>OU342741.1:391029247-391407984 GCA_910589775.1 Avena eriantha
GCTATTATGTCTAGTATTGCTCCAATCACTATGTCACCTGAGGAAATGAGTTTTACTTTCAAACAAGGAATTGAAGAGAGTTTCAAAGAAGCCTGGTCTAGAATCTCTGAATTACATGCAAAAACTAAACCTAAAATGACTCTAAGCTTATTCCTTAGCATTTTTTACTTCGGGACTGCTCTTTGCTATAGATATGCTTTGGATGCTGTAGTAGGAGGAGGTTTCCTCCAATGCAATGAGGATGAAGCTTTTAATACCATAAATAAGTTGGTCTCAACATATAACTTGCCTACCAAAACTGATTCCATCTTTATAAACATATTTGCTAGATTGAACACTCTTGAGACCAACACTGCTAGTTTAAAAGAATGCTATAACATGCTTAGAGAGCATCATGAATATGTTCCAATAAATTCTGAATCTTCAAAATGTCTTCTACAGTAAAATTTGTTATAAATAATGAAACTTTTCATGCTCGCTATGATATCATGTCTGAATTCTGTCTTATGCCTAAAGATATCTATGAATCTTTGGGGACTTTCTGAAGGGGGAGAAGAAATATCTCTTACTAATAATGCCACAATATTACCCATTAGAATAGTTGAAGGAGTGTTTACAAAGATCTTAGGGAAATTGGTATCTACTGATTATCTTGTTATTGAATGTGTAGGAAAAGGACAAATTACACTTGGAAGATCCATACTAAAACTCCTTGGAGCAATAATAGATGTGGGAAAAGGCATCATGCATTTTGCTTCTCTACCAAACAATCATACGTTCCCTAAATATAAGAATAAAGGTAAGAAAGGCAGGGGCAACAAATTTGGTCTTAATGCTTCTTCATTTGAGAATACTTGAATCTTGCTTCCTATGCCTAGCTCAAAGGTGTTAAAGAAAAGCACTATTGGGAGATAACCCAAATTATTTTTACTTTCAGTAAGTTTTTCTTTTGTTGAGTCTTGGAAGTTATTACCTCTGTAATAACCACTCCTTATCCTTTTTTTTGGTTTTTGTGCCAAGAGTAACCTCCAATGAGAGAGAAGTAAGGCTTGGGAAAGCTGCTGTCCCGAAACAAATTTTTGTACTTCGCTGTAAAAATTCGTGAAAAATCTCTGTACGTCGGACTGAGCTGTAATGTTTTGTTATTCTTCCCCAGGTTATTATCCAACTTTTGTTAGTTCAACACTTTTTGATTTGAGCAACAAAAGGTCTTCGAAAAAATTGGTTTTTCCCTGCTGGTCTATTTTGACAGATTTTTGCCATTATTTGCAATTTGCCCCTTAATCTCTTTCTCTTTGAGTTCTCTTTGATCACTTGAACTATTTAAAGGAAGTGCTACAGTATCTTGTGTTTTAATGAAAGTTTTACTTGTTTTGAAACTGAATCTAAACACTTAAAGATTGTGTGAAGTTTTGTATGAATTTTTTTTTAAGCATAGGGAAGAATAATGTGATAAGATGAAGTATGGACAAAAGCTCAAGCTTGGGGATACCACCTGTGTCACCCCAAGAAATATTCAAGAAGTACAAGCGTCAAATCTTGGGGATGCCCAAGGCATCCCCTTCTTCATCAATAAAAATCACAGGTTCTCTTCCAAACACGTCATTTTTATTGTTTCATGCACAATTGTGTTGTTCTTGGAGCGTCTTCGTTTTCGTTCTTAGTTTTCATTTGCTTCGTTTACTTGATTAAATTGGTTGGACCCCCATATTCATACATTAGTTTTCAAATAAGTTGGTTTGGATTGGAAAAGAGTAGGAAAGTTCATGCTTATAAGTGGTATAAAACGAGTCTTGTTTTTGACTCTGGCCTAGGCTTTGTCATGTCATGCTTGATATTGTTTTGGATTTAATATTAGTGATTATTGATGTAGCATGACTTTTTACAAATAATTGAGATTGCTTAATGTTCCTTGAAAGAATCATGCGTTGTTTTAGCATATTAAAGCATATTATTGTGGTATTCTCCTTTCATGCTTTATATGGGTTGACTTGGCGCATGCTCACACCATATTAAGCCTATACCAAGTCACCATAGCCTCTATGATCATTTAGTTTTCAACTTGTAATATCACTTTATGCTTTAATTAATAATGTTTTGTCCCTTTGCATGATTATGGCCATTATTGCTCTCTTAGTTGGTCGCTCCTAGTCTTTTGCTAGCCTCCATACCAAGTATGAGTTCCACTCATGCATCCAACTCCAAATAAAACCAAGTTGTTCCAAAGAGTCCACCATACCTACCTATTAGCATTTGCTATTCCAAGTATATTCATGTTTTTATCTACCTTCCGAATTAAACTTGTTATGTGAAAATTAGTGATTAAAGCTCTCACGAACTTGATGGAACACTTTACTTTTCTTGAACTTAATAAACTTGAACCATTGTACCCATCTATGTTGCATATATGCTTGCGTTTTGTAAGTTGTGAATTAGCAGAACCATGTTATCATGGGGAACGCTTTCAACATTGCACTTTATTTAGTTGATATCATGTTCTTTTGCTTATGGATCCCATCAGTGTGAAATGAAAGGGGAGCTCGTAAGGCTCATGGAGTTCGTATGTGTGTTAGAGAAATGCCTGGGCAGCTGGTCTAAGCCATGCCTAATCATGGTGGAAACCTGTAGCGTAACCATAGTGAGCAATCTATGAAGCATCCTCTTTATAAAAAAGACCTATGCAAATAGGAAAGGAAAAAAAAGAAAAAAAATAGAGAAAAAAAACCCTATGCAAATAGGAAATAAAAGTATTGCTGAGATGCTCATTGTCTGTTTGCCTTGTTATTTTGATATGGGTATTCTTCCGTATCATCGGGCAAGGGGTACCCCGTTGGCGGTTCTCTAAGATACACATTTACTTACAATGACAAGAACTTACTTGTGACTAAAGTTGAGTAGCATGAGGAACGGTCTTCGTAAGTAAGGGGCATGCGATTTTCTGCTTATAACTTGTCAAGCATATCCTCATATTTGTTCACTTTAACCTTAGTCACCTAAAGATGCTTATGATAGGGGCAATGAGAGCTGAAAGCTAATAAGTACCATAATTTTTGAAAGCTCTTTATGACACTTGATCTATGAAGGGATTTTCTTTTACTTTTATGTTGAGTCTCCATCTTCTATCTTTATGCACCTATTAAGAGAGCATAGTGGTCATTCTTAGTTTAATGTGAATTGTCCCAAAACTTGTTGATTGATTCATAACTTTGATATTTCTTGTTCTTCAACTATTTGTATCTAGTCACCCTTATGAACTTTGAAGGTTTCCTATGCATTTATGTTTTGCTACACTATGAAGGACAAGTTGAATACCATTCTCATTATGTTTTCTATATGTGAAAGAAACACACGTCTTTCAAAGCATTGTTATTCATGAATCTTTTGTTTGTACCTTTTCATGTTACAACATAGTTGCTATGTCTTATTGTTAGAACTATATCTTTCATGCTATGTTGAACTATTATGATCCCAGGTATCAATGTTTTATAAATACCTTGATCGATATTGTGATGATGCATGTCACCTCAATTTTTTTATCACTTACCTACTCAAGGGCGAGCCGGAGTTAAGCTTGGGGATGTTTATACGTTGTAAACGTATCTATAATTTTTGATGTTCCATGCTTGTTTTATATCTACTTTCTTATGTTTTGTCCACACTTTGGAGTATTTTTACATATTTTATGGAACTAACCTATTAACAAGATGCCATAGTGCTAGTTGCCTGTTTTCTGCTGTTTTTGGTTTCAGAAAAGCTAGTAAGGAAATATTCTCGGAATTGGACCGGACAAAAGCCAAAGTCAATATTATACCCGAGGCAACAGGGAGTTCGGAGGGGAGAAGAAGCGGGGAACCATGGAGACCACACCCTAGGGTGGCGCGGCCAGCCCTAGCCGCCTATAAAGACCCCTCGAGACCTAGCCCTTCCGCCTATAAAGACCCCTCGAGACGAAAACCCTAAGAACCTGATCAAAATTCCACAAAAGAGTCTGTAGCCACTGTCATCTCCATCCCTAGACCAGGAGGGATCTTAAGCTCTTCCCGACACCCTGTAGGAGGGGAGAGATCACCCTGGAGGCCTTCTCTGTCAACACCCGGATTTTTAATCCCAGATGCCTGTTATGCCATACATCGCAATCCAAGGATTACCATTTTTGCGAGACATAACAGATTGGATATCACAGTACATCATCCATTACAAACCATAATAAGGTCTTACACAAATTAAGGATCTCATGATCCAGTCTTAATACAATCAAGTAGCGGAATAAATAGCGTAGCAGTGGGGTCCATATTCAGTGTCACAGGCAATGCTGACGATGGGAGATGATCCTAGTTGTCGTAGCCGTCCTGCTGTCCTCCTTCAGGGTAGTCCTCCTCATAGTCTGGCCATAGGAATAGCCAGGGACAAAGCCATGAGTACTCTTTAAGTACTCGCAAACTATCACTAACAAGTAAGGTAGTTCTAGTAGGAATGCTAACTCTAAGTTTATTTGTAAAGTTAAGTTTGAAACCTAAGATGAGTTCAGAAACAAAGAAAGATAAAATAAAGTTGAAAATCACCTAAGTGGGAACTTAGTTGTCATAGTCACAGCTCTGTTATGGTCAAGTCATGTCACAATTCATTTCATAAGCCATTTTGAAAACAGCTGACAACGGAACAGTATGGCCACTCCAACTGTCCATAACCGCGTACGCGGCTATTCGAATAGTTTTTGACACTCTGCAAAGGTGGTACACTTTCACCACAAAATTCGATACATCTGTCAGGAATAACCCTGAATCATCATACTGAGTATGTAGATAATCAAACATAACCTTTCCTTTACACACTCTAGTATAAGCACCTCTCCTATGAGCTTGGCCTCCCAGCCATGGCCATTTACCATCCTGGGCACTGCATAGGAGGACAACATTGAGAGGTAGCCTCATGATGGCTCGGTGTTGATGTAGAGCTCGTTGGGGAACTCCAAGAGGAAGGTATGATGAGCACAGCAGCAAGTTTCCCTCAGTTATGAAACCAAGGTTTAATCGAACCAGGAGGAGCAAGGAAACACCCCAAAGATGTTGCTAGCTGAGCCTTGGCAGGGCGCACTACCGGTGCTAGTAGCAACGTGGAGACCTGCACAACACAACCATAGAACTTTGTCCCCAACTTGCAATGAGGTTGTCAATCTCACCGGTTTTGCTGAAAACAATGGATTAAACATATCGAATGGAAGGAAGTAATAGTTTGCAGAAAGTAAACACAAAGTAGTAAACAGTTTATAGATTGTATGTAAAGAAAAGGACCGGGATCCATAGTTCACGAGAGGTGGCTCTCCTTAAGATAGACAACATGCTGGGTGAACAAATTACAGCGGGGCAATTGACAAACATCGAGAAAGCAATACATGCATATACTAATCATCTTGACTCCTTTGGAACTTGATTGGGCATTACAACATTATACATAGACCGCCATCCAACTACATCTATAACTAATGATCCACCTTCAGGTTATCATCTGAAACCCCTCCAGTATTAAGTTGCAAGCAACAGATTATTGCTTTACGAATTGCGTGTAATGATGGGGATATGCCGAAGGGGGTATGCCCAGCAGGACATTCCGATTGGGCCGAAGGGCCTGTGAGTGGGCCTGAAGTACGGCGACTGGAGTGCGACTGAAGGAAAGGCCTGGCGACTAGAGACTGAAGGCCCAGGAGCGTACTTGAAGCCCAGTCAGATTAGGTCAAAAGCCTCTGAGTCCATATCTTGCTCGGTTGTAACTTGTTAACCCTAGCGAGGTGACTCCTATATAAACCTCCCTAGGGTATCCTTAGGACTTACCTTCCATCATACACCCCCTCAAGGGACTCGCTGCTTAGACGCCGAGCTCGCCACCCTTGTAACTCGCTCTCCGTTAATCCGATCTAGCAGGAGTAGGTCTTTACCCTCCGGGGGGGGCGAACCTGGGTAAACCATGTGCATCCGCCCCCATCTCGCACTGTAGATGGCCGCCAGCTCTTCCTCACGTTACAATAAATCGCTGCCAGTCGCAGCGACTGCCGTGGCCAGTTTTACGACAGTGGCGCCATCGTGGGGCATAGCAGGACTGGCCTGAGTTCTGCAGCGAGACCCTATTTGCCGATCGACCGGCCGCTCGCCACCAGCCGCATGATCGCCATCGGCGGGATCTTACAGATCCTGCCTAGCAGCTACATCTCGGCGTCACGCCCGGTCACTCATGGCGCGGTGATGCCGGTCAGCTCCATCAACCTCTTCGTCGGCTTCACCGGCGCGATCGACCCATCTGCAACGGTGATCGTCGGCGGATCTCTGTCGCACCGCGATCTGCTCTCGGAGGAGCAGGTCTGCTCCATCAGGAGCCTCGTCACCGAGTATGACTCGGCCGCCAGCGATGCGGCCGAGACCAACGCCGCCGCCAACGACAAGGCCCTAAACGACTCCGCTGACTCCGCGACCCTACCTCGGTCGACGGATCTATCACCGCCGCATCACGAGAGGACTCTATCACGCAAGTCTCCAACCCGGAGGATTTCGAGGACCCTTCAATCCTCAGGATTTTTGATTCGGATTCTGGCTCGGAGTCGCCTGAAGACTTCTGCGCGAGATCCAATTGCTTTAACGCGGTCTACATGGCGGGCAGCATGGTCGCCCCACCAGATCCCGCCGACCGTTATGGCCACAGAGGTGGAGGAAGCTCGCCTACGACTCGTGGAGGCACAACGCAACGAACTCGCCGAGAGCGAGAAATACCGCCTCTAGCGGGAAACAGCGTGGGAGCTATCGCTCTGTCACCACCGCCACATCAGGACCCGCCTGATCTCCAACGTCCAGGGCCGCGTCCTGAACTTCAACGATGAAAGCGACCACGCATGCGCGGCCGAGCGCGAATACTGCGAAAACGCGCCGCCAGGCGGAAGCAACCGCGCAAGACCACCACCCAGCGCACCGTCGACCGGAGCCCCTCCACCACCCATTGGCCGCACGCCCCCGCTGGACCAACCGCAGCTGATCATCTCGCCTCAAGCCCGTGACGCCAACAGAACTACCACTCTACTCCACCCCGATGGACAACGTCGTCGCGGCCGACGCCGTGGTCACCAACCTCGATGTCCAATGCGACGGTGCGCTACAGATCCAGTACGCCAAGGCCCTACTCGCTAGGGCCGTCGAGCAACAAGCCGCGGGAGTCGACCCGTGGGGACGGATGTATTCCCGTTCCTCATCAAGCAGAGCGACATCAAGCGGTCACCCCACCGTCGCCAACACATTGACCTGCCCACCACCGTAGCCCCTGGCAAATCAACCATGGGCCACCAACCCCGCGCTGTCCACCAACGAGCCGCGACTGGCGAATAACATAGTCGCCGCCAACAAGCAGCCCATTGATGCCCGAACAAACATCATCAACAACTAGGCGTGGCGGGCACGCTAGCCCAATGACTTGAGGCACACCCTCACAAACCGCGGCGACCCGGAAGCAAGAGACTCCACCACCATCTCCATCACCATTGTTGATTCCCATGATGAGGAGGGAGTAGTTCTCTCTCGAGGCTAAGGGTTCTACCGGTATCTATGTGTTCATCTCTCTCTCACTACTAGGAAACAACCTATAGATAGACAAGATATTCAGTGGCGCATATGTGAAAATATGCGCCACAGATATATATCAGTGGCGCACTAGAAAACATGCGCCACAGAAGTTTAGCACTTCAGTGGCGCACGAAACCAATATGCGCCACAGAAGTCCATATTTCTGTGGCGCATATTTTCGTGTGCGCCACTGAAGTGTCAAACTTCTGTGGCGCATATAGACGTATGCGCCACAGAAGGTTGATGGGATCAAGCAGCAAAAAAAGGGGGAGAAATTTCTGTGGTGCATATGTCCATATGCGCCACAGAAAGTGATGTTTCTATGGCGCATATAGGTGTATGCGCCACAGAACAAGCATATAGGGGGAAAAATAGACCCCCCCCTTGGATCGCCTTTTCAGTTTTGTAAAAAATAAACAAAAATGATAGAAACTTCAAAAAAATAATTCCTTTAAGTTGTAGTTAGATTTTAGGGTATAGATCTAGACAAAATTGAAAAACATGAATTTCGATGTATTTTGCAAATATAGGTCATGGCACGGTAAAACGGCTATAACTTTTGCATACTATGTCAGAAAAAATCTTTAACCTATCAAAATGATCGTCTCGAACTTTTCTACTTGATTTCAACGGCTGGAGATTTTGTAGATTCCCCAAAAAAAAACGGGGAGAAACTTCTGTGGCGCATTTCCCCCATATGCGCCACAGAAGACTTGGGCGGGATTCGAAAATTGAATCCCGCCGGCGCCCCTTCTCCTTATATTCTCCCCTCCAGAAACTCCTTATATTTCCCCCATATGCGCCATAGAAACTCCTTATATTTCCCCCATATAAACTCCTTATATTTCCCCCATATGCGCCACAGAAGCCTTAGTTTTCTGAATAAATTGGTTGGACCCCCTCTTTCATACATTGGTTTTCAAATAGTTTGGTTTGGTTTGGAAAAGAGTAGGAAAGTTCATGCTTATGTGGTAAAAAGAGCTTGTTTTTAACTGTGGCCTATGCTCTATCATGCCATGCTTGATATTGTTTTTGCTTTATTCTTAGTATTCTTTGCTGTAGCATGACTTGTTTTAAACAATTGAGATTGCTTAATGTGCCTTGGATGAATCATGCGTTGTTTTAGCATATTAAAGCATAGTATAATGGTATTCTCCTTTGATGCTTTATTTGGGTTGACTTGGCGCATGCTCACACCATGTTATGACTATCTCAAGTCACCACAAGCCTTTATGATCCTTTAGTTTTCAACTTGTAGTATCACTTTATGCTTTGATCAATGATGTTTTGTCGCTCTACATGATTATGGCCATTATTGCTCTCTTAGTTTGTCGCTCCCAGTCTTTTCCTAGCCTCCACAACCAAGTATGAGTTCCACTCATGCATCCAACTCCCTAAACCAAGTTATTCCAAAGAGTCCACCATACCTACCTACTAGCTTATGCTATTCCAAGTATATTCATGCTTTTGTTTACCTTCCAAATTAAACTTTTTATGAGAAAACTACTGATTAAAGCTCTCACGAACTTGATGCCACACTTTACTTTTCTTGCCCTTAATAAACTTGAACCATTGTGTCTTCTATGTTGTATATGCTTGCACTTATTTGTTGGGAATTAGCAGAACCATGCTTTCATGGGGAACGCTTTCAACATTGCACTTGGTACTTGTACCTAGTTGATATCATGCTCTTTTGTATATGGATGTCGTCGGTGTGAAATGAAAGGGGAGCTTGTAAGTCCATGGAGTTATGTATATGTGTTAGAGAAACGCCTAGGCCGCTGGTCTAATCCATGCTGACATGGTGGAAACCTGCAGCGTAACCATAATGAGCTGTCTATGAAGCATTCTTCTTATAAAAAAAAGAGTACTATATTGAGAAAAAAAGAGAAAAGAAAAAAAGAGATACTATGAAAAGAGGAAAGAGAGAAAAAAGCACCATATTCCCATGGTAAATAAGAAGAATGCTGAGATGCTCGTTGTCTGCTTGCCTTGTCATTTTGATATGGGGATTCTTCCGTATCATCGGGCAAGGGGTACCCCGTTGGTGGTTCTCAATGATACACATATACATACAATGACAAGATCTTACCGGTGACTAACCTTGAGTAGCATGAGGAGCGACCCACGTATACAAGGGACATGAGATTTCTAACTTATACTTCGTCAAGCATGTACACCATAGTTTGTTCACTTTAACCTTAATCACTTCAAGATGCTTATGATAGGGGAAATGAGAGCTAAAAGCTATAAGTACCATAATTTTTGGAAGCTCTTTATGAGACTTGAATCCCTACTTCCTTTTACAAAGGCCTTTCTTCCATCTTGATTGATGCATACTTTGATATTGCTTGTTTTAAACTATTGTATCTAGTCACTCTTATGAACTTTGAAGGTGTCCTATGCATTTATATTTGCTACTCTATTGAGGGACAAGCTGAATACTATTATGCTATGTTTCTTTATGTGAAACAAACAAACGTCTTGCAAAGCATTGTTATTCATGAATATTTTGTTTGTGCCTTTTCATGTTGCATCATAGTTTCTTTGCTTATTGCTAGAACTTTGTCTTTCATGCTATGATTGAAGTACTATGATCCCAGCTTTGAATGCTTTACAAATACTTTGATCAAGTCTTTGATGGTGCATGTCACCTCAAAAATTATTCTTTCTTTTTATCACTTACCTACTCGAGGACGAGCAGGAGTTAAGCTTGGGGATGTTGATACATTGCAAATGTATCTATAATTTTTGATGTCCCATGCTTGGTTTTATCTACTTTCTTATGTTTTGTCCACACTTTGGAGTTCTTTTCATTTGATTTCTTGGACTAACCTATTAACAAGATTCCATAGTGCCAGTTGCATGTTTTTCGCTGTTTTTGGTTCCAGGAAGTCAAAAAATGAATATTCTCGGAATTGGACGGGACAAAAGCCAAAGTTACTATTTTCCCGGAAGACTCACAGAGCCAGAAGGAGAGTCGGAGAGGGGGCATAGGGTGGCCACACCACCCCTAGGCACGGGTCCACCTAGGTCGCGCCAGGCCATGGTATGGGCCCCCTGGCCGCCCACCGACATTGCCCTCTAGCCTATAAGAAGCCTCCCGATGCATAAACCCAAAAGAGTCAAGCCTCTAGCCACGAAAAGATCCGCAGCGCCGCCGCCACCGAAGGGGAGATTCGGGGGACAGAAAGTCTCTGTTCTGGCACCCTGCCGAGACAAGGAAGTGCCCCCGGAGCCATCTCCATCGATCTCCACCACCATCTCCATCACCATTGCTGATTCCCATGATGAGGAGGGAGTAGTTCTCTCTCGAGGCTAAGGGTTCTACCGGTAGCTATGTGTTCATCTCTCTCTATGCATGATCATATTGTGATCATGAGCTTTGTAATCAAGTAGATCTACCTTGCTACTCAAGTGCTTTATTAGATCTCTTCTCTCCCCATGTGTCTGAAAGTGACAGCGTGCACACCATGGTGGCACTTAGGCTAGAGATTACAAATACTTGTTATGAGTTATACTTGGAGTTGGATATCTTTATGAAATTGTGGTGTTTGTTGGACTCATCTAGTACTCAAGGTGACAGTGTGGGGTTTTCTAGATGGGAAAGGCTTACTTTGAGGTGTGCTGTTATAGCCCTACCATGGATTAGAGTGTCCAACCGGAGAGTAGTTAAGAGTAGTATCATAAAGAAGAATATATTTACATGAGAGTGTTCACTAGTGAAAGTATGATCCCTAGGCCTTGTTTCTAAGCATTGAAACTTCGTTTGCTACTAGATCTGTTACATGTTTGCTTGCTTCCATCTTTATTTCAGTTTGCCTTTAGTATTTTCCACGCCATCAAGCTATTTTCTATCACCGTTACCACTTATAATTATTCATACCACTCGTATTTCACTATCTCTTTGCCAAACTAGTGCACCTATACACCTGACAAGTGCATTGGGTGTGTTGGGGACACAAGAGACTTCTTGTATCTTGATTGCAGGATTTCTTGAGAGGGAATACCTTTGACCACTTCCTCCCTGAGTTCGATAAACCTTGGGTGATCCACTTAAGGGAAAACTTGTTGTTGTTCTACAAACCTCTGCACTTGGAGGCCCAACAACTGTCTACAAGAATATAAGTGCGTAGACATCAGCGCCTCACACAGCGCCCTGTCTACTACATCAGTGAAGTCCTAACGGATTCACGACAGCGCTACCCACAGTACCAGAAACTGGTGTACGCGGTATTCCGAGCCCAGCAGCGACTCCCGCACTATTTCCAGGAGCACCTGATCACGGTGCTCTCCTCCGCACCTTGATGACCCACAAGTATAGGGGGTGTATCGCAGTATTTTCGAGGGAAGTGAAACCCAATTTATTGATTCGACACAAGGGGAGCCAAAGAATATTTATAAGCCTTAACAACTGAGTTGTCAATTCAGCTGCACCTGGAAACAATCTTGCTCACAGTAGTTTATCAGTAGCAACAGTTTTGTAGTAGGAATAGTAAACTAACAGCAGTAGTAAAGCAAAGACAGTAGTAACAAAAGTAGTAAACTGTGGGATTCGAGTGCGGTAGGCATATGGATGGATGGACGGGCGTTGCATGTACAAGACAATTCACATAGCAATTAGAACATAGGGCAATTGCAGATAAATAAGATAAAGCATCCAAGTACTATACAATCCTAGGCATGTGTTCCATATATAGTCATACGTGCTCACAATGAGAACTTGCACAACATCTTTTGTCCTGCCAGCCCGTTTGCAGCGGGGCCTCTAGGGAACTACTGGCAATTAAGGTGCTCCTTTTAATAGAGCACCGGAGCAAAGTATTAACACTCCGTGAACACATGTGATCCTCACATCAAAGGCTTTGCCTTCCGGTTATCCTGATTTCTGTCACTTCAGGGCCATAGGTTCCGAACAACAACGTGTGTATACAACTTGCAGATAAGACCAAGAACAATACTATCATAATGAATCAATAACATGTTCAGATCTGAAATCATGGCACTCGGGCCCTAGTGACAAGCATTAAGCACAACAAGTCGCAACAAAGTCATAAAGCACTAATAAAAGATACTAGGCACCATGCCCTAACAATCTGATGCCATTACATGAACGATCTCATCCAATCCCTACCATCCCCATAGCCTACAGCGGGGGATTACTCACTCATAGATGGGGGAAACATGGATGGTTGATGGAGAAGCGATGCTGATGATGATGGCGATGATCTCCTCCAATTCCCCATCCCGGCAGGGTGCCAAAACGGAGTTTCTGGTGCTGTTTCGTGGAATCTGGTGGTGGCGGCGGAGCAGACCTCCTTCTAGAAAATCGTCGAACCCCCCAAAGTTTTTAGGTCAGAAGGCTCCTTATAGGCGAAGAAAGAGGCCGAGGGGGTGCATGGGGGGCCGACACCACCCCCTGGCGCGGCCTGGCCTGGCCCGCGCCACCAGGTGGTGTGGCCACCCCAGGGCTCTTATCCGTCTCGTATTCTAGCTCCTGGAGTCTTCGGGTGAAATAGGATTTTTGGCATATTTTCCGGGATTTTTCCTGATAGTTGGTTTTCTGCACAAAAAGTGGACACCAAGGTAATTCTGCTGAAAATAGCGTCAGTCCGCATTAGTTGCATCCAAATCACACAAGTTTAGAGGAGAAACAATAGCAAAAGTGTTCGGGAAAGTACATAAGTTTTGGACGTATCAACTCCCCCCAAGCTTAGCTTATTGCTTGTCCTCAAGCAATTCAGTTGAAAACTGAGTGCGATAAAAGAACTTTCACGAACACATTTGCTTCATATGATGTAAATATTCTCAACAATGTGATGAACTACTTAGACAACTCATAATAAAGAGTATGCACTGAGTCTACTTAATAGTCATTACGAGCTATCAAGAGATTCCAACTCAAGAATAAATAGTAGCATGAAGCACGAACATAAGCAACATTACAATGCTCATAGAAAGGTATGATAGAGTGGTATCTCGCTTGCCTTCGATTATGAATGTCAAGGCACCTCTGAAGTTCAAGTGATGACTAGAGGTAAAGATATCAAAAATACAAGCGTCAAAGTCATAACACAAATAATCAAGTTATGAAACAAACACAAAGAATGACAACTATGCTCTCAAGAAGGTGCTCAAAGAATGTGTGGAGACTCAACAAGTAGAAGAAAAAGTTTTGAATAATTTGAAAGGCTTCCAAATGTTGAAAGGATGGTACTCATTAGCCTTAAGCTCTCATTGCCCCTATCATAAGCATCTGGAAGGTGATTAATGTTAAAGTGACACAACTAAGAGGATATGCTTGAAAAATTATAAACCAAAACCTCATGCTCCTTACTTACGAAGACCGATCCTCATGCTACTCAACTTCAGTCACGAGTAAGCTCTTGTCATTGTAAGTATGTGTGTATCATTAATAACCGCCAATGGGGTACCCCTTGCACATGATACGGGAGCTTTCCCATAATCAAAATGACAAGGCAAGCAGACAATGAGCATCTCAGCGATCTTTTTATTTGCTATTTGCATAGGTTTTTATTGAGGATGCTTCATAGAGTGCTCATTATAGTGATACTGCAAGTTTCCACCATGATTAGGCATGGCTTAGGCTAGCGGCCCAGGCGTTTCTATAACACACATACAAACTCCATGATCTTACAAGTTCCACTTTTATTTCACACTGCCGAGATCTGTAAGCAAAAGAACATGATATCAACGGGGTACAAAGTACAAGTGCAATGTTGAATGCGTTCCCCATGAAACATGGTTCTACTAATTTCAACTTATAAAGCGCAAGCATATACGGAACAAAGAAGGACCCAATGGTTCAAGTTTATTAGAGGCAATAAAGTAAAGTGTGCCATCAAGTTCGTGAGAGCTTTACTAACTAACTTTCTCAAAACAAGCAAACATTTTGTTCGGAAGAAAACAAGGCATATTGAATGTGCACGGAGGTAGCAAATGATGCTAATGGGTAGGTATGGTGGACCCTTTGGAAATATTTAGTTTAGGGAGTTGGAAACTTGAGTAAAACATACTCGGTGAAAGTGAAGGCTAGCAATAGTAAGGGAGCGACAAACGAGAGAGCGGTAGCTGTCATTATCATGCTTACAACAAAACAGGACTACTCATGGTATGAAAGTGATTCAAGATCCTCAAGGCAAAATAATTCATCGAGGCTTGACTAATTATTACAGTCATGTGCATGCTTGAGCATGTGCCAAGTCAATCAAATGAAACATTCAGAGGAGGATACCACGGTGTCATACCAATTTATGAATAGAGCAATGCACGCAAACATTCATGAGACATGCTACAAACTATTAGCGAGCTAGAGCTAATCATAAGAGATCAAGAACTACTAAGCATCCAAAGAAAACATACACTCTACATGAACGGACTAAGCATGCCCACAGTGATGAGTATATTTACAAAAATGAAGACAAATAGAGTTCGTTACCAGCCTCTTACCACGCCCCGAGTTGTCATGAATCCTCATTATTGCTCTTCACTTGTGTGGCTTGAATAATAATATGAAACTAATAGTCCACTGAGAACTGCCGAACCATGTAGCAAACTCGCAAAAACCAAAGAAGAACGACAAATATTTTTGGTTTTTTTGATTTTTAAACAAGAACCAAAAGAGAAAAACAAGCAAAGCAAAATCTTTTTGGGTTTTTCGAATAGTTCAAACAAAGCATAAAGGGAAAAGAAACCAAGGCAAAAAGAAGTAGCAAACCAAAGAGAAACAACAGAAATATTTTTGGTCTTTTTGTGTTTTTAGAAAGCAAAAGCAAAGAAGACCAAAAACTAAAAACAGAACGAAAACATGAATATACAAAGTACCGACGCAACATGATATGGAGATTAGTGCGGTGTCGGCGTACCTCCCCCCAAGCTTAGGCTTTTGGCCTAAGTGGGTATCAATCCCAAGCTGGACAAGATGAAGTATCACCGTGGTATGACGAGGAGGTACCCTCGTCCTGGTGTGAGCTCGAGTACGTCCCTCCGTAGTGCACAGAGTAATCATAGGAGGGCACATCCTCCTGGTGCTGCTCGTGGAAACCCAGCAAGCGAAGCTGCTGGTCCACCTCCTCCTTGGAGCGCGACCATGGTCTCCTATGAACACTAAACAAAGCAGGTTGTGGCAAAAGGATTTCCCTTTCATCCCCGTCAGTGAAAAGTAGCCTATATACTAGATTGTTCAAATCAGAGGTAGCAGTGACAAAGTGATGAGTTTTCATGGCAACAAGGTCAAGCCTCTGTGGTGCCAGCATAGCAACATTGGGATCCACTAAAAGACCTAAAGCATTGACCATGCGCGATGCAATGATGCCCCCATAGATAGGCCCCCTAGCAGCTAGGCAGCGAGCAATAAGCGAGCCAAGATTGTACCGAGTATCATTGTTAAGCGCAGCAGCAAGGAAAGATAAATGATAGTTGGAGATGTTACTAGTGTTCTCCCTACCCAACACACTAGTAGCAAGATAATATGCAAAGTATCTAAGAGTAGGGAGTTGGATATTTCTTATCTTTCCACGCTGCGCCACATGGTCATCATCATTGGTCACTCGTCGATATAGCTCCAGCAAATCAGCGGGTCGCCCTTGAATTTTCTTCACGGTCCCTGTCATACGCACGCCTACAATACTGCAAAATCTCTTCAAAGGCATGGTGAAGGGCATATCATAGATTTTAAAAGAGACAGTAGATTGATAGGGTGTGTTAGTAAATGAGAAGCTCTCAACAAAAGTTTTGGTGAGCATAGCGTATTGTGCACTCTCATCTTGCATATAAGAGGTCAAATCAACCCTCTCAATCAGTAGCAAGAAATCATCAAGAATACCTGCAGCTTGCAAGAAAGTAAAACAAGTAAAAGAGGATGGGTGAGCATCTCCATCATCCCTTTCACTGCCAATGCATGTTGCAATGAGGTCTTCATTGTATGATGGCCTAGCTTGAGAGGCTGTTCTTGAGGGCCTCGACCTCCTAGGTGCATCACTCTCAAATATCTCTCCAAAAGTATGGTTGTTCATGCTTGGTATTCTGAAAATTTAAACACCTATTAAACAAGTGATTGCAAAGTAAATATAATGAAGGATTCTACTCATAGGGACTTGCAAGAGGCCTAAACATGCATCAAAACTATATCTCTAAGCATCAAACAAGCTTACAAGCCCTCATAACCAGTCACCTACATCAGCAAAATACTCAACATATAATCCACTAAACACAAATCTACTTGCACAAGGGGAGGAGTCACATACCAAGGAACAATTGCTCCAAATTTCAGCAAGAAAGATGGGCTGAGCAAGGAGATCAAAGAAATCGGGAGCAACCACAGAAAGAACGCGATTTTGAGCTATGAACTAGAGCTTACTGGGGAGAGAGAAGAAAGTGGCAGGTGAGAGAGGTAGTGGGGGGCCAGGGGTGGCCCACACAAAGGCATGGCGCCACCCAGGGCTGGCCGCACCACCACATGGTGTGCCTGCCTGGTGCCCCCCTGGTACCTACCAGGTACTCCTCTGCCCCTTTTTTCACGTAAAAATTTAATATGAATTTTCTGGAATTTTTCGAGACACTTTATTTTTGGGCATTTTTCAGAAATAGAAGAATGATTTTTCTGACAGACAGATTTTTTTGTTTTGGAAACATGATGCAAAGACAAAACAAGGCTAGAACTACAGAAGTTCTAACATGCAAGTTCCTAACAACACAAATAAAACTAAACGAAAGCAAAAACTAAAATGCAAAGGATAGAAATGAACGGAGATAATCATAATGAAAACATTGTTTTGTTCAATGGAATCCTTTTGTTAACAAGGTTGATCAAGTCTTGCTACCAAAACAATTGCATATGAGACAAAACTTTGTACTCCACTAATGATTATGTTACCTCAACCTTGATAGCAATGGTCCCAATCATAATAGTTTCAAATTTTTCTCTTGGTATGGGACAATATATTTCTCCAACTTGAATGCCTTCAACATGTTCAATTGAATTCAAGCCTTAAGTCCTTTCAATATTCTTGGGGAAATAGACAGTATGTTCCTTGTCATTAACATTGAAGGTCACCTTTCCTTGATTACAATTAATAACAGCTCCTGTAGTATTAAGGAAAGGTCTCCCAATAATAATAGACATATTATCATCTTCGGGCATTTCAAGCACAACAAGATCATTTAATATCAAGCAATTGTGAGCCACCTGAACAGGTACATCCTCACATATACCCACAGGAATGGTGGTAGATTTATCAGCCATTTGCAAAGATATATCAGTTGGTATTAATTTTTCAAATTGAAGCCTCTTATAGAGACAAAAAGGCATAACACTAACTCCAGCTCCCAAATCACACAAAGCAGTTCTAACATAACTGTTCTTAATAGAGCAAGGGATAGTTGGAATCCCTGGGTCTCCAAGTTTCTTAGGAACTTTACCATGGAAAGAATAATTAGCAAGCAAAGTAGAGATTTCTTCATTAGGGATCTTCCTTTTATTCGAGACAATGTCCTTCATATACTTTGAGTAAGGAGGAAATTTAATAGAATTAGTCAAAGGAATTTGCAAGAATAAAGGCTTCATCCACTCACAAAACTTATTATAGTGTTCATCTTCCTTTGGCTTGTGTTTCTTATCATGGAAAGGCATAGGTTTTTGGACCCAAGGTTCTCTTTCACTACCATGTTTCTTAGCAATGAATTCTTCTTTGGTGTATTTAGTAGTCTTAGTGTGGTTTTCAGGTTCTTCTTCAACTTTTTCTTCATTAGGCACTTCATTTTCTTCATTACCACTTTCAGTTTCAGCATCAAAGATAGATATACTATTAGGATCTATAGCAGGTTCAGAGGGTTCTACAACAGTTTTATGTTTCTTTTTTCCTTTTTCTTACGAGTAGAACCACTATTTTCAGCTTGTTGAGAATCCTTCTCAATTCTTTTGGGATGCCCCTCA
The DNA here is from genome assembly GCA_910589775.1 of Avena eriantha. Taxonomy (NCBI): domain Eukaryota; kingdom Viridiplantae; phylum Streptophyta; class Magnoliopsida; order Poales; family Poaceae; genus Avena; species Avena eriantha. The sequence continues at coordinate 391,047,800 of OU342741.1, forward strand.
GGATATAGAGGATCCTGGGTAGCAGCACCACTTCTAGTTCTAATTTCATAAGCATGTTTTTCTTTAGCAACATTAACTAGCAAGTCGTTTTGCACTTTAACGAGTTGATCTATTTGAGTTTGAACCATTTGAAAGTGTTTAACAATCATTTTAACATCATTAGAGGTTCTTTCCACAATATCTTTCAACTCAACAATAGCTCTAGTGTTTTCCATTATATGATTTTGCACCCTTTTATTAAAGTTATCTTGCTTAACAATAAAGATATCAAATTCTTCTAAGCATTGATCAGGAGGTTTCAAGTAAGGGATATCACCTTCATCAAATTGTTGGAGGGAGTGTACCTCAATAGTGGATGAGTAGGGAATAGGCTTACATAATTCTTCTATAGGAGGTAAATTCTTGACATGTGCAGCTTTAATTCCCTTCTCCTTAAGACATTTCTTAGCTTCCTTCATCACTTCATCATTTAATTCAATAACTCCCCTCTTCTTTGATGTTGGAATAGGCACATGAATAGATGGTTCAGGTACAACTACTTCAGGTATAGCTTGTTTAGGAGGAGTCCAATCTTCATAATTCTTGCTTATTTTAGCCATTAATTCCTCAGCTTCCTTAGGAGTCCTATTCCTGAAAACATAATCAGCACAACTATCTAGGTATGTCCTAGATTCCTCGGTTAGTCCATTATTGAAGGGTAACGGGTAGGCTACACTAGCGTAAAATCAAAAATTTCTACCGCGTCAACCAGGAATACTATTGTCATAGATCACGGGATTACCGCTAGACGCGCAGGTGCGGAACTCGATGAAGCACGTTGCGGCAGTGTAGATGTTCTATGTCTCCTCCTCGTCCTCGTCCCACGAACAGCTCCCCTTTGCGCGGCTCGTCCAAGTGCTACAGATGCAGCACCTCCGAGGTATCCACACGTCCGGAGTGGAAGTCGTCACACGCCAGACTGCTAGGTCTGCGCGTGCAACACAGGCGGAAGAGGAGTGGCGGCTGGGTGGAATGCTCTCTTTTTCAGCTCGCCTCACTCCCTCTTATATAGGCATCCCTGGTGGGCTTCTACATTAGCAGCCCATTAGCAGCCTAAGCCTGGTCTAATTCGGATCCAATCCTCATTAGGCTTCCAGCCCCTAAAGTGTGTGACCCTATAGGTTCATACACGTATAGACATGACGCGAGTACACTTACTCCGTCAATAGTTGGTAGCGGCCTCTAGCAAGACGTGCCAACTCCTAAACGCATATAAAGATCATTCGGACGAACCATCACAAGGTTGAGTACATGTCTTTCCCTTTGCCTCACGATATTTGGTCTAGCTCTAAGCTGACCTCTCTTTCTCGATACTGTGATTCAGAATCCCTTTACTAGGTTAACTCTTAACCATATGTAGCACGGCCATGCATTTCTGGATCCGATCACTCGAGGGGCCCAGAGATATCTCTCTCAAGTAGAGAGGGGCAAATCCCATCTTGATTGACCGATGCCTTGCAGCATGTATCAGGACAAACCCGAAAGCTACCTTTATAACTACCCAGTTACGGAGTAGTGTTTGATAGCCCCAAAGTAGGTCGATCCACATCGCAAGTACATGCGACAATCTCAGGTCTAAGGACAAAACGTACACGATGTGTAGAGAGAGCTGCAAGTATTATTGCTAGTCTCATGTTGGGTCAGTCCAACCCCATGTTCATAACATGTGTCCACATCATTGGTTTGACATCTCCATGTCAATGACTTGCGAAACATAGTCATTAACCAATCGATGTGCTAGTCTAATATTCACGTGTGTCCTCGCATGAACTCCGACTAGGGACAATTATTAGATAACCATACAAGTAAAGAGTTTCACAAACAATTCACATAATTGCCAATCAATACAAGTTGCCTGGTATATGGATATTCAAGGAACATTATAATAACTCATGGATACACATGAAATACAATCATCTCTATGATTGCCTCTAGGGCATATTTCCTTCAGTCTCCCACTTGCACTAGAGTCAATCTAGACAGTATCTAATACCTATTGCTCTTGTGTGCGCTTCATGCGCAGGCTGCGGGAGTGGCTTAGTCAAGGGATCAGCAACATTTGAGTCCGTATGTATTTTGCATAACATGACACTACCTTCATCAATGAACTCACGAATAAGATGGTAGCGCATGCGAATATGTTTGTTCTTCTGGTGCTGTCTAGGTTCTTTGGCTTGTGCAATAGCACCATTGTTGTCACAATAAACGTCCAAGGGATTGGACGAGCCCTGAACCACACCAAGAGCGATCAGGAAATTCCTAATCCAAACAGCTTCCTTTGCAGCCTCCGAGGCAGCAATATATTCAGCTTCTGTTGAAGAGGAGGCCACTGTATCTTGCTTGGAACTTTTCCAGCTCACAGCACCACCATTCATGACAAACACATAACCTGATTGCGATTTCGAGTCGTCTGAGTCATTAAGGTAACTCGCATCTGTGTAACCCTTTACACTGAGTTCAACCTCACCTCCATAAACTAGGAACATATCCTTAGTCCTTCTCAAGTACTTAAGGATATTCTTTACCGCTGTCCAGTGAATCTCACCTGGATCAGCCTGGTATCTGCTCGTAACACTTAGAGCATAGGAAACATCTGGGCGAGTACATGTCATTGCATACATGATGGATCCAATAGCCGAAGCATATGGAACCCTACTCATGCGTTCTCGCTCATCAGTGGTCGAAGGACACTGAGTCTTGCTGAGTTTAATGCCGTGAGACATGGGCAAGAACCCCTTCTTAGCCTCTTCCATGCTGAACCGTTTCAACACTTTGTCAATGTACGTACTCTGGCTTAATCCAATTAGCCTCCTTGATCTATGTCTATAGATCTTGATACCCAGAATATATGCCGCTTCTCCCAAGTCCTTCATAGAAAAACTATTTTTCAATGAGGTCTTAACAGACTCGAGCATAGGAATGTCATTTCCAATCAATAATATGTCATCCACATATAAGATTAGAAACACAAGTGATTTCCCATTTTCTTTCTTATACACACAAGGTTCTTGTTCGTTTTTGGTGAAGCCAAACTCCTTTACAACTTCATCAAATCGAATGTTCCAACTCCGAGATGCTTGCTTCAGCCCATAAATAGACTTTTGAAGTTTGCATACCTTTCCAGCATTGTTTGGATCGACAAAACCTTCGGGCTGCATCATATACACGTCCTCAGAAAGGATTCCATTTAAGAAAGCCGTCTTGACGTCCATCTGCCATATCTCATAATCGAAATGTGCAGAAATGGCTAGAATGATCCGTATAGATTTAAGCATCGCTACGGGCGAGAAAGTCTCGTCGTAGTCAACTCCTTGAACTTGTCGAAAACCTTTTGCAACAAGTCGAGCTTTATGGATGTGAACATTTCCATCCATATCAATCTTCTTCTTATAGATCCACTTGCACTCGATGGCTTTAAAACCATCAGGCAGGTCAACCAAGTTCCAAACTTGATTGTCTCCCATGGACTCTATCTCGGATCTCATGGCAATCAGCCATTTCTCAGAGTCTGGGTCCACCATCGCTTCTGCATAGGTCGCAGGCTCATCATTGTCTAACAATAATAACTCTCGCGCTTCGCGGAGCCTCGCCGACCTTCGTGGTTGTGGTGCTTCTATTGCCACGGGTTCCTCAACTTGTTCTGCTACAATAGCATCACTCGTAGAAGCATCCCCGACTGGCTCATCTTGAACTTCTTCAAGTCGCACCGACCTTCCACTCGTTCCCTTTGTGAGAAACTCTTTCTCTAGGAAAACACCGCTACGAGCGACAAACACTTTGCCCTCTTCTCGGTTGTAGAAGTAATACCCTAAGGTTTCCCTTGGGTATCCCACAAAAATGCACTTATCCGATTTGGGTGTTAGCTTGTCCGACTGAAGTCGCTTGACAAATGCATCACAACCCCAAATCTTTAGAAAAGACAAACTGGGATTCTTTCCAGTCCACATCTCATATGGTGTCTTAACTACGGATTTAGATGGTACCCTATTTAGTGTGAAAGCTGCTGTTTCTAGCGCGTAACCCCAAAATGATAATGGTAAATCCGACTGGCTCATCATCGATCGAACCATGTCCAACAAAGTTCGATTACGCCGTTCAGAGACCCCGTTTCTTTGAGGCGTTCCGGGCGGCGTGAGCTGTGGAACAATCCCGCAACTCTTAAGATGATTGCTAAACTCGTGACTCAAATATTCACCTCCGCGATCAGATCGCAAGGCCTTTATTTTCTTGCCACGTTGATTCTCTACCTCATTTTGAAACTCTTTGAACTTTTCAAAAGTTTCAGACTTATGCTTCATCAAGTAGACATAGCCATATCTACTGAAATCATCAGTGAAAGTAATGAAGTAGTGATATCCTCCTCTGGCTGTCGTGCTCATTGGTCCACATACATCAGTATGTATGAGTTCCAACAAGTCTGTCGCTCTCTCGGGAAACCCCGTAAAAGGCGTCTTGGTCATCTTTCCAAGTAAACAAGCTTGACATGTCTCGTATGATTCAAAATCAAACGAAGTTAGAAGACCATCACCATGGAGCTTCTTCATGCGCTTTTCACTTATATGCCCCAAACGACAATGCCATAGATAGGTAGGACTCAAATCATTTGGCCGAAGCCTTTTAGCACTAACATTGTAAACACATGCATTATCAAGATTTAAAATAAATAACCCATTCACAATGGGAGCATCAGCCACAAACATAGCATTCTTAGAGATTACACAACCATTGTTTGTACTCGCGAATGAATAACCATCCCTCATCAAACATGAAGGTGATAAAATGTTTCGACCCATACTAGGAATGTAATAACAATTATTCAACTCCATGATAAATCCTGACGGAAGGTGAAGTTGCATGACGCCGACGAACAATGCAGCAACCCTTGCTTTATTTCCGACGCGAAAATCCACTTCGCCTTTTTGCACTTCTCTAGTCCTTATTAGCCCCTGCATCGAATTGCAAATATGAGCAACCGATCCGGTATCAAATACCCAAGAGTTAACATAAGAATCTGCGAGAAAAATGTCCACAACATTTACAACAAGTGTACCTGAGTGGGAAGTACTCTTACTTCCACTTTTCTTCAAAGAAGCCTGGTACTTGCTGCAGTTTCTCTTCCAGTGGCCATATTCGTGACAAAAGAAACACTCAGTGTCTCCTGCAGGACCAGCCTTTTGCTTGGGTGCAGGGTTTGGCTTAGGGATCGTATCCTTAGCCTTGCCCTTCTTCTTCTGCCAAGAAGTGCCCTTTTTCTTGAAGCTAGGCTTGTTCTGCACAGCCATCACATGGCTATGCCCTGCACACTTCTTAATGTCACATTCTGCTGTTTTCAGCATCCCACATAATTCATTAAGGCCCCTCTCCACCCCATGCATATGGTAGTTCGAAATGAAATGCCCATAGCTAGATGGAAGAGATGCCAAAATGAAGTCAGTGGCCAACTCTTGGCCTAATGGAAAACCAAGCTTTTCCAAAGTCTGACTGTAACCAACCATTTTGATCACATGGGGGCCTACAGCTGCTCCCTCTGCCAGCTTGCATTCCACAAAGGACTTAGCGACATTGTACCTCTCAGTCCTAGCCTGAGTCTGGAACATGTCCTTAAGCGCAACGATCATATCGTACGCTTCCTGATCCTCAAACTGTTTTTGAAGATCAGGTTCCATGCATGCAAGCATAAGACAACTGACCTCAAGAGATTCATCACATGCTTTCTTGTAGGCATTCTTAAGGGTAGCAGTTGCATTATCAGCAGGTTCATCCGGGATTGGGGTATCCAGAACAGTTTCCTTTTTCTCAGCCCTGAGAACAATTCTCAGGTTACGGACCCAGTCCGAATAGTTTGTTCCATTTAGTTTATCCTTTTCAAGAATCGAACGCAAAGCAAAAGGTGATGAATTGTTCGGTGCCATTGATCTACAACAAAAAAATATGCAAAATACTAAGCCATGTAACCATGAAAGAGTAAAACATATTAAACAATTTAATAGCATATACTCCCACTTAAATCAACATCCCTCTATTGATACTAAGTGATTCAAGATCCACAATTAACAAGTCGACTAGTGAGCTTTAGCATCACTGCTAGAAGACAAGGTAAATCGGTAAGCAACCTTTGCTAATCATATCACATATGACTCTTGTTGTTGGGTGACATCTCTATGTCAAACCTAGGCGCCCAACCTTTATGCCCCAAGGTCCTTAACTGTTAAGATGACCTTGTTAAGCTCACCAACCCTTATGCGTGTAGGTATCCGATACAAACCCATCCAGCCAAGGAAAACCGTGGCACCCTAATTTCATAGACCCACCAACGATTGTACAGGGCATAGGATGGTGCAAGGTTTGGTTGGGAGGGCATGGTTTAACTTAAACTTTGTGAGGGATCGTTCTACTTCTATCATCTAAGCATGCATAGTAGTAAAACGTATAAGAATAGCATTCACATAGATGTGATACAGTATGGCCCATTTTCTCATGGTGATCTCCATCGCCATAGAACCTGTCCACCATGATGATCTCCATCTTCATGCTCTATGCGAGCCATCCTCCAAGTGATGAGTTCTCCAAGAACTAATACAAGCTATTACTCCTAACATCTAGTAATCAAAATTACATGGTATTGGGATCATCACAAGTTGGCACGCAGGCCATTACAATAATTGACAACACATATGGCTCCAGCCGTGTTGCCCAACTCACGACACGCAGGTCATGAAAAAATACATACATGCATCACATACATTTTTGGGCCATACTGATCACATAAATCCTGCAAAAACAAGTTGTGCATAGAATCGCATTCTACCGGATCATGTGAAATCGTACCACCTATGAACCTTAACGAGATACAAAAAGGGGGCTACGACTAAGGGGGGTCTAGGGGGTCTCCCCCTGCGGGGTTCGAAGGGGCAGCGCCCCTCGCGGTACAATTTTCTATACAATTTTCTTTCGTGAAAAATGAGAGATCAAATCTATACAATTTTCTTTAAGGATTTTGATCGGCAAATCCAATTTACCATAAACCGACCATAGTTCCGATTTGACCAAACTCCTTTGATCACGGTACGTCGATTCAGATCTAATTCCCGATTCGATCAATCATATTGATCTTCGCGTGATTCAGAAGGATTTATGTGTCACTGTCTACCCCGATGGCGGAAACCGACCGGTAGGGGTAAGTCGTTCGACGACCTTAGAATCACGATCACGGAAATTAAGATCATAGATCAATCCAGAAACACCGCCATACAAACGATCATATCATTCATATCAATCTACATATCACCATATGCAAACTTCCCGAACCTATGACTGAATAGCATCGGCTCTGATACCACTGAAGGGTAACGGGTAGGCTACACTAGCGTAAAATCAAAAATTTCTACCGCGTCAACCAGGAATACTATTGTCATAGATCACGGGATTACCGCTAGACGCGCAGGTGCGGAACTCGATGAAGCACGTTGCGGCAGTGTAGATGTTCTACGTCTCCTCCTCGTCCTCGTCCCACGAACAGCTCCCCTTTGCGCGGCTCGTCCAAGTGCTACAGATGCAGCACCTCCGAGGTATCCACACGTCCGGAGTGGAAGTCGTCACACGCCAGACTGCTAGGTCTGCGCGTGCAACACAGGCGGAAGAGGAGTGGCGGCTGGGTGGAATGCTCTCTTTTTCAGCTCGCCTCACTCCCTCTTATATAGGCATCCCTGGTGGGCTTCTACATTAGCAGCCCATTAGCAGCCTAAGCCTGGTCTAATTCGGATCCAATCCTCATTAGGCTTCCAGCCCCTAAAGTGTGTGACCCTATAGGTTCATACACGTATAGACATGACGCGAGTACACTTACTCCGTCAATAGTTGGTAGCGGCCTCTAGCAAGACGTGCCAACTCCTAAACGCATATAAAGATCATTCGGACGAACCATCACAAGGTTGAGTACATGTCTTTCCCTTTGCCTCACGATATTTGGTCTAGCTCTAAGCTGACCTCTCTTTCTCGATACTGTGATTCAGAATCCCTTTACTAGGTTAACTCTTAACCATATGTAGCACGGCCATGCATTTCTGGATCCGATCACTCGAGGGGCCCAGAGATATCTCTCTCAAGTAGAGAGGGGCAAATCCCATCTTGATTGACCGATGCCTTGCAGCATGTATCAGGACAAACCCGAAAGCTACCTTTATAACTACCCAGTTACGGAGTAGTGTTTGATAGCCCCAAAGTAGGTCGATCCACATCTCAAGTACATGCGACAATCTCAGGTCTAAGGACAAAACGTACACGATGTGTAGAGAGAGCTGCAAGTATTATTGCTAGTCTCATGTTGGGTCAGTCCAACCCCATGTTCATAACATGTGTCCACATCATTGGTTTGACATCTCCATGTCAATGACTTGCGAAACATAGTCATTAACCAATCGATGTGCTAGTCTAATATTCACGTGTGTCCTCGCATGAACTCCGACTAGGGACAATTATTAGATAACCATACAAGTAAAGAGTTTCACAAACAATTCACATAATTGCCAATCAATACAAGTTGCCTGGTATATGGATATTCAAGGAACATTATAATAACTCATGGATACACATGAAATACAATCATCTCTATGATTGCCTCTAGGGCATATTTCCTTCAATTATAAAATATATCAAGAAGCTCATTCTTAGGTAATGGACTTCCAGCCTGTGCATGAATCAAAGCACAAAACCTTGCCCAAGATTCGGGCAATACCTCTTTTTCTCACTGTTTAAAATCAAAAAGTTCCTGCAAAATAGCATGTCTAGCACTGGGAGGAAAATATTTCCGCAAGAAAGTACTAATCAAGCACTCAGGGCTATCAATAGATCCAGGAGGTAAATTACTAAACCAAGTTTTAGCTTCTCCTTTCAATGAAAAAGGAAAATCTTAGCAACAAAGTAAGTGCGCATCTTAATATGATCAGAAAACAAGCCACTCATAGTAGAAAGTTCATTCATATGTGCTACCGCACTTGCATTCTTAGTCCCACAAAAAGGTTCTTTCTCGACAATAGCTATGTAAGATAGATCGAGAGAGAAATGATAATCTTCATCCATAATGTTTATGGGAGAAGCAGCAAACTTATCTTCAAGAGATAATTTGGGTCTAATAGTACGCCTCTCAAGAAGACTCTTAGCGACGCTCCTATCATGGGTGTTCTTACATTCTTCAATAAACTCATCAGTCATCTCAACATAATCTTCTTCAGTATCATAACTCTCACTAGACTCAGGTGAGCTAACGGGTATGGTAGTGTCTTCATTAAGAGTTTCGGTATTTCCAGCTATAGTTCTAGCAATTGTAGCATCTAGGAAAGGACCTAATGAACCACTCTTATCAAGCACAGTAGAAGCAGCATCATAAGCATCAGAAGTTTCAGATTCAGCAGTAGTAGCAGTGTGCGTAGCAAGTGTATGTGGTGGTGTAAGGAACTTACTCAAAACAGAAGGTGAATCAAGAGCGGTAGAGGTGTTCAGAACCGTACCTCTTCTTGTAGTGGATGGTAAAATAGGAACCTTGCCATCACGAGACTTACCCATGATGGATGGATAGCAGCGAACAATAGAGAATCCAAGTGAACTTGGTAAATAAAGCTATGCTCCCCGGCAACGGCGCCAGAAAATAGTCTTGATGACCCACAAGTATAGGGGGTGTATCGCAGTATTTTCGAGGGAAGTGAAACCCAATTTATTGATTCGACACAAGGGGAGCCAAAGAATATTTATAAGCCTTAACAACTGAGTTGTCAATTCAGCTGCACCTGGAAACAATCTTGCTCACATTAGTTTATCAGTAGCAAGAGTTTTGTAGTAGGAATAGTAAAGTAACAGAAGTAGTAAACCAAAGACAGTAGTAACAAAAGCAGTAAACAGTGGGATTCGAGTGCGGTAGGCATAGGGATGGATGGACGGGCGTTGCATGGACAAGAAAATTCACATAGCAATCGGAACATAGGGCAATTGCAGATAAATAAGATAAAGCATCCAAGTACTAGACAACCCTAGGCATGTGTTCCATATATAGTCATACATGCTCGCAATGAGAACTTGCACAACATCTTTTGTCCTGCCAGCCCGTTTGCAGCGGGGCCTCTAGGGAACTACTGGCAATTAAGGTGCTCCTTTTAATAGAGCACCGGAGCAAAGCATTAACACTCCGTGAAAACATGTGATCCTCACATCAAAGCCTTTGCCTTCCGGTTATCTCCATTTCTGTCACTTCGGGGCCATAGGTTTCGGACAACAACGTGTGTATACAACTTGCAGATAAGACCAAGAACAATACTATCATAATGAATCAATAACATGTTCAGATCTGAAATCATGGCACTCGGGCCCTAGTGACAAGAATTAAGCAGAACAAGTCGCAACAAAGTCATAAAGCACTAATAAAAGATACTAGGCACCATGCCCTAACAATCTGATGCCATTACATGAACGATCTCATCCAATCCCTACCATCCCCATAGCCTACAACGGGGGATTACTCACTCATAGATGGGGCAAACATGGATGGTTGATGGAGAAGCGATGGTAATGATGATGGCGATGATCTCCAATTCCCCATCCCGGCAGGGTGCTAGAACGGAGTTTCTGGTGCTGTTTCGTGGAATCTGGTGGTGGCGGCGGAGTGGAACTCCTTCTGGAAAATCGTCGAACCCCCCGAAGTTTTTAGGTCAGAAGGCTCCTTATAGGAGAAGACAGAGGCCGAGGGGGTGCCTGGGGGGCCCACACCACCCTCTGGCGCAGCCTGGCCTAGCCGCGCCACCAGGTGCTGTGGCCACCCCAGGGCCCTTCACCGTCTCGTATTCTGGCTCCTGGAGTCTTCGGGTGAAATAGGATTTTTGGCATATTTTCTAGGATTTTTCCTGATAGTTGGTTTTCTGCACAAAAAGTGGACACCAAGGAAATTCTGCTGAAAACAGCGTCAGTCTGCATTAGTTGCATCCAAATCACACAAGTTTAGAGGAGAAACAATAGCAAAAGTGTTCGGGAAAGTAGATACGTTTTGGACGTATCACACCTCTGCAGGACATAATACGCAATCACGAGGCGACCGGGCGAGTCGCCAAGTGTGCCGTTGAAATCGGCATCCACAACATCAAATACGAGCCCCACAAAGAGATCAAGTCACAAGCCCTAGCTGATTTCCTTGCAGACTGGGAAGAAGCACAACAGTCGGAGAAGCTCCCGTACCTCCACTACTGGTCGCTCCACTTTGACGGCTCCAAGAACGCCGACGGCGTAGGGGCCAGGGTCATACTAACCTCTCCCAAAGGAGACAAGCTCCGCTACGTGCTCCACCTCAACTTCAAGCCCTGCACCAACAACATGGCAGAATACGAGGCCCTCCTTCACGGCATGAGAGCCGCTAAGGAGATGAACGTCAACCGCTTACGATGCTATGGCGACTCCGACCTAGTCGCCGGCTAGGTAGACGGGACTTGCGACGCCGTCTCTCCAACAATGATCACGTATCGCCAAGCGGTAGACCAGCTAGGAGGACACTTTGACGGCTATTCCGTCGAGTGGATCGACAGCCGCAAGAACAAGGAGGCAGACGTTTCCCGCATCGGATCGGCCTGACAAGCGCCACCAGCAGGCGTCTTCCTTGACATCATCCACAAACCTTCAGTCAGCCCACCAAAGGAGATCGACGTTGGGATACCACTGCAACCAGAGCCAGCCCTAGTCGCCATGGTTGTGGATCCTAGCGACTGAACAACACCATACGTCTCCTTCCTAGAGCACAAGATCTTACCAAGCAATGAGACGGAGGCACGAATGATCGTGCGCCGCTGCAAATCCTTCATCATCATCAACAATGAGCTCCACAAACACAGCGTGACTGGCGTGTTCCAGCGCTGCGTACAGCCAGAAGAAGGCCGCGAGATCCTCCAGGACATTCACGCTGGCGACTACGGCCATCACGTTGGCGCCAAGTCGCTAGTCGCCAAGGCCATGTGGCACGGTTTCTACTGGCGCACCGCACACGCCGACGCCACCAACATCGTCCAACGATGCGTCGGCTGCCAGAAGTACGCCCACCAGACGCACCTCCCTGGTTCGGCACTCAAGACCATCCCCATTACATGGCCATTCGCCGTATAGGCATGGACATGGTAGGCCCGTTCAAGAAGGCCCCGTCTAGTTTCACCCATCTCCTGGTCGCGGTCGACAAGTTCACCAAATGGGTCGAGGCCAAGCCAATAAAAAAGTGCGACGGCAAGATGGCCACCATGTTCGTACGCAAGCTCATTTATCGATACAGCTACCCGCACAACATCATAACGGACAACAGCACCAATTTCGCCAAGGGGGCCATGGCGGAATTCTATGAAGAACATGGCATACGACTCGACCTCGCTTCAGTCGCCCACCCAGAGTCAAACGGCCAAGCAGAACGTGCCAACCAAAGCTCCTCCACGGTCTCAAGCCGCGACTCCAGGTGCTCTCGAGCGCACCCCAGGATGCTGGGTCGACGAGCTCCCCTCCGTAATATGGGGGATCTACACGTCCGTCAATTGCTCCATCGGGTTCACAGCCTTCTTCATGGTGTATGGAGTAGAGGCAGTAATGCCGACTGACCTAGAACACGATTCACCTCGAGTCGCCAACTACGTCGAGGCGACCAACAAGGTTTCTCGCCAAGACAGCGTCGATCAACTTGACGAGGCACGCGACCTGGCTCGCTCCCGCACCGCCATCTAGCAGCAAGGACTCCACTGCAAGCCGCCGAGTCCTAACTCGCACCTTCTAGGAAGGCGACCTGGTCCTATGATTGGCCCAAGACAAGTAAGGCATGCACAAACTCTCCCCCCATGGGAGGGGCAATTCGCCATAGGGCGAGTCCTCGGCAATGACGCCTACTACCTCATCGACATACGGGACGACGACCAGCTCGAGGTCGGAAGGCCATGGAATGCAAACCTTCTCAGAAAGTTCTATACATAGAACCTCAAATTGTACTCAGCTGGCATATATAATGAAATTCATTCGGATCACACAAATTGTGTCTACTCGCCATATTCTTGTGCCACTCACACTCGTACAAATCAGCAATATGCTACTCACGGAAGTCAACCTTTGGTCGAGCGACTGACACGACTAAGTAGTGCGGCACAAGGGCACCGGAAATACTCGGGCCTTGGCACATCCACGAAAACGCCAACCCGGAGCTGCCATTGGAGTCGCCTAGCTCGACTGGCCCACCGGGCCAAGACAACCGGTATACGCTTCGCACAGCAACCTGTCCCTCCCATCCTCGCGCAAAGCGACTCGAACGGTTAAGTACCACGCACGGGGACTCCGCAAAACAGAAACCCCCACGCAGATCGGGAACACACCAAGTAAGAGAGCTGCCTTGGACTCACCCAGCGACTGGCTCTCCGAGCCAGGGGAGGAGACGCGTTACAAACAACGCATTAACAACCTACAATAGGAACGCCCCCAATACTGTTGAGCACCATTCTCGGGGACTTGCCTACAAAGCAATCCCACTCGCGCTTGGGGACTCGCTCCTCAGAAGACGCGAGAGATAAAGCAATGCGCAACCAAAATAAAACACAAAAGTATACAATCGAGTTATACCCCATTAAAGGTCGGATGCGCTCAGGGACTCGCTATCATAAATAAACACACCACCCAATCCTGGTCGCAGTGTGAGTCGACTAACTCCCCTTGGCATATATTACAAAATGTTGATCATAATACAACAGTCGCCACTTGGCATACATTACAAATTGCCCAACTACATTGTCTATTCCACAGGTCCTGACGAAGAACCACCACCACCCCTCTTGACATGAACAAAAGGCTGCCACGGGTTCGTCGGGTAGGTCGTCAGCTACTTCGACAACACCGACCGGAAGGACTGCTCCGACTTCATGTCGCGATGCTCCGGTTCGAGGTCGCCAGGCGCCAACACCGTCTCCTGGTATGGCAGAAGATCCCCCATCGCCAGGACCCGATCGGAAAAAGGGGAGGCCTTCGTAGTCAGCTTCAGTACCTCAGACATCTCCACCGTGCCGGTCGCCGATGGGTAGCCACTGGTCACGTCGTCAAGATTGAATTTGTCGGGGAAGTGGGCGAGACCCAGGCTCAATGCCGTGGTGGCCTCGCGCCTGAACGCCAAGCGTGCCATCCACTCCACGATGACAGGCGCCTCCTCCAGATAGCGCCACACCTCTGTAAGCCCCCAAGGAATAACCTCGGTGGGGGACAGTCCTTGAAGAACCACTTGGACACATAACGCTGAAGCCGTGGCCGTGTTCACCACGGCAGTCACGCACTACAAAGCGTTGAAGGTCTGAACCACCGGGTCGCTTTGGCCTATCACAGCTGCAAAATCATACATCAGTGAAACTACGGACTTCCCCAATTAGGGACTCGCCAAAAAAGTCAGACAAAGATGGAGACTCACCTAGGAGTTTGCGGAAATTCTCTGTGACATGCTTCTCCAAGGCGGCATGATAATTATGCAGCCCCACGATGATCGAATCCGCAGCCTTGCGTTCCTCCTCGTCCGCAATGATAGTAGCCTTCGCTCGATCCTCAGAAGAAACTACGGCCGCTCTCGCCTCCTCCAAGTCTTGGATCAGCGAGGCAATTCACTCATTCGCCACGTCTAGTTCGGCGACTCGAACATACCCTTCGCGTGCGTTGGAAATTGCAGACGGGAGACCATCTGAAAGAGAAATCATCAGCACGCCCTACACCAATAGTTCACACCTGAAAGAGAAAAGGAAAGAAAAGCAGATACTTACCAATCGTTTCCTGAAGTCGCTGGTTCGCCTCCTGCACTTCGCACAGATCTCGCTCCAAGCGCTCCCTTGCGGCCTGCCGATCGGTTAATTCCCTTTGCAAACCCTGCAAACAAACAACACAATTTAGCACTTACCAAAATCAACATCCAGGTCCTAGCCGCTGAAATTCAGCGACCAAGAACTCGGGGACTGGAGAATGGAAAGAAGTTCAGTTCCTAGACGCTAAAATTCAGCGACTAGGAACTCGAGGACTGGACATACCTGAATAGCGGCGCCAAGCATTCTGTGGAATTCTCCGGCGTTAGTCGACGGGATCGTGAAGGAAGTGTGCCCGCGACGGGACCCAATGTCTGCATCCACGATCTCTGGACTCTATGGAGACTGGGTATTCGCCACGCCTGGAAACCCCCTAGCCATGAAGCGCGGGAACGTCGCCGACGCTGTAGCGGGGGCACTGGTTGTAGGCGCAACCACAACTGGCTCCGACCGCGCTGCCACCACTTCTTTGGTAACTGTCGCAAAATTGGACTCCGCAGCGTCGTCCATAGCTGTGGCATCGTCGGCACCCCCCTTCTGCTTCTTCGCGCCTTCCGTGGTCGCCGCATCTCCGGTGGGTTTTCTCTTCTTGGGGAGGTCGCCCTCTCCCATGGTGGCGACGGGCAGAATCTTTGCCACCGAAGGACGACCAATCTTCTTGGCCCTAGATCTGCTCAAACTTCCACGATCAATATAATAACAATACAAAAACAAGAGGCGAGTCGGAATGAAGAAGCAACACTTACTTAGCGACCAGGAGAACGCGCAGCCCGGTGCTGATGTGGGGAGGCTTATCCAATTCTGGACCTAGCTTGCGAGTGAGCCCCCTCTCGAAGACGTCTGAAGCCCACGACACTGCGGGCTTCCTCGACGACGAAGCCGCGGTTGCTAGAATTTCTGGCTTCGAAGACGTGGCCGCTCTCGACGGCTGCGGCGACTTAGACGCCGCAGCCGCAGCCGTAGCCGCTTCCTAGCTTGGAACCCCCGAAACCGTCGGCACAGTCACCGCCAGGGGAACCTCTACCGCCACCTCGGTGTCCTCGCCCTCCAACCCCTTCGTCGGGATCGCATCCTCTGAGGCCTTGTGCGAGATTTCTGGGGTGTCTTCATCGTCAGAGTCGTCATCTGACTCAAACACCACCACCGACTTGGACGGCGACATTGGCTTCTTCGCTGGTGACTTGGGCTTGCGCGCGGGCTTCGACGGTGTGGCCGTACACCAGGACGTGTGCTCCTGCGCGACCTCGTCGCCTCCTTCGTGTTCATCGAGGCTGCAACTTGCCTCGAACTCGCGCTGTTTCTGCATGCGAGTCTTGCGAGCCACAGGCACTGGGGGAGGGACCTCCTCCTCGTCGTCGTTGTCAGACGAGTCTCCTTTGGAGGCCTCCTCGAGCTCCTGGGGGACTCTTCATCGAGCGGGGGAAGCCATCCCTCCAACACCTGAAACAGTTGAGAACCACCGCGAGTAAGTACCAAATGATGCGACTTCGAATCGAGATGCGGAAATGGCGACTAAGGAGAAAACTTATTATGGGGGATTCATTCTTCACGGGAGTGTATAGGGCGAGCCCGATCGACACGGTGGTGAATTCCGCGTTAGACATCTTCTTCAGGGCGGCCTTGTAGTCCTATGCCTCCCGCGATTCTTTGCTAGTTCGGGAGGGGTCGTGCTTCCCGCTATACTCGTACATCCAGTGCGGCCGAGCCGCTAGCGGAACCAGGCGCCGCCCGAGCCAGCAGTTATAAAGGTTGATCAAAGTCAATCCCTGGTCCTTCAGCCTCTGGATCTGGTCCATCATCTCCGCGACGGCCATCCTCTGGTCTTCAGGGAGCTTCTTTGGCGCCAGCCAGCGAGGCTCGCTCCTCTCGGCGATGAACTCGAGAAGTGCCAGTTCGCCGGAGGGAGTGGATTCTTTCACATAGAACCAACTCTTCTTCCACTCGCTGGCGGCTTTCTTTGGCAGAAGGAGCTTGATGAAGTTAGCCTTCGGCTTCAATTAGATTGTGACGCCATCTGTAGCCAATATCATACAGGTGGATGCCTCGTGCCCGATGCGGCCGTGGAAGAGCTCCAACCACAGCAAAAAATATGGCCTGCAGCCAAGGTAACACTCGAAGAAGGCGACGAAGATCGCCAGCTGCTCGATAATGTGCGGGCCGAGATCCGATGGCTTGATCGCGTAGTACGCGCAGAAGAGCCGGAAGAAGAGCAAGGTGGGGAACCCCAAACCTCTTTATAGATGACTGGGGAAACAAATGAATTCGCCGGCTCGTGGTTTCGGCTCGGTCTCGGAGGAGGGGGAACCCGTCAGTTCCCCTTGCGGAGGACTCTGGCGTCCTCGAAGGACTTGAGTTGGGTTGTAGTACACTTGGATTTTCCCCATGAGCCTTTGGGAGGCGCCATCAAGAAGGATGAGGAATCGCACGGTGCAGAAAGATCGAATCGGAGGAAGGCAGGAAGATTGAAAGTAGGAAGAGTGAATGCGGGAGAAAGAAGAATGCGGGGAAGGATCTGCAGAGCTGATTCGTCACTCCCCTTATATGGGAATGCTACCCGCCAAATTCGGGGTAGCCGTTACCTGCGGTAATTACGCCGAAGTTATCGTTGGGATTTCCAACAGATAGTTTGACCAGAATTGACGGTCCAACTCCTCCATTGCACTCGCTACTCGCTAGTCCTCTCCATTCGCTGAAGCAGCGACTTGGCAGCAGTGACATTCGTCGGAGCGGCAAATGGAAGGCTGGGAAAAATTTCCTCAGTTTTAATAGAGTCCATCGCCGACTCGACTAGGCGCCCAAATTGGGCTCGCCTACTTCGACCACCAACATGACACCTGCGCCTGAATCAACGATGGCCTCGGGGACTACTGATGGGGATATGCCAAAGGGGGTATGCCTAGCAGGACGTTCTGATTGGGCCAAAGGGCCTGTGAGTGGGCCTGAAGGACGGTGACTGGAGTGCGACTGAAGGAAAGGCCTAGCGACTGGAGACTAAAGGCCCAGGAGCATACTTGAAGCCCAGTCAGATTAGGTCAAAAGCCTCCGAGTCCATATCTTGCTCGGTTGTAACTTGTAAACCCTAGCGAGGTGACTCCTATATAAACCTCCCTAGGGTATCCTTAGGACTTACGTTCCATCATACACCACCTCAAGCGACTCGCTGCTTAGACGCCGAGCTCGCCACCCTTGTAACTCGCTCTCCGTTAATCCGATCTATGTATTTACCCTCCGGGGGGCTGAACTTGGGTAAACCATGTGCATCCTCCCCCATCTCGCATCGCAGATGGCCGCCAGCTCTTCCTCACGTTACAATCAATCGATGCCAGTGGCAGCGACTGCCGTGGCCATTTCCACGACAAGTAATGTAAACAATACGATTGTTTTATGAACAAAGGATTGTTGTTTTCTCCCTAGTAGCAACATCACATCTAGTACCTTAGAGATTTCTGTCACTTCCCCAGATTACCAGAGGCATGAACCCACTATCGAGCATAAATACTAACTCTTGGAGTTGCTAGCATCTACTTGGCCAAGATAGCTACTAACTACGGAAAGCATCCAAGACCACAAATAACAAAGACATAATAGAATCAATAATCAGTCTGAAACAACATCTCAATATCCATCGGATCCCTGCAAACACAACATGCAGAATTACAAATAGATTCACTTGATCATGAACGGAGCTCACAAGATCTAGACATGAAAGCACAAAGGAGGAGAACCAGCCATCTAGCTACTACATGGACCCATAGTCCAAAGATGAACTACTCACGCATCACACCAGAGGCTTGCATGATGATGAAGAAGGCCTCCAGGGTGAATTCCCCTCTCCGGCAGGGTGCCAGGAAGAGCTTCAGATCCCTCCCGATCTAGGGATGGAGATGACGGTGGCTACAGACTCTTTCGTGGATTTTTGATCAGGTACTTAGGGTTTTCGTCCTGAGGGCAATATATAGGTGGAAGGAGAGGCCGAGAGGGTGCTGGGGTCGGCCAGACCACCCCCTGGCGCGGGCCAGGCCTGGCCGCGCGGCCAGGTGGTGTGGCCGGCCCCCAGCCCTTCTCTGTCTCGTATTCTGGCATCTGATGACTTCCGGAAAATAGGCACTTTGGCTTTTGTCCCATCCAATTCCGAGAATATTCATTTTCTAACTTTCCTGGAACCAAAAACAGCAGAAATACGGCAGCTGGCACTGTGGCTCTTGTTAATAGGTTAGTCCAAGAAATCAAATGAAAAGTACTCCATAGTGTGGACAAAACACAAGAAAGTGGATAAAACCAAGCATGGAACATCAAAAATTATAGATACATTTGCAATGTACCAACATCCCCAAGCTTAACTCCTGCTCGTCCTCGAGTAGGTAAGTGATAAAAAGAAAGAATAATTTTTGAGGTGACATGCACCATCAAAGACTTGATCAAAGTATTTGTAAAACATTCAAAGCTAGGATAATAATACTTCAATCATAACATGAAAGACAAAGTTCTAGCAATAAGACAAAGAAACTATGATGCAACATGAAAAGGCACAAACAAAAGATTCATGAATAACAATGCTTTGCAAGACGTTTGTTTGTTTCACATAAAGAAAACATAGCATAATAGCATTCAGCTTGTCCCTCAAAGAGTAGAAAATATAAATGCATAGGACACCTTCAATGTTCATAAGAGTGACTAGATACAAATAGTTTAAAACAAGCAATATCAAGTTATGCATAAATCAACTAGTCTTGGGATGATGCTCATAGAACTAAGAATGGCCACTATGCTCTCAAAGTAGGTGCATAAAGCTGGAAGGTGGAGACTCAATATAATGGTGGAAGAAAGGCCTTCATAGAAGGAAGTAGGAATTCAAGTCTCATAAAGAGCTTCCAAAAATTATAGTACTTATTAGCTTGCATCTCTCATTGCCCCTATCATAAGCATCTTGAAGGTGATTAAGGTTAAAGTGACACAACTAAGAGGATATGCTTGACAAGTTATAAACCGAAATCTCATGCCCTTACTTACGAAGACCGAACCTCATGCTACTCAACTTTAGTCACAAGTAAGATCTTGTAAGTGTAAGTACATATATATCATAAAGAACCGCCAACGGGGTACCCCTTGCACATGATACAGGAGCTATCCCATAATAAAAATGAAAAGGCAAGAAGACAATGAGCATCCAGCGATCTTTTCATTTGCTATTTGCATTGGTTTTTATTGAGGATGCTTCATAGAGTGCTCATTATGGTGATGCTGCAAGTTTCCACCATGATTATGCATGGCTTAGGCTAGCGTCCCAGACGTTTCTCTAACACACATACAAACTCCATGATCTTACAAGTTCCACTTTTATTTCACACCGCCGAGATCCATAAGCAAAAGAACATGATATCAACGGGTTACAAGTACAAGTGCAATGTTGAAAGCGTTCCCCATGATACATGGTTCCGCTAATTTGAACTTATAAAGTGCAAGCATATACGCAACAAAGAAGGACCCAATGGTTCAAGTTTATTAGATGCAAAAAAGTAAAGTGTGCCATCAAGTTCGTGAGAGCTTTTATCACTAGTTTTCTCATAACAAGTTTAATTTGGAAGGTAAACAAGAGCATGAATATACTTGGAATAGCATAAGCTAGTAGGTAGGTATGTTGGAATCTTTGGAATTACTTGGTTTAGGTAGTTGGATGCATGAGTGGAACTCATACTTGGTTGTGGAGGCTAGCAAAAGACTGGGAGCGACAAACTAAGAGAGCAATAATGGCCATAATCATGCAGAGCGACAAAGCATCATTGATCAAAGCATAATGTGATACTAAAATTTGAAAACTGAAGGATCATAAAGGCTTAGGTGACTTGAGATAGTCATAACATGGTGTGATCATGTGCCAAGTCAATCCAAATAAAGCATCAAAGGAGAATACCACTATACTATGTTTTAATATGCTAAAACAACGCATGATTCATCCAAGGCACATTAAGCAATCTCAATTGTTTATTAGAAGTCATGCTACAGAAAAAAATACTAAGCATAAAGCCAAAACAATGTCCATCATGGCATGACAAAGCATAAGCCATAGTCAAAAACAAGCTCTTTTTACCACATAAGTATGAACTTTCCTACTCTTTTCCAAACCAAACCAAACTATTTGCAAACCAATGTATGAAAGAGGGGATCCAACCAATTTATTCAGCAAACTAAGCAAACCAAGCAAAATAAAAACCAAAACTAAAATAAAAAAAGAAGACGCTCCAAGAACAACACAACTGTGCATGAAACAATAAAAATGAAGCGTTTGGAAGAAACCTGATATTTTTATTGGTGAAGAGGGGGATGCCTTGGGCATCCCCAAGCTTTGACGCTTGTACTCCTTGGATATTTCTTTGGGTGACACGCATGGCATCCCCAAGCTTAAGCTTTAGTCCATCATTCATCTCATTACTCATTCCTTCCATACACCTGAAATTTTCCTTCATACAAAACTTCACACAATCTTTACAACCAACATTAGTGCACTCAAGATAATAAGTCTTAAGGTTCAGTTCTAATACCAAATAAACTTCCATTAGAACACTAGCTACTGTATCACTTCCCTTAAAAAGCTCAATTCCCCAAAAGAACTAAAAAAGGAACCAACAAGAAGCAAATGCAGAAAATGGCAGAAATCTGTCAAAACAGACCAGCAGGTAAAGACGAATTGTTTCGAAGACCTTCTGTTTCTCAAATAAACAAGTGTTATACTAATGAAAGTTAGATAACAACCTGGGTCATCAGCACAAAAATTCACGCCTCAAAAAGACGTTTAGAGATTTTACACGATTTTTTCGGTGAAGCACATAAATCTGTTTCGGGACAGCAACTTTCCCAATCATTAATTCTCTCTCATTAGAGGTTACTCTTGGCACAAAAAGCAAATAAAAAGGATAAGGAGTGGTTATTACTGAAGTAATAACTTCCAATACTCATCTAAAACTTTTGGTTTATCTCCCAATAAGTACTTTTCTTTAACGCCTTTAAGTTAGGCATAAGAAGCAAGAAAAAGAATCAAGTGTTCTCAAATGAAGAAGCATTAAGATTAATACCAGAAATATCTTCAAAAAGGTAAGGTATATCATCCAAATAAGTTCTAGAGGATCTTTTCTCAATGCTCTTAGGTTCACTCTTTTCATCAAAAGGGTTTTCAGGAACAATCCAATCAAGATTCTTTTCTATGGCTTCATGTATTGCTACCACTTTAAAGGGTATTGGTATCTTAGGTTCCTCCCCATTAGGTTCCGTTTTGTTCATGTTTTCTCGTGTACCAACAACATCTACACATGAGCCTAGCATATTGAAATGTTCAAAGACTTTCCTACCTTCCTTGGCAACATCATAGAACTCCTTAAACAAAGTTTCTAGAATAAAATCCCTCTTTTTAGGGTCCTCAATTTCTTTAAGCTTAAGCAACATTACTTGCATTAAGGGGTTGAGATTAACAAACCTAGCTTCTAACATGTGAATTAAAGAAGCTGTAGCAATCTCATAGTTTGGAGCAAGTTCTACCAGGGATCTATCCTTAATATCTTCATGTTTACTAACATGATTAAGGAATTCTTCAATATTATCTTTCCCAATTATAGAACCACTACCAATTGAAAGGTCTTTCAGGGTGAATTTAGGGATCAACATTGTGAGCTAAGGAAGAGGTGACAACTAAAGGAGACTTAATTTTTTTTTGTGTTTTCAAAGAAGAAAGCAAACTTGTAAAACTAATTTTTTTGTGTTTTTGATAAAGAAACAAGCAAACAAAACAAAATTAACTAAGCAAAACAAAAATAACAAAGTAAAGAGAATGGTTATGAGGGAGTCCCCTTGTGAAGATACCCTTGACTCCCCGGCAACGGCGCCAGAAAAGTGCTTGATGGCTCGGTGTTGATGTAGAGCTCGTTGGGGAACCCCAAGATGAAGGTATGATGAGCACAGCAGCATGTTTCCCTCAGTTATGAAACCAAGGTTTACTCGAAGCAGTAGGAGCAAGGAAACACCCCAAAGGTGTTGCTAGCTGAGCCTTGGCAGGGCGCATACCGGTGCTCGTAGCAACGTGGAGACCTGCACAACACAACCACAGAACTTTGTCCCCAACTTGCGATGAGGTTGTCAATCTCATCGGTTTTACTGAAAACAAAGGATTAAACATATCGAATGGAAGCAAGTAATAGTTTGCAGAAAGTAAACACAAAGCAGAAACAATTTATAGATTGTATGTAAAGAAAAGGACCGGGATCCATAGTTCACTAGAGGTGGCTCTCCTTAAGATAGATAGCATGCTGGTTCAACAAATTACAGCGGGGCAATTGGCAAACATCGAGAAAGCAATACATGCATATACTAATCATCTTGACTCCTTTGGAACTTGATTGGCAATTACAACATTATACATAAACCGCCATCCAACTGCATCTATGACTAATAATCCACCTTCAGGTTATCATCCGAACCACCTCAAGTATTAAGTTGCAAGCAACATATTATTGCTTTACAAATTGCGTGTAATGTAAACAATACGATTGTTCTATGAACAAAGGATTATTGTTTTCTCCCTAGTAGCAACAGCACATCTAGTACCTTAGAGATTTCTGTCACTTCCCCAGATTACCAGAGGCATGCACCCACTATCGAGCATAAATACTAACTCTTGGAGTTGCTAGCATCTACTTGGCCAAGATAGCTACTAACAATGGAAAGCATGCAAGATCACAAATAACAAAGACATGATAGAATCAATAATCAATCTGAAATAGCATCTCAATATCCATCGGATCCCCGCAAACACAACATGCAGAATTACAAATAGATGTTCTTGATCATGAACGGAGCTCATAAGATCTAGACATGAAAGCACAAAGGAGGAGAACCAGCCATCTAGCTACTACATGGACCCGTAGTCCAAAGATGAACTACTCATGCATCACACCAGAGGCTTGCATGATGATGAAGAAGGCCTCCAGGGTGAATTCCCCTCTCCGACAGGGTGCCGGGAAGAGCTTCAGATCCCTCCCGATCTAGGGATGGAGATGACGGCGGCTACAGACTCTTCCGTGGATTTTTGATCAGGTACTTAGGGTTTTCGTTCCGAGGGTAAAATATAGGCGAAAGGAGAGGCCGAGAGGGTGCTGTGGTCGGCCAGACCACCCCCTAGCGTGGGCCAAGCCTGGCCGCGTGGCCAGGTGGTGTGACCGGACCCCAGCCCTTCTCCGTCTCGTATTCTGGTATCTGATGACTTCCGTAAAAATAGGCACTTTGGCTTTTGTCCTATCCAATTCCGAGAATATTCATTTTCTGACTTTCCTGGAACCAAAAACAGCAGAAAACAGGCAGCTGGCACTGTGGCTCTTTTTAATAGGTTAGTCCAAGAAATCATATGAAAAGTACTCCAAAGTGTGGACAGAACACAAGAAAGTGGATAAAACCAAGCATGGAACATCAAAAATTATAGATACATTTGCAACGTATCAACATCCCCAAGCTTAACTCATGCTCGTCCTCGAGTAGGTAAGTGATAAAAAGAAAGAATAATTTTTGAGGTGACATGCACCATCAAAGACTTGATCAAAGTATTTGTAAAACATTCAAAAGCTGGGATCATAGTACTTCAATCATAACATGAAAGACAAAGTTCTAGCAATAAGACAAAGAAACTATGATGCAACATGAAAAGGCACAAACAAAAGATTCATGAATAACAATGCTTTGCAAAAGACGTTTGTTTGTTTCACATAAAGAAAACATAGCATAATAGCATTCAACTTGTCCCTCATAGAGTAGCAAATATAAATGCATATGACACCTTCAAAGTTCATAAGAGTGACTAGATACAAATAGTTTAAAACAAGCAATATCAAGTTATGCATCAATCAACTAGTCTTGGGACAATGCACATAGAACTAAGAATGGCCACTATGCTCTCAAAGTAGGTGCATAAAGGTAGAAGGTGGATACTCAATATAATGGTGGAAGAAAGGCCTTCATAGAAGGAAGTAGGGATTCAAGTCTCATAAAGAGCTTCCAAAAATTATGGTACTTATTAGCTTTCAGCTGTCATTGCCCCTATCATAAGCATCTTGAAGGTGATTAAGGTTAAAGTGACACAACTAAGAGGATATGCTTGACAAGTTATAAACCGAAATCTCATGCCCCTTACTTACGAAGACCAAACCTCATGCTACTCAACTTTAGTCACAAGTAAGCTCTTGTCATTGTAAGTACATATGTATCATAAAGAACCACCAACGGGGTACCCCTTGTACATGGTACAGGAGCTATCCCATAATCAAAATGACAAGGCAAGCAGACAATGAGCATCTCAACGATCTTTTTATTTCCTATTTGCATAGATTTTTATTGATGATGCTTCATAGAGTGCTCATTATGGTGATGCTGCAAGTTTCCACCATGATTAGGCATGGCTTAGGCTAGCGGCCTAGTCGTTTCTCTAACACACATACAAAATCCATGATCTTACAAGTTCCACTTTTATTTCACACCGTCGGGATCCATAAGCAAAAGAACATGATATCAACGGGGTACAAAGTACAAGTGTAATGTTGAAAGCATTCAACATCAAAAATTATAGATACATTTGCAATGTATCACCTTAGCTCAAACCTCTCCCGCGAGGGAACTAATACTAATGCATATAAACTTTCGGCTAAGTCTTACCTAATTGAGGTATTGTGGTTGTACGGTAAAATTGGAATGGTATCGCATCCGAACCCAACCGGTTTTTATAAAAGGGCTAAGGCTCATGCCTCAACATTTTCATCATCATAAATCATTTTTGTTTTCAACACATGTCAAAACATCTGAATAGAATGACTCATCATTCCAAGGTTTTCACAAGTCATTTTCACCAAGTAGTCCCATCTAAAGTGATCAAGTTTTTGGTTTAGCTCTAAACTACCAAGTTAAGAGTGTTCACTAATGTGGGATGCTAATGTAAATCTCATGCCATAGAATGACATCTAATTGTAACTAGATAGGGCCAAGTTTTATACTTTTTATGCTACCTATAAACAAAGTAAAGAACTTTGGTAGAGTAAAAGAAAGTAAAGCTTGGAAATAAGACTTGGGATAAGTATAAGTCAACATGTATAACCAAGCATTCCTAGTGCATTTGCTTAAGTTATAAAGATTGAAAGGGTTAGCTTGCATTTTTAATGATGGCTTGCTAATAAAAGCTTGCTCAGTTTACTTGAAGTGCTAGGCTTGCAAGTAAAACTTGCAAGGGTTAACTTGTATAATGCTAGCTTTCCTTGAGTAGTGAAGTGGTTGAAATTCTCTTCCTCCTCTTGGTAGAACTCCTCCTCCTCGAAGACTTGTTCGGTACTATCGTCTATAAATACATACAGGAATTCACAATCACCAAACAATACTTAACTAGTCTACTTATCACACTAAGGCACACATTGGATGATCTATTATCATCACAAACATCACAAGGTTTAATGAACTAGTTTCATTTATTTTATTGAGAAAAGTAATTTCTACTCATTGAAAAATAACTAAGATTTAATATTCTCCAATTAAAATATGGGATCATGTGGACACATGTCACCACCACATATTCTAATATATGGGAATGTGATTTAAAGATTGGATCACATTTTAATAAGTTTAAGTTTAAAAATTAATGATTTAAAGTGACTAGAAATGCCTATATAGCATTGTTTTGGTACTAGTCCAAAGTCACTGCTTGCAAACCTTAATATTATTACATATTCAGATAGTTAGGGTTAAATGTGATTTTTGAGAGTTGGAATCAACTCAAAAGCTCTTAGGGTTGATTTTAGAAAATGTTTGAATGTGAAAAAGCTTCTGTCTTGTTATTTTTTCTAGGCGAGATCTATAACTCTAAATGGTTTAAATACAACGGGCTTGGATTGATATTTTAATTATCTTTCCAAAAAAATTTGAATCACTCAATTTGGATTTGTAGAACTCTCTGAATTGATTTTCAAACTAAGGAACATAACTAAGTTTAAGTCTAAAAAGAAAAATCTAAATTTGAATCTACTAGGTCGTGTGGGAATACTAACGAGCCGGCCCAGTTTCACTCCGTGGCGCTGAGGAATACTGACAGGGGGTCCCTCCTGTCAGTGGCTCATTAAATGCGAAGCGGTACGGGGCAACATGGACCGTAGGATTAGAACTAAGATCTACGGCTCACGTTCATCGTTGATGACGAACACGTCACCGGTGAGACGGAAACCTAGCGACGCGGCGGGGGTGCAGTGGGGACATACTAGGGCTGCAAAAAGCTTGGCGATGGGGGTGCTTGAATGAGGAGACGACGGCGGACTCAGGCAAGGTCGCGGCAGCTCTGGGGGTGCACGAAATCGACGGAAGCGTCTCCTCCTCTGTTGCGGCTGTCTCCGGCAAAGTTCTGGCAGCTGGCTGCTCGAGTGGCTCTGGTGAGGGTTGGGGAAGGACTAGTGGTGAGAGGGGAGTGTGAGAGTGTGAGGAAATGGTGCTGGGGACGCTCCCTTATATAGGCCGGCGAGGAGGCAGAGAGGTGTGGGCGGAGCTCGTCAGTGTCGGTAGCACAGGGGGCTATCAGCGTGGGCGAGGTAGGTGGATGGTGGGCGGTTCCTTGGTGGTCAGCTCGGGCGTAATGGTGGTCCTAGGGGCGGTGGATTGTGGTCGGGAGCATCTCGCGCTCTGAGAGACAGAGGCGGTGCTCGACGTGGTTCCCGGCGACTGTGGGTCGAGCGGCGGGGTACGGGCGTGTCTCGCGGGCTGAGGTGGTCAAGGTGGAGCAGAGCGCGCGGTCTATGGTCGAGGCGCGGCGTGTGGCGCTCTGTCGGCAACGGCGCTCTGGCGTGCGTTGGCGCGACACAGAGACTTTAGTGCGGGGCTTGGCCTTGGTGGTCCAGTGGCTAGCAGTGGCCGTGGGGTGGACCGTGGGTGGCGGTGAGGTTACGCCTGCCTTCCTGGAGCGGTGGAGAGGGACTGGTGGTCTCCTGCGGCGTGGACACGTTTGACCAGCGAGCATGGCGTCAGGGTGGCACTACACTGTGGTGCTAGGCCATTTGGTAGGTCCTTGATGGCCTGGTTGGGGTTAGGGGAGACAAGGGAATTGAATTGGGTTCAAATGGCTCGACAAAATTTGATCAAAAATAGTGATAGTTAGACCAGTTTGATTCTGCCCACCAAGTGGTCGACACAATGGCCGCAAGAATTCAACTTTGTAATTTTGAAATGAAATTTGGTGGAGTGGTTTGTCACATGCTTAAGCATCTCTGGTTGCTAGTATTTGTCAAATGGAGCTCATTTGGATGGTTTTTGAAAAAGGGGGATCTAGACATATGAGGTAGATTCCATTTTCAAATGTCTTTTAAAATTAGAGTTTGAATGTTTTTGGGAGATCACAAAGTGGGCCTTGGTACACCTCAACTTGTACTAGCAAGGGGTGCAAAATCCACAATTGTTTCTGTTTGAAGTTGAGTGCTAGGAACACCCAAAGTGTCCTAGTTGATTAAAATGGCAAAAGTGACCATTTCCTTTATTAATTCTTTTTGATTTCTTTTTATTTGGATTTTCTTGGGAATGATCTAGATGATGGGTAATTCACCTTAGAGACATTTTACAACCATTAGAACAAACAATCATGGCATTTCAAAACAACTCCTATTTAATGCAACACTCATATGCATGCTTAAATATTTTAAATGGGAAAAAGTTTTTGTTAACCCTAAGTTGGATAATTTTGATCTTGATCACTTGGATTAAATTGGGTAATTTTGATCTAGTCCTGAGATTTAAGAAAGAAAACTAGGAACTAGAGAGATCTGGGAACTCAGTCCTAATGTAATCTTCTCGCTCCCAAGTGGCTTCTTCTTCGGTATGGTTTCTCCATTGGATCTTGAGAAACTTGATACTCCGGGTCCTGGTGGTTCTGTAGGTTTCCTCCAGGATACATATGGGCACTTAACAGTACGTCAGATCCTTGTTGATATCAATAGCTCGGTGATCAATGTTCTTGAAAACTTCGGTCTTCTCTGGCACTTCCAAGCATTTGCGAAGTAATGAGATATGGAAGACATTGTGGATGGCTGACATTTCTTCTCACAGTTCCAGTTGATACGATACTTCTCCTCGGCGATTCAGAATCTTGAAGGGTCCGATATATCTGGGGGCTAACTTTCATTTCAGACTAAAATGTTGCGTTCCCTTCAATGGCGAAACCTTGAGATACACATAATCTTCAACATAATCTCCTTCTCTTGTTATCATAACTCTTCTGTCTGGATTGGGCGGTCTTGAGGTGCTCACGGACTTTTTGAACCTTCTCTTCGGCTTATCGGAGAATGTCGGGTCCAAAAACCTGACTCTCACCTACTGGCGACCAATTCAAAGGGGTACGACATTTTCTTCCATATAAGAACTTAAATGGGGCCATTTGCAAACTAGTTTGATGATTGTTGTTGTATGAGAATTCTGCGAAAGGCAGGTAGTCTTCCCATTTTGATCCATACTCTAACACACAAGCTCTTAACATATCTTCTAGGATTTGGTTGACTCTTTTAGTCTATCCATCAGTTTGCAGGTGATAAGCTGTGCTGAAATTCAACTTGGTTCCTAATCCTTCTTGGACTTTCTGCCAAAAACTCGAGGTAAATTGGGTTCCTCGATCCGATACTATGGTCTTGGGGGTTCCATGCAAACTGACGATTCTAGCAATGTAAAACTCTGCTAGCTTCGAACTCTGGTAGGTTGTCTTGACAGGTATAAAATGGGCTACCTTGGACAGTCTATCAACGATGACCGAGATTGAGTCATTTCCCCTACTAGAAGTAGGCAAACCGGTGATATAGTCCATTCTGACGGAATCCCATTTCCATTCTAGAATCTGCAATGGTTGCAATAGTCCTGCGGGTCTCTGATGTTACGCCTTAACTCTTTGACAGATATCACACTTGGCGATGTAGCTTCCGATTTGTCTTTTCATCTTGTGCCACCAAAATTTCTCCTTCAAATCCTGATACATCTTTGTTCCTCTAGGGTTCATAGAATAAAGAGTATCATGAGATTCTTGCATGATAACTTGCTTCAGATCCGAATCTGCGGGCACACAGATACATCCTTTGTACCAAAGAACTCCTTCTTCATCTTCGGTGAATCCCGGTACCTTTCATGTACCAATACGATGTTTTATTCCGTCAATACTTGCATTTCCCTTCTGGGCTTCCTTGATTTGGCTAACCAAAGTGGGTTGAAGTTCAATGCTAGCTTAAAATCCGCTGCTAACTAGCTCAGTTCTAAACTTCTCCAACTCCTCATGCATTCCTTGGTTGCTTCTCCTTGATCATGGTGTTCAACCTACACGGCAATCTGCTAAGAGCATCCGCTACCACATTGGCTTTGCCAGGGTGATAGTGAATGTCAAGGTCATAATCCTTGATTAACTCTATCCATCTTCTTTGCCTAATATTCAGCTCCTTCTGATTGAAAATATACTTCAAGATCTTGTGATCTGAGTAAATCTCACAGCGATTACCCATGACGTAATGACACCATGTCTTCACCAAAACTACGGCTACTAACTCAAGATCATGGGTAGGATAGTTCTGCTCCTGCTGCTTCAGTTGTCGAGACAGATATGCAATGACTTTGCCTTCTTGCATCAATACACATACGAGACCAATCTTGGATGCATCACAATACACATCAGACGGCTTCTTGATATTTGGCATGATCAATATTGGGGCTGAAATCAATCTCTCCTTGAACTCTTAGAAACTTGCTTCACATTTGTCGGTCCATTCAAACTTATTGTCCTTCTTCAGCAATTGGGTCATGGGTCTTGCGATGCTCGAAAATCCTTCTACAAACTTGCGGTAATATCCCACTAATCTGAGAACTGCACGGACTTGGGTTTGAGTGCTTGGGGCTTCCCATTCTTCAACATCTTTGATCTTGGCGAGATCAATAGTGACTCCTCCGGCTGACACAATATGTCCTAGGAATCCTACTTCTTTCAGCCAAAACTCACATTTGCTGAACTTGGCATACAACTGATGCTCTCTAAGGGTTTCAAGGATGATTCTCAGATGTTGCTCATGCTCTTATTCTGACTTGGAGTAGATAAGGATATCGTCGATAAACACAACAACAAACTAATCTAGAAAATTCATAAAGATCTTATTCATGAGATTCATGAAATAAGAAGGGGCATTGGTTAATCCAAAAGACATGACCGTATACTCGTATAATCCATAACGGGTAGTAAAGGCGGTCTTTGGAATATCCGTTGCACGAATCTTAAGTTGGTGATAACTAGTCCTAAGATCGATTTTAGAGAACACTCTGGCACCAGTCAACTGATCAAATAGATCCTCTATCTTTGGCAAAGAGTATTTGTTCTTGATGGTGACGTCATTCAGCTTCCTGTAATCTGTGCACAAACGGTTGCCTCCATCTTTCTTGTCGACGTATAACACGGGCGATCTTCATGGCGATGCGCTTGGTTGAATCATGTCTGTTGCCAACATAGCATCCGGCTGCTTCTTCAGTTCCACTAACTCCGAGGGGTTCATACTATAGGGTCTCTGAGCTATGGGTCCGGTTCTGGGGATTAGTTCAATAATGAACTCAATATCCCTATCTGGGGGCATACCGGGCAATTCATCTGGGAATATGTCTGAGTATTCACAAGCTACTCTGACTTATTCTATGGTGGGTAGGGCTAGACTCTTGTTGCACTTGAATTGACGGGGTAAGGTTTCAGATATATGCTCTACTGATACTCCAGAGCTACTGGTCATGGTGATGGATTTCTTGGCACAGTCAATCAATCCCTTATGCTTTGACATCCAATCCATTCCTAGTACTACTTCCAATCATTTGGTTCCAATTACTATTAGATTGACATAAAAATCTATCCCATGTATTCTGATAGGCACAGCCTTGCAAATTTTTCTAGCTTTTGTAGTTGAACCAGGGATTTGAACTATCATGAAATGCTTCACGTTGGTTGGGTGAATCTTACTAGTGCATGCAAATTCTTCGGTGACAAATGAGTGCGATGCTCCAGAATCAAACAACACTCTTGCTAAAACTGAGTTAACAGAAAACATACCCAACACTACATATGGCGCTTCTTGGGATTCTTCGGTGTTCATGTGGAAGAGACAGCCGTTGCGGTTGTGAGGGTTCCTTGGGGCGAATCTTCTTCCGGTTGAACACGACGCTGCTGTTGAGCTGGGGCGTTCACATTGGCAGTGGCGGCAATCTTCTTGGGACACTCATTGGAGTAGTGACCCTTCAATCCACACACGAAACAAGTAATCTGAGAATTGTCTTTTGCTGCATTGGGCACAACATTGCTTCCAGTTCTGGGTGCAGTGTTGTTGTTGTTGTGCTCGGGAGGGGCACGGTTGTAATTGCTGGAATTGCCGGGGTGGTTGTTGTTTCCTCCGGACTTCACATTTCCTCTACTACAGTTGGGGTAGCTTGGACGAGGCATTCGGGGTCGATTGTTCCGCGGGGCATATCCTACAGAAGGGTTGGGACGGTACTTCTAGTGACTGTTGGATCTAGCTTGGTGCATCATCCGATGTTTGCGGTTGTCGTTTGCTTGATTAATCTTCCCTTCCATCTGAATGGCAGAGTCGACTATCTCTTCAAGCCTGTGCTGAATCCAAAAACTGGATCTATGCTGCATATAAACACCACCATTATGGTCATGGAGATGGCTTCCTACTGATCGAATTTCCTTGATTATTTCAGTTTTACCAACAAGACACCCTCGACAAAACTATCGTCAGTGCCTATTGTTTGTAAGTATTATTAATTTCTATAATTAAGTCTTTCTAGCTCAGCTCATTAATTGCTTGTATAATCTTACTCATCACTATACTAATTATATATGCAGAATGAAGATTCTTGAATGCAACAGAGGACAAATCTATGACCTTGGGTTTGTGGACTGCAATTTCGTTCATGAAGTTAGTCTAAAAACGAATCCCAAAGAGACAGAGGATAACTTGCTACAAGCATTGAAGCATTTCAGCAACAGAAGGGAAATGCTATTTCCTTACAACGTTGGGTGAGTGTTACTATCTTGTACATATTCTATTATCGCTTAATCGATGTTAAGCGTATAATTGACTCGTGTTATATTTTGATAGTGTGTCCAGCTTCCACTATATTCTGTTAATGATTGTTGTTGACACCGGAATAGTAAAAGTCCTGGACTCGAAACGCACACCATTAGAAAAGTGGGAGAACATGCAGGAATGCCTCCAGAAGGCTTGGAAACAGTTCACCGCCAAAACTAGTGGTGCTTGGAAGCCAGAGCTTACATTTCAACCATTGACTGTAAGAACTACTTGCTAGATCCACGCATCTCTTTGATTCTAGTTTCAATACGACCATTATCATGCTTGATTATTATTTTTATTGAACTCCATTCTTTTTAAAGTGCTTGAGGCAGGAAGCCGCGAATAACTTATGTGGATACTATGTCTGCGAGTTCATTCGCCAGACGACCAAAGAGAAGGGCGCAGACCGGAACATCAAAAAATTGAAGTACGATAAACAATAATCAAATCTTTATTTTATTACCACCAACTGTGTTTAATTTCATTCATATATATTGATCCCCTTCTTTAAATTAGATCGAACAGATGCGGGACGGTCTTCTATCACAAGAACGCATGCAAGCAATTCAATAGGAAATTGCCGGATTCTTGTTAGAACAAGTCATAGATCCGAAAGGAGAATACTATTACCCGGTTCATTTGGAAGGGTGAAGTGTAAAAAAGAAGATGTAAATTAGATCAAGTTCATGTGAGTACCGTTTGTAATTAATATGTTTTGACCAAGAAGATGGATGAGACTGTGTATAATATATTTGTGATCATGATGTGTAATATATATATCGTGGTTTCATTATTGCTATATATATGTAGTACCATTAAATTGAATACAAAACACCAAATAAATAAATACCCTGCCGCGGCACAAAAATAGCCCGAAAATCCTGCCGCGGCACAAAACCCTACCGCGGCATAGAGACCAACGATCCCGGTCCCTGCCATGAACCAGGACCAATGATCCACCCCCTCTCGTCTCGCGCGCTCCCACATGGAGACCCATTGGTCCCGGTTTGTTCCACGAACCGAGACCAATGATCCACCCCCCTCATCACGCTCCCGTCCACGTGGAGACCCATTGGTCCCGGTTCGTGCCCGAACCTAGACCAACATTAGTCCCGAGTGATTAGTCCCGGTTCGGAAACTAGGACCAATGGCCCTTATGAACCGGGACTAGAGGCCCTTTTTCCACCAGTGTCAATGAAAATATCACTGATTAGTTACCGTTTAGTGAATGTAACACGTGTTTTAGCAGCAATCGATGTGGTGTCATCTAGTTTTATAGTGACAGATACATGTTATCTTAACTCTAAGGGCATTCCAGACAATTCCTTATCTACAGCCAGACAGTTAGCCAAATAGCTAAATAGTCGAACTCAGAAAAGCAGCTTTGCTCACACAACTACTTTTTCTACACATCAGCACAACCAGCCAGCCACAGCCCAAACAAACAGACCCTCATTTTTTATATATTGTAATAGCATCATACAAAGTAATCTTTATCCTTAGACTATAAGATCATGTTAATTGCTAACACCGGAAGAATACTTTGATAACATCAAACGTCACACCATAACAGGGTGACTATAAAGATGGGTTCGGGTATTCCGAAGGTGTTATGTTGTGGATCATGGATCAATAGTGGAATTTGTCAATCTTGATGACATATATATATATATACTCTGGGCCCTCTCGGTGATATCACATTAAGATAGCTTGTAAGCAAGTAATGTGATCACTAGAATATTATATCACGGGAACGAGAAAAGAGTGCATGTCGGTAACGAGATCAAACTAAGTATTGAAATACTGATGATCGAATCTTGGACATGTAATATATCGTAATATAAAGGGATTTAGTTACTATTATTAAAGGTTCTCTCGATCACAGAAGTCATCGTTGAATATGTGGGAGTTAGTATGGATCTTCAGGTCCCGCTTCTGATTATTGATCTGAGAGGGGTCTCGATCATGTCTGCATTATTTGTGAACCATAGGGTGACACACTTAAGGGTTGCTAAACACCATTTGGAGCAAATATGTTCTAGAAGAAAGAATTGCAAAGGTCTGTAATTATTTCAATAGTCACCAAAATTGTTTCGAGTGAAATTACTGAAATTGGTTCTGCAAGTGATATTGAAATGTTGCAAGGGGTTTTATGTGAATGTTTATTAATTAAATAAATTAACAAAACTCTGAAAAAAAGTAATAAAATAGTTCTATTAAATGAGAGAGCATTAAATTTGGAGAAATTCAATGCATTTAAAGTTGAGACTTTAATAGAGAATGTGAAGGGGCATATTTATGTGGAGGGGTTACCACCACATAAATGAGGGAGGTGGATGGGCACCCCCCTCCTCCTATAAAAGGCACCCTCTCACTCCTTCACACTCACACCTCCTCGTGAAGGATCTCTCTCCCCCTCTAGAATTATTCCCCCATGGTCTCGGATTAGCGAGATACATGATCCCGGTGGCATTTCGTTTGGAAGGAGTTGTTGTTTCCGCTGCATTTCTGGAGCGAGGAGGTGGAGGTTGTTCGGTGGCCTGAACGTGTGTGCGAGGACGGATGCACTACTGATTTGCGGCGCTAGGACTTCCACACGATCTTGAGATCGGCAAGCGTTTGACTACATCATCCATAAGTTCCATCTCGTTAACAAAGCTTTGTTGTTCTTCGAGGGTATGTTCTCTATGGATGTATATCCACTCATTGCTTGTATCTAGTAGATAGATCTTGGCGTATAATAGTTCCCATCATAGGAATTTTTTTGTTTTCTATGTTGCGAACCCAATAGTGGTATCAGAGCTGGATCTATGCGCAGATGCTTTGCACGGGTAGAACACATATGAGTATGTGGGCGCTAATGATCATTTTATTGCATCTTCTATGTATTTTGGATATTGGTGGCATAGTGGGATGAAGCGGCCCGGGCTAACTTTACATGTCCTCGCACATGAGACATGTTCCACGCTTGACATGCAACTAGTTTTGCATAAGTGGCTAGCAGGTGCTTATCTCTCCTACTATAGTCAATATTTGATTTACAACGAGTTGCTAATAATTTAGTTATCATCGTTGTGGTTCCATGTTCATAGGTAAGGTCGGTTCTATCTTTGAAAGCCCTAAGCCACATAAAACTTGTAATTGATAAATTAGAGGCGTCTAGTTTAGATCGTTGTTGGGCTAGTGTCATGACATGGTAATGTTGTAAGTTGATGTATAGTTGATACTCTTACAACACACCTAACGTGTAAGTTCCATAGACCTTTACCTTACACACGAAGGAATGACAAAGATCATACCATGATGCACATGATAGTGATCAAGTGCAAGAACCATATCATTTCACTTTAATCATTTGATGTTTGCATGTTATATTGCTTGTTTGGCGTTTTAGTAGCATTATAAGATGATCCCTCATTTAGATATCAAGATAAAAATTTGTTCTTCCTTAAGTATGTACCGTTTTATGGATCGTGTTTCGAGACATCACATGATGATCGACTCTACGCTTTCATACAATGGGTGTACTCGACTCTATGCTTTCATACAATGGGTGTAAGACAGTTTTACACACACGAGTACTAAGGTTCTTTCTTAGCGAGCCTAGCATGTACAAACATGGCCTCGGAACAAAGACCAAAAGGTTAAGCATGAGTCATATGATAGATATGATGCCCATATAGATGCTCGTCTTTGATGCTACATCGACTCACGTGATGTTCAGACTTGGTGTAGTCGATTTGGGTCATGTAATCACCAAAACAACTCGAGGGATGTTGGTTTTGAGTGGGAGTTCATTTGTAATTTGGATTAGTCGAACTCAATTTATCATAAACTAAAATTTAAGTGAATTTGCATAATTTGTTATAGTCATTAGCATCCACTTACTACTTTGTACTTAGTTATAATTGAGATAATAGAACTATAGAATTATGGATATTTACTTAACGAACTGGTATCGTATTGTTGAGTGTCATTTTAAGTTTAGAAGTCCTATTGCAAACTTTTAGCAAACTCAATTTCCTCCATGAAGTTTAATTAGTAGTATTAAGTCAAGAGTAACAATTCCAGTGTTAGTATCTTAAGTATCATGCTTGCCTCCATGATTCTTGATATTCAAATATTGTTTTAATATTGAGTTATCTAGGAGCTGAAAGAATTGTTTCTGACATCATCATGTGTAAAAGATATTGTGATATCTGACACAATGTTTTTGGTTGCAATACGATAGAGTATAATTTAGCAATATACGTGTTCTCATATTGTATGCTAATTTGTGAAGGATGGAGATGCTAGGCATCCGGATCTCCTAAAAAGGTTTCGGGAACTAACATTATACTCGTGATTCTTCCTTATAGGCTATAGTAGCTTGATCATGAAAGTTTTCATGATAAGGATGAATAGAAGATGTAGGTAAAATATTTACTACACTAAAAGATTACTAAATAATGGATTTTTTAAAGAACGCCGGACATTTGATGATGGTTATCCGCTTCAAAGTGCAAGTCCAAAGGTATTAGTATTTGACTATACACACTTTGTACTGTGTGTCATGTGTATGACGCCACTATTGATGTTGATAAATTCTTTTAAAGAAAAGGAAATGGTGAAAGAGAATCTATAAAATATTTGGCAGAAAAGAAAAGGTTGAGTCCAGCTTAGGTATATAGATGATATACATGTTATGGATGTATTCTTTGCTTGTTAAACAATGTGGTTCTTAGGTATTCGATACCGAATTGGTTGGTGTGAAATGTCACACAAAGCAACGCAATTCATGAACTACCACGGCCTAAGTAACTAGAAAAATAATATGTGATGGTATTCATTGGAAAAAATAATGTGTTATTGTGTTTCTCGTTGACATCAAAACTTGCCTTCAAGATTTGTTTAAATAATTGTTATTTTGTTCCGATATTATGAGAACAGTGGTTGTTCAAATAATTACTGTATTCCATAGGAGATGGATGAACGTTTACAAGTCTGGTTGGAGAAATCACGTCCATAAAACTAGTGCTAAAATTTTGTAAGGCAAATGATTGAAAGATCATGAAGTGACATCGCCGTTTAAATTATATTGGAAAGAAAACATGAAGAAACTCCATGTTGATGGATTTTTGGAGTCTTTGATTTTGATCAAATGATGATTGCGAGACTTTCCTCGAGATAATTGAAACTTCGTTCAAGGCCAAAGAGGAACGGATGACTGACTTATTGGACATTATGCATGTTGATGTATATAGTCCATTATATGTAGCCATGTGCGGTGGATCTTTCAGCTTTATATGCTTTCTCCGAAAATTTGAGTGAATATATCTATATATTTACTCAATAAGGAAGAAGTATGAAACATTTGAAAATTGTTCAAAGATTTTCAAGATGAAGTGGAAAATCACTGTAACGAGAAAATAAAGAATTTATGATTCGATCATAGAGGATGATATTTGAGTTACATTTTTAGCAAAACACCTAAGATTTTAGGAATTGTTCCATGGATTTGCATTTCCTGATAAACCATAGAAGTATGGTATGTTTGAGAGATGAAATCGAACCTTGTTTTAAATGGTAAGTTCAAAGGTGTCATTTATAAAACTGCCATTGCGTTTTATAAAATTAAAGCTTTAGAGACTACCGCTTTTACA
The DNA here is from genome assembly GCA_910589775.1 of Avena eriantha. NCBI lineage: Eukaryota > Viridiplantae > Streptophyta > Magnoliopsida > Poales > Poaceae > Avena > Avena eriantha. Next base: position 391,086,431 of record OU342741.1, read on the forward strand.
CTGAAAAGAGCACCATCATGATCCTTTGAAATGACACCATATGGGTTATGGTTTGGAATAAACCCTGAGTTGTCTTTTCTTAAATTTTGGTATGCTTGGCATAAGTAAAATGTTTACAATCAAAGTCGGATAAGCACGTCTTTGTAGGTTATTCCAAAGCAACAGTCGGGTATTCCTCCATAACACGAAAGACAAAAGAGTTTGTCGCTTAGAATGTGAAGTTTTTTAAAGAAGGATTTTTTCACAAAAGTTAAGTGGGAGGACAATAGAACTATGATTAGGTTGATGAACCTAAGCAACATGTCCTAAGTAGCGCAGCGCCGGAAAGTTTCCCGGATGCGGCTAAAATGCTCATGGCTCCCGTGATTACAAAGGTTGTGATCTGAGAGATTAGAGTTCCTATTGAACCGTGTGGGTCAGTAAGAATCAAATAGTAAGATTTGAAACATAAGACGTTATTGTTTTGACAATGATGAATCGACTACATACAAAGAAGCGATGATGGAGTTGAATCCATAAAATGACTAGAAGTCATAAAATCCGTAATAGTATCCATACACGAGAAATCAAGTTTCTGAACTTGGAAGACCCTCCGGAAAGGTGTGAAGCCTATCAGTCGTATTTGGATCTATAAAGAAATAGATGTGGATGTTTGACATCTATGAAATAGTCGACATGTCAGAAAGGAGTTTACGACAATGTTCAAGGAGTTGACTATGACAAGATTTGATCTTTCATAGCGATATTTAGTCTTGACGGATTAATGTAGCAACCACTACATATAATTTGGTATATGATAGTTGAATAAACAAAACAATGTTCTTAAATGGTTGAAGTGAGCATATCGGAGTTGGAATCTTCACCGTGATGAAAATGTTAAAAGAGTTTAATTTCATCGGAGACGAGGAAGATGCTTGCATTTGCAAGAAATTAAGTGGGAGCGCTGAGACATATTTCTAATTTATTATGTAGAAGACATGGTGTTGACTGGAAATGATGTATCTTTTATTGACACAAGTTCAGAATTTCATTAAAATTGGATTTCGATGAAAGACTTGGGAAAAACCAGAATATCTAGCATCAATGTCTATATGGATAGATTGAGGCACTAATAAGGTTATGCCAAACGTACATATATGAGATATTGAATAAGTTCAATATGGAAACGACAAGAAAGGTTCTTGCCGCACAGAAAAGGTTGAATCAAGATTTAAGTGTATTGACCCTTGGTGAATGAAACGAGATTCAAGTGTTTTGAAACTTGGTGAGTGAAATCACATGAATATTTTGATCAATAATATATACCATGATATGTACATATCCAGATATGTCCTATGCTCTAAATGTTATGAGCATATACCAGAATGATTCATAAGATGTTCATTTGAAGATAGTAAAGGATATTCTTATGATCTTTGGAAGAAGTATATATGTATAAGTGATAAATAGTTACAAATAGGTCATTGTAAAGAGTTACATTGATACTAATTTTTCACAAGATACACATTAAATTTATCTCAATTTAGACTATGGGTGGCACAATATAATGGAAAGGATGTTCCATGATGGATTTGGATGAGTTCCGAAGTTGAGACATTGTGATGGATACTATAACAAAAGGCTAAGTATATGACTGCTATAGTAGCAACAAAGGAGGGCATTTGTGTTAAGTAGTTTGTAATCAAACTAGGTGTGGTTCAAAGTGGGCTAATTCTATGAAGATATATTGTATGACCATAATATCAACATATTTTAACCCAAACGAACTAAAGGTCTAATCAAAGGACCAAATTTATATGATGCCATCTCATTTAAGAATGAGTGATGCGTAGAGACGCAAAGACATGCAAATACACAAGGACCTAAAAGTGTCAGATCTAGAGATTATGTTTACCACTAGAAAACACGTATATACAACACCAAAAAGCCATAAGTGTTGAATGCGCAAGTTTAGAAACTAGATTATTGACTCTAGTGCAAGTGTGAGACTAAAGGGAATATGCCCGAGAGGCAATAATAAAGTTATTATTATCTTATTCCATGTTTATCATAAAAGTTTATTTTACATGCTATAACTGTATTAATTGGAAACGTGAATAAATGTGTATATAATAAACAAATAAAGGGTTCCTAGTTATGCCTCTCTTATAAACTAGCTCGTTGATTAACAAGATGATCAAGGTTTCCTGATCATGGACATTGGATGTCGTTAATAACGAGGTCACAACATTGGTGAATGATGTGATGAACATCCATCCAAAGTATAACATTACGATCAAAGTCATTATGTTTATATTTCTATCGCATCATAAAAAGTAATCTTTATCCTTAGATCATGAGATCATGTTAATTGCTAACACCGAAAGAATACTTTGATAACATCAAACGTCACACCGTAATAGGGCGACTATAAAGATGGGTTCGGGTATTCCGAAGGTGTTATGTTGAGGCTCATGGATCAAGAGTGGAATTTCTCAATCCTGATGATGGATAGATATATTCTGGGCCCTCTCGGTGATATCACATTAAGATAGCTTGCAAGCAAGTGGTGTGATCACTAGAATGTTATATCACGGGAACGAGAAAAGAGTACATGTCGGTAACGAGATCAAACTAAGTATTGAGATACTGATGATTGAATCTCGAACATGTAATATATCACAAGACAAAGGGATTTAGTTACTACCGTTAAAGGTTCTCTCGATCACATAAGTCATCATTAAATGTGTGTGAGTCAGTATGGATCTCCAGGTCCCGCTTCTGATTATTGATCTGAGAGGGGTCTCGATCATGTCTGCATTATTTGCGAATCGTAGGGTGACACACTTAAGGGTTTCCAAACACCATTTGGAGGAAATATGTTCTAGACGAAAGAACTACAAAGGGCTAGAATTATTTCAATAGACACCGAAATTATTTCGGGTGAAATTACTGAAATTGGTTTTGCATGTGATATTGAAATATTTCAAGGGGTTTTATGTGAATATTTTTTCATTAAAGTAATTAAAAAAATTCTGAATAATATTAATAAAAGAGTTTTATGAAATGAGATAGCATTAAATTTGGAGAAATTCAATGCATTTAAAGTGGAGACTTTAAGAGAGAATGTGAAGGGGCATATTTATGTGGAGGGGTTACCACCACATGAATGAGGGAGGTGGAGGGGCACCCCCTCCTCCTATAAAAGGCCCCCTCTCACTCCTTCACCCTCACACCTCCTTGTGAAGGATCTCTCTCCCCCTCTAGAATTATTCCCTCATGGTCTTGGATTAGCGAGATACATGTTCCCGGTGGCATTTCGTCTGGAAGGAGTTGCTGCTTCCGCTGCATCGCTAGAGCGAGGAGGTCGAGGTTGTTCCGTGGACTGAACATGTGTGCGAGGATAGATGTGATGCTAATTTGCGGCGCTAGGACTTCCACACGATCTTGAGATCGGCAAGCATTCGACTACATCATCCATGAGTTCCATCTCGTTAACAAAGATTTGTTGTTCTTTGAAGGTATGTTCTCTATGGATGTATATCCACCCGTTCCTTGTATCTAGAAGATAGATCTTGGCATATAATAGTCCCCATCATAAGAAAATTTTGTTTTCTATGTTGCGAACCCAACATTATGCAATATAGAACAACCCATGATCTTCGACCTGAGCATGAGAAAATAAATTGCATCCCGTACCTCCCGCACCTGACCTGATTCCCTACATCCCCATCGCCACCCAGGCCCCTGACAATCATACGACTTGTACCATACCATATGATACAAACCCTGCCATATACTGACTGAAGCGACTATGTGGCCAAGATAGAAAATCATTTCCACCATGACAACTAAGCGAAACCTGAAGCACCTGATCTGCTACACACTCTTCAAAAACAAAATGAACGCGAGTGAAGTTCCATGGCTGTGTCTCCTCATCAATCAAGAAGTCCACCGTCTGCCCTTCAGGTAAAGGCGTCAAAGTTCCTAGGATCCTATTATCATGCATGATCTTAATGGTCGATCCATTTCTGACACTCTAGCGTACACATCATTGGACTAGCCCCGTCCATGCAAGATGCTTCGATACATGTACGAAGATGAATGTGGATGTGGACATTGGGCTTCCCAAAAACCATAGTGTAGAAAGTACCGGCCCTTAAGCACACATGTGTAGAGAGAGGTTGGATCAGTGAGCAAATGCTAACTGTTGGCCTAGCATAGCTTGATTGAACAACTCCATACCCTTGAAACCCATATGTCCCATATCTTTTGGGACGAATTAGTTAGCGAAAAAATGGGTGAAAACCATACAACAATACATACTCCACTGGGCCAATCCCACTCTCACCATAGGTCCAAGCCCGCCCAAGACCGAAGAACAACGAGGGTTAGGCTCAAAACCCCAATGCCGGAGAGAAGATGATGTGACTACTACGGGAGGAGCAGACATGAGACACTCCTACATAGATGAAGAAATCAACCCTCTAAGGGGCTACGCCAATGCGACTGATATGTTATAAAAGTATCTATAATTTTTGATGTTCCATGCTTGTTTTATATCTACTTTCTTATGTTTTGTCCACACTTTCGAGTATTTTTACATATTTTATGGAACTAACCTATTAACAAGAAGCCACAGTGCCATTTGCCTATTTTCTGCTGTTGTTGGTTTTAGAAAAGCTAGTAAGGAAATATTCTCGGAATTGGACCGGACAAAAGCCAAAGTCAATATTTTACCCGAGGCAACACGGAGTCCAGAGGGGAGACGAAGAGGGGAACCAGGACGGCCACACCCTAGGGTGGCGTGGCCAGCCCTAGCCGCACCACCACCAGGTGTGGGCCCCCTGGTGCTCCAACGACTTAGCCCTTCCGCCTATAAAGACCCCTCAGGATAAAAACCCTAAGAACCCATTCAAAATTCCACGAAAGAGTCTATAGCCGCTGTCATATCCATCCCTAGATCGAGAGGGATCTGAAGCTCTTCCCGGCACCCTGCCAGAGGGGAGAGACCACCCTGGAGGCCTTCTTCATCACCATGCCTGCCTCCGATGTGATGCGTGAGTAGTTCATCTCTAGACTATGGGTCCATGTAGTAGCTAGATGGTTGGTTCTTCTCCTTTGTGCCACCATGTTTAGATCTTGTGAGCTCCGTTCATGATCAAGATCATCTATTTGTAATCTTACAAGTTGTGTTTTCAGGGATCCGATGGATATTGAGATGCTATTTCAGATTGATTATTGATTCTATCATGTCTTTGTTATTTGTGATCTTGCATGCTTTCCGTTGTTAGTAGCTATCTTGGCCAAGTAGATGCTAGCAATTCCAAGAGGGAGTATTTATGCTCGATACACTACTAGAAAATAGCTAATCCGTGGCGCACCTGTTTTGATCATCCATGGCGCACTAGGGGTGCGCCACGAGGCACGTGCTACGGGTAAAAGTTAGCCGTGGCGCACTAGGTGGTGCGCCACGAGTATGAAAAGTTAGCCGTGGCGCACTAGGTGGTGCGCCAGGAGTATGAAAAGTTAGCTGTAGCGCACTAGGTGTTGTGCGCCACGGGTACGATTTCAAATTTCAAAAAAAAGCGAGATTTGATCTAGATCTAGATCTAGATCGACCCGCCGGCCACCGTTGTCGTCGTCGGAGGGTACAGTCGCAGGAGGCCACAGTTGGAGTATGGTGGAGGAGATTGTGGCCGAGGTGCACGGGGCAGGGCGCCGCCAGAGGATGGTCGGGGAGGGTGTAGCCGGAGGTGGTCGGAGGAGGGCGCCGTTGGAGGATGGTCGGAGGGTGGAGGAGTGAGGAGAAGAAGAAGGTAGGAGAGGTAGAGGAGTGAGGAGAAGAAGAAGAAGGTAGGAGAGGTGGAGGAGAAGGAGAAGGTGAAGGGAGGAGAAGTGGAGAAGGAGAAGTGGAAGTGGAGGAGATAAGGGGTGGGTGGGGAAGATATATATATGGAGGGTTAGGTGGTCAGGTGGTGATTCGAATTTCGAATCCCGCCCACCTTACTCATGGCGCAGTAGGGGTGGTGCGCTACAAGTAAGTGGCCTCCATTTTTTTCTGCAGGAAAAAACGATCTTTTGATCAAAACTTTTTACTCTTTTCGAATTTTGAAAATCTAAAAACTCGCCAAACGACCAAAGGTGGTTGCGAGCGGATGCGAAATCTCGTTCTCGTCATTTTGATATATTAAACATTTTTTTCGAATTCGTATGCAAAAGTTACGGCTATTTTACCGTGGCATTATCTTTTTTTGCATAAAAAGTCGAAATTCATGTTTGTTAATTTTCCTACACACTAGACCACATTACCTACATACATGTGAAAGGATTTTATTTTTTGAATTGTTTATCATTTTTTTTTATTTTTTGCAAGGCTAAAAAGGCGATCCCTCGGAGGGAGGGGTTGGTGTAGGAAACTTACCTGTGGCGCACTAAGCTAGGGTGCCCTACGGGTAAGTTCGCCCAGCTACACAGCAGGCCGCAACCCACATACCCGTAGCGCACTATGTCAGAGTGCGCTATAACTAAGTTTCACACCCGTAGCGCACCGCGCACAGGTGCGCTACGGCTAGGTTGTCTGCTGCCACCTGTGCCCTGGCCCACAAGTAGCCGTGACGCACCACCCCCTTGTGTGCCACGCTTATGGCAGTTAGCCGTAGGGCACCAGTAGGCAGTGCGCCATGCCTATTTTACCCATGGCGCACCACTAGCATGTGCGCCACGGATGTGTGGATTACCTATAGCCGTTTTCCTAGTAGTGATAGTGGATTCATTCCTCTAGTAATCTAGGGAAGTGACAGAAATCTCTAAGGTACTAGATGTGTTGTTGCTACTAGGGAGAAAACAGCAATCCTTTGTCCATAGGGCTATCGTATTTTTTACTTTATATACTTTGCTTAATGCAATTATCTGTTGCTTGCAACTTAATACTAGAGGGGGTTCGGATGATAACCTGAAAGTGGATTATTAGTCATAGATGCAGTTGGATTACGGTCTATGTATAATGTTGTAATGCCCAATCAAATCTCATAGGAGTCAAGATGATTAGTATATGCATGTATGCTTTCTCAATGTTTGTCAATTGCCCCACTGTAATTTGTTGACCCAACATGTCATCTATCTTAAGGAGAATCACCACTAGTGAACTATGGACCCCAGTCCATTCTTTTACCATCAATCTACAATCTACTATTTACCGTTCTACTGTTTACTTTCTGCAAGCAATTACTATCTTCCACACAATACGTTTAATCCTTTGTTTCAGCAAAACCGGTGAGATTGACAACCTCACTGTAAGTTGGGGCAAAGTTATGTGGTTGTGTTGTGTAGGATTCCAAGTTGGAAGACAACACCTTGGGGTTGTTTCCTTGCTCCTACTGGTTCGATAACCTTGGTTTCATCACTAAGGGAAAATTTGCAGTTGTGCACATCATACCTTCCTCTTGGGGTTCTTAACGAGCTCATCACTTTTTGAGCCATCAAGCCTATTTTCTAGCGCTGTTGCCGGGGAGTCAAGGACAGCTTCACGAGAGGAGTCCCTCATAACCAATCTCTTTACTTTGTTTTTTGTTTTTCTTAGTTTATTTTTGCTTTGTTTGCTTGTTTCCTTTATCAAAACACAAAAAATTAGTTGTTCTAGTTTGCTTCCTTTATTAAAAACACACAAAAAAATAGTTCCTATCTAAGTTGCTATTATGTCTAGTATTGCTCCAATCACTATGTCACCTGAGGAAATGATTTTTACTTTCAAACAAGGAATTGAAGAGAGTTTCAAAGAAGCTTGGTCTAGAATCTCTGAATTACATGCAAAAACTAAACCTAAAATGACTCTAAGCTTATTCCTTAGCAGTTTTTACTTCGGGACTGCTCTTTGCTATAGATATGCTTTGGATGCTGTAGTAGGAGGAGGTTTCCTCCAATGCAATGAGGATGAAGCTTTTAATACCATAAATAAGTTGGTCTCAACCTATAACTTGCCTACCAAAACTGATTCCATCTTTATAAACATATTTGCTAGATTGAACACTCTTGAGACCAACACTGCTAGTTTAAAAGAATGCTATAACATGCTTAGAGAGCATCATGAATATGTTCCAATAAATTCTGAATCTTCAAAATGGCTTCTACAGTAAAAGTTCTTATAAATAATGAAACTTTTCATGCTCGCTATGATATCATGTCTGAATTCTGTCTTATGCCTAAAGATATCTATGAATCTTTGGGGACTTTCTGAAGGGGGAGAAGAAATATCTCTTACTAATAATGCCACAATATTACCCATTGGAATAGTTGAAGGAGTGTTTACAAAGATTCTAGGGAAAGTGGTGTCTACTAATTATCTTGTTATTGAATGTGTAAGAAAAGGACAGATTACACTTGGAAGATCCCTACTAAAACTCCTTGGAGCAATAATAGATGTGGAAAAGGGCATCATGCATTTTGCTTCTCCACCAAACAATCATACATTCCCCAAGGATAAGAATAAAGGTAAGAAAGGTACGGCAAGAAATTTGATTTTAATGCTTCTTCATTTGAGAATACTTGATTCTTACTTCTTATGCCTAGCTCAAAGGCATTAAAGAAAAGCACTTATTGGGAGATAACCCAAATTTCTTTAGGAATCTTTTGTTGAGTCTTGGAAGTTATTACCTCTGTAATAACCACTCCTTATCCTTTTTGTTTGGTTTTTGTGCAAAGAGTAACCTCTAATGAGAGAGAAGTAAGGCTTGGGAAAGCTGCTGTCCCGAAATAGATTTTTGTACTTCGCTGTAAAAATTCGTGAAAAATCACTATACGTCGGATTGAGATGTAATGTTTGTTATTCTTCCCCAGGTTATTATCCAACTTTTGTTAGTTCAACACTTTTCGATTTGAGCAACAAAAGGTCTTCGAAAAAATTGGTTTTTACCTGCTGGTCTATTTTGACAGATTTCTGCCATTATTTGCAATTTGCCTCTTAATCTCTTTCTCTTTGAGTTCTCTTTGATCACTTGAACTGTTTAAAGGAAGTGCTACAGTAGCTTGTGTTTTAATGGAAGTTTTACTTGTTTTGAAACTGAATCTAAAGACTTAAAGATTGTGTGAAGTTTTGTATGAAGAAAATTTTTAAGCATAGGGAAGAATAATGTGATAAGATGAAGTATGGACAAAAGCTCAAGCATGGGGATACCACCTGTGTAACCCCAAGAAATATTCAAGAAGTACAAGCGTCAAATCTTGGGGATGCCCAAGGTATCCCCTTCTTCATCAATAAAAATCGCAGGTTCTCTTCCAAACACTTCATTTTTATTGGTTCATGCACAATTGTGTTGTTCTTGGAGCGTCTTCGTTTTCGTTCTTAGTTTTCATTTGCTTCGTTTACTTGATTAAATTGGTTGGACCCCCATATTCATACATTAGTTTTCAAATAAGTTGGTTTGGATTGGAAAAGAGTAGGAAAGTTCATGCTTATAAGTGGTATAAAAGGAGTCTTGTTTTTGACTATGGCCTAGGCTTTGTCATGTCATGCTTGATATTTTTTTGGATTTAATATTAGTGATTATTGATGTAGCATGACTTGTTACAAATAACGGAGATTGCTTAATGTTCCTTGAAAGAATCATGCGTTGTTTTAGCATATTAAAGCATATTATTGTGGTATTCTCCTTTAATGCTTTATTTGGGTTGACTTGGCGCATGCTCACACCATATTAAGACTATACCAAGTCACCATAGCCTCTATGATCATTTAGTTTTCAACTTGTAATATCACTTTATGCTTTAATTAATAATGTTTTGTCCCTTTGCATGATTATGGCCATTATTGCTCTCTTAGTTGGTCGCTCCTAGTCTTTTGCTAGCCTCCATACCAAGTATGAGTTCCACTCATGCATCCAACTCCAAATAAAACCAAGTTGTTCCAAAGAGTCCACCATACCTACCTATTAGCATTTCCTATTCCAAGTATATTCATGTTTTTATCTACCTTCCGAATTAAACTTGTTATGTGAAAATTAGTGATTAAAGCTCTCACGAACTTGATGGAACACTTTACTTTTCTTGAACTTAATAAACTTGAACCATTGTACCCATCTATGTTGCATATATGCTTGCATTTTGTAAGTTGTGAATTAGCAGAACCATGTTATAATGGGGAACGCTTTCAACATTGCACTTTATTTAGTTGATATCATGTTCTTTTGCTTATGGATCCCATCAGTGTGAAATGAAAGGGGAGCTCGTAAGGCTCATGGAGTTCGTATGTGTGTTGGAGAAACACCTGGGCAGCTGGTCTAAGCCATGCCTAATCATGGTGGAAACCTGTAGCGTAACCATAGTCAGCAATATATGAAGCATCCTCTTTATAAAAAATACCTATGCAAATAGGAAAGGAAAAAAAAGAAAAAAAAGAGAGAAAAAACCCTCTACAAATAGGAAATAAAAGTATTGCTGAGATGCTCATTGTCTGCCTGCCTTGTCATTTTGATATGGGTATTCTTCCGTATCATCGGGCAAGGGGTACCCCATTGGCGGTTCTCTAAGATACACATATACTTACAATGACAAGAACTTACTTGTGACTAAAGTTGAGTAGCATGAGGAACAGTCTTTGTAAGTAAGGGGCATGAGATTTTCAGCTTATAACTTGTCAAGCATATCCTCATATTTGTTCACTTTAACCTTAATCACCTAAAGATGCTTATGATAGGGGCAATGAGAGCTGAAAGCTAATAAGTACCATAATTTTTGAAAGCTCTTTATGAGACTTGATCTATGAAGGGATTTTCTTTTACTTTTATGTTTAGTCTCCATCTTCTATCTTTATGCACCTATTAAGAGAGCATAGTGGTCATTCTTAGTTTAATGTGAATTGTCCCAAAACTTGTTGATTGATTCATAACTTTGATATTGCTTGTTCTTAAACTATTTGTATCTAGTCACCCTTATGAACTTTGAAGGTTTCCTATGCATTTATGTTTTGCTACAATATGAAGGACAAGTTGAATACCATTCTCATTATGTTTTCTATATGTGAAACAAACACACGTCTTTCAAAGCATTGTTATTCATGAATCTTTTGTTTGTACCTTTTCATGTTACAACATAGTTGCTATGTCTTATTGTTAGAACTATATCTTTCATGCTATGTTGAACTATTATGATCCCAAGTATCAATGTTTTATAAATACCTTGATCGATATTGTGATGATGCATGTCACCTCAATTTTTTTTTCTTTTTTATCACTTACCTACTCAAGGACGAGCAAGAGTTAAGCTTGGGGATGTTTATACGTTGTAAACGTATCTATAATTTTTGATGTTCCATGCTTGTTTTATATCTACTTTCTTATGTTTTGTCCACACTTTGGAGTATTTTTACATATTTTATGGAACTAACCTATTAACAAGATGCCATAGTGCCAGTTGCCTGTTTTCTGTTGTTTTTGGTTTCAGAAAAACTAGTAAGGAAATATTCTCGGAATTGGACCGGACAAAAGCCAAAGTCAATATTTTACCCGAGGCAACACGGAGTTCGGAGGCGAGAAGAAGCGGGGAACCATGGCGACCACACCCTAGGGTAGAGCGGCCAGCCCTAGCCGCGCCACCACCAAGTGTGGGCCTCTAGTGCTCTACCGACCTAGCCCTTCCGCCTATAAATACCCCTCGAGACGAAAACCCTAAGAACCCGATAAAAATTCCACAAAAGAGTTTGTAGCCGTTGTCATCTCCATCCCTAGACCAGGAGGGATCTTAAGCTCTTCCCGACACCCTGTAGGAGGGGAGAGATCACCCTGGAGACCTTCTCTGTCAACACCCGGATTTTTAATCCCAGATGCCTGTTATGCCATACATCGCAATCCAAGGATTACTATTTTTGCGAGACATAACAGATTGGATATCACAGTACATCATCCATTACAAACCATAATAAGGTCTTACACAAATTAAGGATCTCATGATCCAGTCTTAATACAATCAAGTAGCGGAATAAATAGCATAGCAGTGGGGTCCATATTCAGTGTCACAGGCAATGCTGACGATGGGAGATGATCCTAGTTGTCGTAGCCGCCCTGCTGTCCTCCTTCAGGATAGTCCTCCTCATAGTCTGGCCATAGGAATAGCCAGGGACAAAGCCATGAGTACTCTTTAAGTACTCGCAAACTATCACTAACAAGTAAGGTAGTTCTAGTAGGAATGCTAACTCTAAGTTTATTTGTAAAGTTAAGTTTGAAACCTAAGCTGAGTTCAGAAACAAATAAAGATAAAATAAAGTTGAAAATCACCTAAGTGGTACCCTCATGATGGCTCGGTGTTGATGTAGAGCTCGTTGGGGAACCCCAAGAGGAAGGTATGATGAGCACAGCAGCAAGTTTCCCTTAGTTATGAAACCAAGGTTTAATCGAACCAGGAGGAGCAAGGAAACACCCCAAAGATGTTGCTAGCTGAGCCTTGGCAGGGCGCACTACCGGTGCTAGTAGCAACATGGAGACCTGCACAACACAACCATAGACCTGCAAGGAAGTAATAGTTTGCAGAAAGTAAACACAAAGTAGTAAACAGTTTATAGATTGTATGTAAAGAAAAGGACCGGGATCCATAGTTCACTAGAGGTGGCTCTCCTTAAGATAGATAACATGCTGGGTGAACAAATTACAGCGGGGCAATTGACAAACATCGAGAAAGCAATACATGCATATACTAGTCATCTTGACTCCTTTAGAACTTGATTGGGCATTAAAACATTATACAAAGACCGCCATCCAACTACATCTATAACTAATAATCCACCTTCAGGTTATCATCCGAAACCCCTCCAATATTAAGTTGCAAGCAACAGATTATTTCTTTACGAATTGCGTGTAATGATGGGGATATGCCGAAGGTGGTATGCCCAGCAGGACATTCCGATTGGGCCGAAGGGCCTGTGAGTGGGCCTGAAGGATGGCGACTGGAGTGCGACTGAAGGAAAGGCCTGGAGACTGGAGACTGAAGGCCCAGGAGCGTACTTGAAGCCCAGTCGGATTAGGTCAAAAGCCTTTGAGTCCATATCTTGCTCGGTTGTAACTTGTAAACCCTAGCGAGGTGACTCCTATATAAACCTCCCTAGGGTATCCTTAGGACTTACCTTCCATCATACACCCCCTCAAGCGACTCGCTGCTTAGACGCCGAGCTCGCCACCCTTGTAACTCGCTCTCCGTTAATCCGATCTAGCAGGAGTAGGTCTTTACCCTCCGGGGGGGCGAACCTGGGTAAACCATGTGCATCCGCCCCCATCTCGCACTGCAGATGGCCGCCAGCTCTTCCTCACGTTACAATAAATCGCTGCCAGTGGCAGCGACTGCCGCGGCCATTCCCACGACAGTGGCGCCCATCGTGGGGCATAGCAGGACTGGCCTGAGTTCTGCGGTGAGACCCTATTCGCCGATCGACCGGCCGCATGATCGCCATCGGCGGGATCTTACAGATCCTGCCTAGCAGCTACATCTCGGCGTCACGGCCGGTCACTCGTGGCGCGGTGATGCCGGTCAGCTCCATCAACCTCTTCGTCGGCTTCACCGGCACGGTCGACCCATCTGCAATGGTGATCATCGGCGGATCGCCGCCGCACCGCGATCTGCTGTCGGTGGAGCAGGTCCGCTCCATCAGGAGCCTTGTCACTAAGTACGACTCGGCCGCCAGCGATGCGGCCAAGACCAACGCTGCCGCCAACGACAAGGCCCTAAACGACGACGCTGACTCCGCGACCCTGCCTCGGTCGACGGATCTATCACCGCCGCATCACGAGAGGACTCTATCACACGAGTCTCCAACCCGGAGGATTTCGAGGACCCTTCAATCCTCAGGATTTTCGATTCGGATTCTGGCTCGGAGTCGCCTGAAGACTTCCGCGCCAGATCCAATTGCTTTAACACGATCTACATGGCGGGCAGCATGGTCGCCCTACCAGATCCATTTTCCACGCCGATCCCGCCGACCGTTACGGCCACAGAGGTGGATGAAGCTCGCCTACGACTCGCGGAGGCGCAACGCAACGAACTCGCCGAGAGCGAGAAATACCGCCTCGAGCGGGAAACAGCGCGGGAGCTATCGCTCTATCACCAGCGCCACATCAGGACCCGCCTGAACTCCAACGTCTAGGGCCGCGTCCTGAACTTCAACGACGAAAGCGACCACGCACGTGCGGCCGAGCGCGAATACTGCGAAAACACGCCGCCAGGCGGAAGCAACCCTGCAAGACCACCACCCGGCGCACCGTCGACCGGAGCCCCTCCACCACCCATTGGCCGCGCGCCCCCGTTGGACCAACCGCAGCTGATCATCTCGCCTCAAGCCCGCAACACCAACAAAACTACCACTCTACTCCACCCGATGGACAACGTCGTCGCGGCTGACGCCGTGGTCACCAACCTCGACGTCCAATGCGACGGCGCGCTACAGATCCATTTCGCCAAGGCCCTACTCGCCAGGGCCGTCGAGCAACAAGCCACGGGAGTCGACCCGTGGGGACGGATGTATTCCCGTTCCTCATCAAGCAGAGCGACATCAAGCGGTCACTTCACCGTCGCCACCACATTGACCTGCTCGCCACCGCAGCCCCTGGCAAATCAACCATGGGCCACCAACCCCGCGCTGTCCACCAACGAGCCGCGACTGGCGAATAACACGGTCGCCACCAACAGGCAGCCCATTGATGCCCGAACGAACATCATCAACAACTAGGCGTGGCGAGCACGCCAGCCCAATGACTTGAGGCACACCCTCACCAACCGCGGCGACCCAGAACCAAGAGGCTCGCTCAGTCGAGTCGGACCGCAATGCTTCGGGCCCATGATCCATGGGGAAAAATACCATGCCAACTTCAAGGCTCCCAAGGAGATCGAAAAGTACGATCCGACGTACGATCCAGCTGTCTGGCTGGACACATACCTCATGGCAATGGGAATCGCAGGCCACACCTATCTGCTCGAAGCTCGCTACCTCCCCCTAATGATGGAGGGTGTGACTCGGCAATGGATCAACACCCTCCCCGCCTACAACATCGATTCCTGGGAAGAAATGCGGGACGCCTTCATCAGGCACTTCGAGGGCTCCTACACCCGTGCCACCACTATAGAAGACCTGGAGCGATGCATCTAGGGACAATGCGGGTCGACTCGCCGCTAGATTCAAAGATGGCAAGAACTGTGGATCAACGCCTCCGGCATCCACCCAGATACGACGATACATTGCTTCAAGAACGCGTGCCCGTATGAACCCCTGGTCGCTAAGATCAAGAGGGTCTACCGGACGCTCGACAACATCCCCGACCTCCTTGAGATCGCCAAGTGCTATGCGAAGGAGGAACCCAACCAAGACTCCGACGACGAGTCAGGAGGAAGACGCCGAACTAGCATCCACGATAGCGGGCGCCTACGCAACATGCGCTATAGCAACACCCGCATCACCGGCAAGCGCCGCACGGACGGGCGAGTCGACTTCATCGCCAACGCCGGCTACGGCCAGCGCGACCCCAAGAGCTATCGTCGCGAGGGAGGAAATTACCGCGATAGCGGAAACTACCGCTCCAACAATACAGCGAGGCCGAAATTCGACCCCGCAGCCCTGCTCAATCAGCCCTGCATCTACCATAGCAGGGAGGGAAAACCCGCCACCCACAGCATCGCTGATTGCCACTCTCTCAAAGAGATTGAAAAGGCGAGGTGAGCAAGGGAGGACCCCAACAACAACCCACCCCGGGACAACCGGAACGCCGATGGCTTCGGCAACACTGTCGGCTCGCTACACACTTTTATCGGACTCGGCACCAAGCGCGAGAAGAAGGTGCTCGCCCGTGTGGTCGCCGTCAACATGGTGACCCAAGTCGACATCCCTCGCTTCCTCAATTGGTCCGAGCAGAGCATCACCTGGAGTCGCCAGGACCACACGCCAAGAATCGAATACCCAGGGTGAGTCGCCCTGGTAGTCAGGCCCAAGGTGGCCCACGAGTGGCTGCCCAAGACACTAGTGGACGTCGGGAGCTCCATCAACATCATGTACCTAGACACGTTCAAAAGGCTCCAGCCCCAGAAGCAGCCATTGAGCCAACCCTGACGACCTTCCATAGTATCGTCCCCGGTTGAAAGGCGTACCCGATCGGAAAAGTGACGCTGCCAGTCACCTTCGGCACTCTGGAAAACTACCGCATGGAGAAGATCGTATTCGAGCTGGTGACCTTTCGCAGCCCCTACCACTGCGTCCTGGGCCGCCAGGCATTCACAAAATTCATGGCAACCCCACACTATGCCTATAACATGATGAAGCTCCCAGGGCCAAGCGGCATCATCACCGTCCACGGCGACCCCGACATGGCCGTGGAATGCGAGGACAAAGGATATGAGCTCGCCGACACCGTCATCGATGTGGAGACCGACCATGCGGAGGAGCTTACGAAATATGCGGGCAACATCAACAAGGACGACCCCACCATCCTGAAGAAACCAACCGCCGCGAACTCCACGTTCGAGGCGACCATGCACACCCGCACCGTCGAGCTTGTCCCGGGTGACTCCAGCCCGACGGTCACCATCGGGGTGCACATGAGCCCCGCATCGGAAAGCGCGCTCATCGCGTTCCTCCGTGAGAACCGCGACATCTTTGCATGGAAGCCATCTAACATGCCAGGTGTCCCGAGGGAACTCGCTGAGCACAAACTCAACACCGACCCCAAAGTGCGACCAGTAAAGCAGTCGCTACGACCCTTCAATGAAGAGCGTTGTCGAGCAATCGTCGAAGAAGTACAGCGCATGCTAGCCGCAGGCTTCATTCGGCCAATAAAATACTCCAAGTGCCTGGCAAACCCAGTCCTGGTTCTGAAAAAGAACAACACATGGAAATGTGTATCGACTACACCAACCTCAACAGTGCCTGCCCGAAGGAGGAGATCGTCCTACCGTGCATCGATCAGATCATCGACTCGACCGTGGGATCGGAGTTGTTGTGCTTCCTCGACGCTTACTCTGGTTACAACCAGATCAAGATGGCGGTCAAGGATGAGGAGAAGACGGTGTTCATCACGCCATTCGGCACCTTCTGCTACATGGCCATGACGTTCGGCCTCAAGAACGCCGGCGCCACATACTAGAGATGCATGCAGGAGTGCCTAGCGAGCCAAATTGGCCGCAACATTCACGTCTATATCGACGACGTGGTGGTAAAATCCACCCGCAAGGACGACCTGCTCGCCGACCTGGCCGAAACCTTCGCAAACCTGCGGAGGTACAACATCAAGCTGAACCCCGGAAAATGCACCTTCGGCGTCCCCACCGGACAGCTCCTGGGATATGTAGTCTCCAAGCGAGGCATCGAGGACAACCCCACCAAGATCGACACCATCGCGCGCCTCGGGAAACTCGAGTGCCTGCGCGACGTATAGAAGTTGGCAAGGCGAGTTGCGGCCCTCAGTTGCTTCATCCCCCGACTAGGCGAGAAGGCAATGCCCCTCTACCGCCTGATGCGCAAGAACCCCACGTTCCAATGTGACGCGGAGGCCAACGATGCACTCAAAGCAATCAAGGAAGTGCTACTCGCGGCTCCACTCCTCGCCGCTCCACTTGACAAAGAGCCAATGCTCGTCTACGTCGCGGCCTCCACTCGAGTCGTCAGCGCCGTGATGGTCATCGAACGACCGGAGGAGGGCAAGGAGTGCCTGATACATTGCAAATGTATCTATAATTTTTGATGTTCCATGCTTGGTTTTATCTACTTTCTTATGTTTTGGACACACTTTGGAGTACTTTTCATATGATTTCTTGGACTAAACTATTAACAAGATGCCACAGTGCCAGTTGCCTGTTTTCTGCTGTTTTTGGTTCCAGGAAGTCAGAAAATGAATATTCTCGGAATTGGACGGGACAAAAGCCAAAGTTACTATTTTCCCGGAAGACTCACGGAGCCAGAAGGAGAGTCGGAGAGGGGCCATAGGGTGGCCACACCACCCCTAGGCGCAGGTCCACCTAGGCCGCGCCAGGGCATGGTGTGGCCCCCCTGGCCGCCCACCGACCTTGCCCTCTAGCCTATAAGAAGCCTCCCGATGCATAAACCCTAAAGAGTCAAGCCTCTAGCCATGAAAAGTTCTGCAGCGCCGCCGCCACCGAAGGGGAGATTCGGGGGACAGAAAGTCTTTGTTCTGGCACCCTGCCGGGACGGGGAAGTGCCCCCGGAGCCATCTCCATCGATCTCCACCACCATCTCCATCACCATTGCTGATTCCCATGATGAGGAGGGAGTAGTTCTCTCTCGAGGCTAAGGGTTCTACCGGTATCTATGTGTTCATCTCTCTCTCACTACTAGGAAACAGCCTATAGATAGACAAGATATTGAGTGGCGCATATGTGAAAATATGCGCCACAGATATATATCAGTGGCGCACTAGAAAACATGCGCCACAGAAGTTTGGCACTTCAGTGGCGCACGAAACCAATATGCGCCACAGAAGTCCATACTTCTGTGGCGCATGGTTTCGTGCGCCACTAAAGTGCCAAACTTCTGTGGCGCATATAGACGTATGCGCCACTGAAGGTTGATGGGACCAAGCACCAAAAAAAGGGGGAGAAATTTCTGTGGTGCATATGTCCATATGCGCCACAGAAAGTGATGTTTCTGTGGTGCATATAGGTGTATGCGCCACAGAACAAGCATATAGGGGGGGAAATAGATCCCCCCCCCCCGTGGATCGCCTTTTCAGTTTTGTAAAAAATAAACAAAAATGATAGAAACTTCAAAAAAAACAATTCCTTTAAGTTGTAGTTAGATTTTAGGGTATAGATCTAGACAAAATTGAAAAACATGAATTTCGATGTATTTTGCAAAAATAGGTCATGGCACGGTAAAACGGCTATAACTTTTGCATACTATGTCAGAAAAAAATCTTTAACCTATCAAAATGATCGTCTCGAAATTTTCTACTTGATTTCAACAGCTGGAGATTTTGTAGATTCCCCAAACAAAAAAGGGGGAGAAACTTCTGTGGCGCATTTCCCCCATATGCGCCACAGAAGCCTTGGGCGGGATTCGAAAATTGAATCCCGCTGGCGCCCCTTCTCCTTATATTCTCCCCTTCTCCTCCACTTCTACTCCCCCTCCATACTTTTCCCACCACTTCTCCTCCCCTCCATACTTCTCCCCTTCTCCTCCACTTCTCCCTCCACTATTCCTCCCCTCCATACTTCTCTCCTTCTCCTCCACTCTCCGGCGACATCCACCTCCGGCCATGGCTACCTCGGTGAGCTCCTCCTCCGGCGACCTCCTCCTCCTCCTCCTCCTCCACCATCTCCGGCGGCCTCCTCCAACCATCTCCGGCGAGCCCTTCCTCCACCTCCGACGGCGGCCTCCTCCTCCTACTACTCTGACCACCTCCGACGGCCTCCTTCTCCTCCGGCCATCACATCGTATCCACCTCCGGCGACCCCCCACCTCCGGCCAGATCTGGCCCGGCTTTTTTTTGAAATTTGAAAAAAACTTCTGTGGTGCATATTGGCCATATGCGCCACTGAAGTATGAGATCTGGCCCGCCTTTTTTTTAATTTTGAAAAAAACTTCTATGGCGCATATTGGCCATATGTGACACTGATGTTTGAGACTTCTGTGGCGTATTTTGAAATGCACCACTGAAGTTTGTTATCAGTGGCGAGGTATAGTGGCGACTAAGATATGCACCACAGAAGTCCCATTTCCGTGCGCCACAGATGGGCTGTTTCTTAGTAGTGTCTCTATGCATGATCATATTGTGATCATGAGCTTTGTAATCAAGTAGATCTACCTTGCTACTCAAGTGCTTTATTAGATCTCTGCTCTCCCCATGTGTGTGAAAGTGACAGCGTGCACACCATGGTGGCACTTTGGCTAGAGATTACAAATACTTGTTATGAGTTATACTTGGAGTTGGATATCTTTATGAAATTGTGGTGTTTGTTGGACTCATCTAGTACTCAAGGTGACAGTGTGCGGTTTTCTAGATGGGAAAGGCTTACTTTGAGGTGTGCTGTTATAGCCCTACCATGGATTAGAGTGTCCAACCGGAGAGTAGTTAAGAGTAGTATTATAAAGAAGAATATATTTATATGAGAGTGTTCACTAGTGAAAGTATGATCCCTAGGCCTTGTTTCTAAGCATTGAAACTCCGTTTGCTACTAGATCTGTTACATGTTTGCTTGCTTCCATCTTTATTTCAGTTTGCCTTTAGTATTTTCCATGCCATCAAGCTATTTTCTATCACCGTTACCACTTATAATTATTCATACCACTCGTATTTCACTATCTCTTCGCCGAACTAGTGCACCTATACACCTGACAAGTGTATTGGGTGTGTTGGGGACACAAGAGACTTCTTGTATCTTGATTGCAGGATTGCTTGAGAGGGAATACCTTTGAACACTTCCTCCCTGAGTTCGATAAACCTTGGGTGATCCACTTAAGGGAAAACTTGATGCTGTTCTACAAACCTCTACACTTGGAGGCCCAATAACTATCTACAAGAATAGAAGTGCGTAGACGTCAAGCTATTTTCTAGCGCCGTTGCCGGGGACTGAATAAGAAGAAGCTCCCACGTAACCACGCGCCAGCAAAGCTATTTTCTGGCGCCATTGCCGGGGAGGTAAGGTAAAAGGTACTCACATCCTTCGGTGTGAGTGCTCGAAGTTATTTCCTTTAGATTCTGCAATTTTGTCTTTTGTTTCTTGTTTTCACTAGTTATGCTTAATGGAAAACAACAACAAAATTAGAGAGCTTTATAGTATTTATCTTGAGTTAGGACATGAAGTGTTTGAAGAGAAAAATAAAAAACCTATGGAACTTTATTTGCATGCTAATAGCAATGTTGTTAGTATGAATTATTTGGACACCATTATTGCTAATGCTATGGAAAAGTCTAAGCTTGGGGAAGCTGGTTTTGATGATCATGATATTTTTAGTCCCCCAAGCATGGAGGAGAAAAGTTACTTTGATGATACTATGCCTCCAATATATGATGATTACAATGATGAGTATGATATTTTTAGTTCACCTATTATTGAGGAGAAAATTAATTATGATTACAATATGCCTCCTATATTTGATGATTATGGTGATGAGAATAATAATGATAGCTATTTTGTTGAATTTGCTCCTACTACAATTAATAAGAATGACTATACTTATGTGGAGAGTAATAATGATTATATGCATGTGGCTCATGATAAGAATGTTTCTTGTGATAGTTATATTGTTAATTTAATTCATGATGCTACTGAAAGTTATTATGAGAGAGGGAAACATGGTTTTATGCATCTCAATAATATTAGGTTTCCCCTCTTTATGTTGAAATTTTTGAAGTTGCACTTGTTTTGCCTTCCTATGCTTGTTGCTTTGTGCTTTCATGACTTGTTTATTTATAAGATTCCTATGCATAGGAAGTGGGTTAGACTGAAATGTGTTTTGAATTTGCTTCTTGATGCTCTCTCTTACTTCAATTCATATTTCCTATGTGAGCATCTTCTCAAACTATCAAGCCTAACTTAAAGGCATTAAAGAAAAGTACTTATTGGGAGATAACCCAAAAGTTTTACATGAGTCTTGGAAGTTATTACCTCTATAATAATCGCTCCTTATCCTTTTTATTTGCTTTTTGTGCCAAGAGTAACCTCTAATGAGAGAGAAGTAATGATCGGGAAAGTTGCTATTCCGAAACAGATTTTCTGTGCTTCACCGTAAAAATTCGTGAGAGATCTATGCATGTCAGATTGAGCTGTAATGTTTTGTGCTTCTGACACAGGTTGTTATCTAACTTTCGTTAGCTCAACACGTTTTGAGCAACAGAAGGTCTTCGAAAAAATTCGTCTTTACCTGCTGGTCTGTTTTAACAGATTTCTGCCATTTTCTGCATTTGCTTCTTGTTGGTTCCTTTTTGAGTTCTTTTCGGGAATTGAGCTTTTTGAGGGAAGTGCTACAGTAGCTAGTGTTTTAATGGAAGTTTTATTGGTGTTGGAACTGAACCCAAAGACTTATTATCTTGAGTGCACTAATGTTGCTAATAAAGATTGTGTGAAGTTTTGTATGAAGGAAAATTTTCAGGTGTATGGAAGGAATGAGTAATGAGATGAAGGATGGACTAAAGCTCAAGCTTGGGTATGCCACGCATGTCACCCCAAGCAATATCCAAGAATTACAAGCGTCAAAGCTTGGGGATACCCAAGGCATCCCCTTCTTCGTCAATAAAAATCCGAGGTTTCTTCCAAACGCTTCATTTTTATTGTTTCATGCACAATTGTGTTGTTCTTGGAGCGTCTTCTTTTTCGTTTTCGTTTTGGTTTTTAGTTTGTTTGGTTTTCTTAGTTTTCTGAATAAATTGGTTGGACCCCCTCTTTCATACATTGGTTTTCAAATAGTTTGGTTTGGTTTGGAAAAGAGTAGGAAAGTTCATGCTTATGTGGTAAAAAGAGCTCGTTTTTGACTGTGGCCTATGCTCTATCATGCCATGCTTGATATTGTTTTGGCTTTATGCTTAGTATTCTTTGTTTTAGCATGACTTGTTTTAAACAATTGAGATTGCTTAATGTGCCTTGTATGAATCATGCGTTGGTTTAGCATATTAAAGCATAGTATAATGGTATTCTCCTTTGATGCTTTATTTGGGTTGACTTGGCGCATGCTCACACCATGTTATGACTATCTCAAGTCACCATAAGCCTTTATGATCCTTTAGTTTTCAACTTGTAGTATCACTTTATGCTTTGATCAATGATGTTTTGTCGCTTTGCATGATTATAGCCATTATTCCTCTCTTAGTTTGTCGCTCCCAGTCTTTTCCTAGCCTCCACAACCAAGTATGAGTTCCACTCATGCATCCAACCCCCTAAACCAAGTTATTCCAAAGAGTCCACCATACCTACCTACTAGCTTATGCTATTCCAAGTATATTCATGCTTTTGTTTACCTTCCAAATTAAACTTTTTATGAGAAAACTAGTGATTAAAGCTCTCACGAACTTGATGGCACACTTTACTTTTCTTGTCCTTAATAAACTTGAACCATTGTGTCTTATATGTTGTATATGCTTGCACTTATTTGTTGGGAATTAGCAGAACCATGCTTTCATGGGGAACGCTTTCAACATTGCACTTGGTACTTGTACCTAGTTGATATCATGCTCTTTTGTATATGGATGTCGTCGGTGTGAAATGAAAGGGGAGCTTGTATGTCCATGGAGTTATGTATATGTGTTAGAGAAACGCCTGGGCCGCTGGTCTAATCCATGCTAACATGGTGGAAACCTGCAGCGTAACCATAATGAGCTGTCTATGAAGCATTCTTCTTATAAAAAAAAAGAGTACTATATTGAGAAAAAAAAAGAAAATAAAAAAGAGATGCTATGAAAAGAGGAAAGAGAGAAAAAAGCACCATATTCCCATGGTAAATAAGAAGAATGCTGAGATGCTCGTTGTCTGCTTACCTTATCATTTTGATATGGGGATTCTTCCGTATCATCGGGCAAGGTGTACCCCATTGGCGGTTCTCAATGATACACATATACTTACAATGACAAGATCTTACCGGTGACTAACCTTGAGTACCATGAGGAGCGGCCCTCGTATACAAGGGACATGAGATTTCTAACTTATACTTCGTCAAGCGTGTACACCATAGTTTGTTCACTTTAACCTTAATCACTTCAAGATGCTTATGATAGGGGCAATGAGAGCTAAAAGCTAAAAGTACCATAATTTTTGGAAGCTCTTTATGAGACTTGAATCCCTACTTCCTTTTACAAATGCCTTTCTTCCATCTTGATTGATGCATACTTTGATATTTCTTGTTTTAAACTATTGTATCTAGTCACTCTTATGAACTTTGAAGGTGTCGTATGCATTTATATTTGCTACTCTATTGAGGGACAAGCTGAATACTATTATGCTATGTTTTCTTTATGTGAAACAAACAAACGTCTTGCAAAGCATTGTTATTCATGAATCTTTTGTTTGTGCATTTTCATGTTGCATCATAGTTTCTTTGCTTATTGCTAGAACTTTGTCTTTCATGCTATGATTGAAGTACTATGATCCCAGCTTTGAATGCTTTACAAATACTTTGATCAAGTCTTTGATGGTGCATGTCACCTCAAAAATTATTCTTTCTTTTTATCACTTACCTACTCGAGGACGAGCAGGAGTTAAGCTTGGGGATGTTGATACATTGCAAATGTATCTATAATTTTTGATGTTCCATGCTTGGTTTTATCTACTTTCTTATGTTTTGTCCACACTTTGGAGTTCTTTTCATTTGATTTCTTGGACTAACCTATTAACAAGATTCCATAGTGCCATTTGCATGTTTTCCGCTGTTTTTGGTTCCAGGAAGTCAAAAAATGAATATTCTTGGAATTGGACGGGACAAAAGCCAAATTTACAATTTTCCCGGAAGACTCACGGAGCCAGAAGGAGAGTCGGAGAGGGGCCATAGGGTGGCCACACCACCCTAGGCACGAGTCCACCTAGGTCGCGCCAGGGCATGGTGTGGGCCCCCTGGCCGCCCACCGACCTTGCCCTCTAGCCTATAAGAAGCCTCCCGATGCATAAACCCTAAAGAGTCAAGCCTCTAGCCACGAAAAGTTCTGCAGCGCTGCCGCCACCGAAGGGGAGATTCGGGGGACAGAAAGTCTCTGTTCTGGCACCCTGCCGAGACGAGGAAGTGCCCTCGGAGCCATCTCCATCGATCTCCACCACCATCTCCATCACCATTGCTGATTCCCATGATGAGGAGGGAGTAGTTCTCTCTCGAGGCTAAGGGTTCTACTGGTAGCTATGTGTTCATCTCTCTCTCTATGCATGATCATATTGTGATCATGAGCTTTTAATCAAGTAGATCTACCTTGCTACTCAAGTGCTTTATTAGATCTCTGCTCTCCCCATGTGTGTGAAAGTGACAGCGTGCACACCATGGTGGCACTTTGGCTAGAGATTACAAATACTTGTTATGAGTTATACTTGGAGTTGGATATCTTTATGAAATTGTGGTGTTTGTTGGACTCATCTAGTACTCAAGGTGACAGTGTGGGGTTTTCTAGATGGGAAAGGCTTACTTTGAGGTGTGCTGTTATAGCCCTACCATGGATTAGAGTGTCCAACCGGAGAGTAGTTAAGAGTAGTATTATAAAGAAGAATATATTTATATGAGAGTGTTCACTAGTGAAAGTATGATCCCTAGGCCTTGTTTCTAAGCATTGAAACTCCGTTTGCTACTAGATCTGTTACATGTTTGCTTGCTTCCATCTTTATTTCAGTTTGCCTTTAGTATTTTCCACGCCATCAAGCTATTTTCTATCAGCGTTACCACTTATAATTATTCATACCACTCGTATTTCACTATCTCTTTGCCAAACTAGTGCACCTATACACCTGACAAGTGTATTGGGTGTGTTGGGGACACAAGAGACTTCTTGTATCTTGATTGCAGGATTGCTTGAGAGGGAATACCTTTGACCACTTCCTCCCTGAGTTTGATAAACCTTGGGTGATCCACTTAAGGGAAAACTTGCTGTTGTTCTACAAACCTCTGCACTTGGAGGCCCAACAACTGTCTACAAGAATATAAGCGCGTAGACATCAGCGCCTCACACAGCGCCCTATCTACTACATCAGCGAATTCCTGACGGATTCACGATAGCGCTACCCACAGTACCAGAAACTGGTGTACGCGGTATTCTGAGCCCAGCAGCGACTCCCACACTATTTCCAGGAGCACCCGATCACGGTGGTCTCTTCCGCACCTTGATGACCCACAAGTATAGGGGGTGTATCGCAGTATTTTCGAGGGAAGTGAAACCCAATTTATTGATTCGACCTAAGGGAAGCCAAAGAATATTTATAAGCCTTAACAACTGAGTTGTCAATTCAGCTGCACCTGGAAACAATCTTGCTCACAGTAGTTTATCAATAGCAACAGTTTTGTAGTCGGAATAGTAAAGTAACAGCAGTAGTAAAGCAAAGACAGTAGTAATAAAAGCAGTAAACAGTGGGATTCGAGTGCGGTAGGCATAGGGATGGATGGACGGGCGTTGCATGGACAAGACAATTCACATAGCAATCAGAACATAGGGCAATTGCAGATAAATAAGATAAAGCATCCAAGTACTAT
Source organism: Avena eriantha (assembly GCA_910589775.1). Classification (NCBI taxonomy): domain Eukaryota; kingdom Viridiplantae; phylum Streptophyta; class Magnoliopsida; order Poales; family Poaceae; genus Avena; species Avena eriantha. The sequence goes on from OU342741.1 coordinate 391,112,538, forward strand.
ACAATCCTAGGCATGTGTTCCATATATAGTCATACGTGCTCACAATGAGAACTGGCACAACATCTTTTGTCCTGCCAGCCCATTTGCAGCGGGGCCTCTAGGGAACTACTGGCAATTAAGGTGCTCCTTTTAATAGAGCAACGGAGCAAAGTATTAACACTCCGTGAACACATGTGACCCTCACATCAAAGCCTTTGCCTTCCGGTAATCCCGATTTCTATCACTTCAGGGCCATAGGTTCTGGACAACAACGTGTGTATACAACTTGCAGATAAGACCAAGAACAATACTATCATAATGAATCAATAACATGTTCAGATCTGAAATAATGACACTCGGGCCCTAGTGACAAGCATTAAGCACAACAAGTCGCAACAAAGTCATAAAGCACTAATAAAAGATACTAGGCACCATGCCCTAACAATCTGATGCCATTACATGAACGATCTCATCCAATCCCTACCATCCCCATAGCCTACAGCGGGGGATTACTCACTCATAGATGGGGGAAACATGGATGGTTGATGGAGAAGCGATGGTGATGATGATGGCGATGATCTCCTCTAATTCCCCATCCCGGCAGGGTGCTAGAACAGAGTTTCTGGTGCTGTTTCGTGGAATCTGGTGGTGGCAGCGGAGCGGACCTCCTTCTGGAAAATCGTCGAACCCCCCCGAAGTTTTTTGGTCAGAAGGCTCCTTATAGGCGAAGAGAGAGGCCGAGGGGGTGCATGGGGGGCCCACACCACCCCCTGGTGTGGCCTGGCCTGGCCCGCGCCACCAGGTGGTGTGGCCACCCCAGGGCTCTTCTCCGTCTCGTATTCTGGCTCCTGGAGTCTTCGGGTGAAATAGGATTTTTGGCATATTTTCCGGGATTTTTCCTGACAGTTGGTTTTCTGCACAAAAAGTGGACACCAAGGCAATTCTGCTGAAAATAGCGTCAGTCCGCATTAGTTGCATCCAAATCACACAAGTTTAGAGGAGAAACAATAGCAAAAGTGTTCGGGAAAGTAGATACGTTTTGGACATATCAACTCCCCCCAAGCTTAGCTTATTGCTTGTCCTCAAGCAATTCAGTTGAAAACTTAGTGCGATAAAAGAACTTTCACGAACACATTTGCTTCATATGATGTAAATATTCTCAACAATGTGATCAACTACTTAGACAACTCATAATAAAGAGTATGCAACTGAGTCTACTTAATAGTCATTACGAGCTATGAAGAGATTCCAACTCAAGAATAAATAGTAGCATGAAGCACGAACATAAGCAACATTACAATGCTCATAGAAAGGTATGATAGAGTGGTATCTCGCTTGCCTTCAATTATGAATGTCAAGGCACCTCTGAAATTCAAGTGATGACTAGAGGTAAAGATATCAAAAATACAAGCGTCAAAGTCATAACACAAATAATCAAGTAATGAAACAAACACAAAGAATGACAACTATGCTCTCAAGAAGGTGCTCAAAGAATTTGTGGAGACTCAACAAGTAGAAGAAAAAGTTTTGAATAATTTGAAAGGCTTCCAAATGCTGAAAGGATGGTACTCGTTAGCCTTGAGCTCTCATTGCCCCTATCATAAGCATCTTGAAGGTGATTAAGGTTAAAGTGACACAACTAAGAGGATATGCTTGAAAAGTTATAAACCAAAACCTCATGCCCCTTACTTACGAAGACTGATCCTCATGCTACTCAACTTCAGTCACGAGTAAGCTCTTGTCATTGTAAGTATGTGTGTATCATTAAGAACCGCCAACGGGGTACCCCTTGCACATGATATGGGAGCTTTCCCATAATCAAAATGACAAGGCAAGCAGACAATGAGCATCTCAGCGATCTTTTTATTTGCTATTTGCATAGGTTTTTATTGAGGATGCTTCATAGAGTGCTCATTATGGTGATGCTGCAAGTTTCCACTATGATTAGGCATGGCTTAGGCTAGCGGCCCAGGCGTTTCTCTAACACACATACAAACTCCATGATCTTACAAGTTCCACTTTTATTTCACACCGCCGAGATCCGTAAGCAAAAGAACATGATATCAACGGGGTACAAAGTACAAGTGCAATGTTGAATGTGTTCCCCATGAAACATGGTTCTGCTAATTTCAACTTATAAAGCGCAAGCATATACGCAACAAAGAAGGACGCAATGGTTCAAGTTTATTAGAGGCAATAAGGTAAAGTGTGCCATCAAGTTCGTGAGAGCTTTACTAACTAACTTTCTCAAAACAAGCAAACATTTTGTTCGGAAGAAAACAAGGCATATTGAATGTGCACGGAGGTAGAAAATGATGCTAATGGGTAGGTATGGTGGACACTTTGGAAATATTTGGTTTAGGGAGTTGGAAACTTGAGTAAAACATACTCGGTGAAAGTGAAGCCTAGCAATAGTAAGGGAGCGACAAACGAGAGAGCGATAGCTGTCATTATCATGCTTGCAACAAAACAGGACTACTCATGGCATGAAAGTGATTCAAGATCCTCAAGGCAAAATAATTCATCGAGGCTTGACTGATTATTACAGTCATGTGCATGCTTGAGCATGTGCCAAGTCAATCAAATGAAACATTCAGAGGAGGATACCACGGTGTCATACCAATTTATGAATAGAGCAATGCAAGCAAACATTCATGAGACATGCTACAAACTATTAGCGAGCTGGAGCTAATCATAAGAGAGCAAGAACTACTAAGCATCCAAAGAAAACATACACTCTACATGAACGGACTAAGCATGCCCACAGTGATGAGTATATGTACAAAATGAAGACAAATAGAGTTCGTTACCAGCCTCTTACCACGCCTCGAGTTGTCATTAATCCTCATTATTGCTCTTCACTTGTGTGGCTTGAAAATTAATATGAAACCAATAGTCCACTGAGAACTGCCGAACCATGTAGCAAACTCGCAAAAACCAAAGAAGAACGACAAATATTTTTGGTGTTTTCGATTTTTAAACAAGAACCAAAAGAGAAAAACAAGCAAAGCAAAATCTTTTTATGTTTTTCGAATAGTTCAAACAAAGCATAAAGGGAAAAGCAACCAAGGCAAAAAGAAGAAGAAAACCAAAGAGAAACAATGGAAATATTTTTGGTCTTTTTGTGTTTTTAGAAAGCAAAAGCAAAGAAGACCAAAAACTAAAAAGAGAACGAAAACATGAATATACAAAGTACCGACACAACATGATATGGAGATCAGTGCAATGTCGGCACCTCCCCCCAAGCTTAGGCTTTTGGACTAAGTGGGTATCAATCCCAAGCTGGACAAGTTGAAGTGTCACCGTGGTATGACGAGGAGGTACCCTCATCCTGGTGCGAGCTCGAGTACGTCCCTCCATAGTGCACAGAGTAATCGTAGGAGGGCACAACCTCCTGGTGCTGCTCATGGAAACCCAGCAAGCGAAGCTTCTCGTCCACCTCCTCCTTGGAGCGCGACCATGGTCTCATGTGAACACTACACAAAGCAGGTTGTGTCAAAAGGATTTCCCTTTCATCCCCATCAGTGAAAATCATCCTATATACTAGATGGTTCAAATCAGAGGTAGCAGTGACAAAGTGATGAGTTTTCATGGCAACAAGGTCAAGCCTCTGTGGTGCCAGCATAGCATCATTGGGATCCACTAAAAGACCTAAAGCATTGACCATGCACGATGCAATGATACCCCCATAGATAGGCCCCCTAGCAGCTAGGCGGCGAGCAATAAGCGAATCAAGATTGTACCGAGTATCATTGTTAAGTGCAGCAGCAAGGAAAGATAAATGATAGTTGGAGATGTTACTAGTGTTCTCCCTACAAACACACTAGTAGCAAGATAATATGCAAAGTATCTAAGAGCAAGGAGTTGGATATTTCTTATCTTTCCGCGCTGCGCCACACGGTCATCATCATTGGTCACCCGTCGATATAGCTCCAGCAAATCAGCGGGTCGCCCTTGAATTTTCTTCACGGTCCCTGTCATACGCACGCCTACAATACTGCAAAATCTCTCCAAAGGCATGGTGAAGGGCATATCATAGATTTTAAAAGAGACAGTAGATTGATAGGGTGTGTTAGTAAATGAGAAGCTCTCAACAAAAGTTTTGGTGAGCATAGCGTATTGTGCACTCTCATCTTGCATATGGGAGGTCAAACCAACCCTCTCAATCAGTAGCAAGAAATCATCAAGAATACCTGCAGCTTGCAAGAAAGTAAAACAAGGAAAAGAGGATGGGTGAGCATCTCCATCACCCCTTTCACTGCCAATGCATGTTGCAATGAGGTCTTCATTGTATGATGGCCTAGCTTGAGAGGCTGTTCTTGAAGGCCTCGACCTCCTAGGTGCATCACTCTCAAATATCTCTCCAAAAGTATGGTTGTTCATGCTTGGTATTTTGAAATTTAAACACCTATTAAACAAGTGATTGCAAAGTAAATATAATGAAGGATTCTACTCATAGGGACTTGCAAGAGGCCTAAACATGCATCAAAACTATATCTCTAAGCATCAAACAAGCTTACAAGCCCTCATAACCAGTCACCTACAGTAGCAAAATACTCAACATATAATCCACTAAACACAAATCTACTTGGACAAGGGGAGGAGTCACATACCAAGGAACAATTGCTCCAAATTTCAGCAAGAAAGATGGGCTGAGCAAGGAGATCGAAGAAATCAAGAGCAACCATAGAAATAACGCGATTTTGAGCTATGAACTGGAGCTTACTCGGGAGAGAGAAGAAAGTGGCAGGTGAGAGAGGTAGTGGGGGGCCAGGGGTGGCCCACACCAAGGCATGGCGCCACCTAGGGCTGGTCGCACAACCACATGGTGTGCCTGCCTGGTGGGCCCCCTGGTACCTACCAGGTACTCCTTTGCCCCTTTTTTCACGTAAAAATTTAATATGAATTTTCTGCAATTTTTCGAGACACTTTATTTTTGGGCATTTTTCAGAAATAGAAGAATGATTTTTCTGACAGACAGATTTTTTTTCTTTTGGAAACATGATGCAAAGACAAAACAAGGCTAGAACTACAGAAGTTCTAACATGCAAGTTCCTAACAACACAAATAAAACTAAATGAAAGCAAAAACTAAAATGCAAAGGATAGAAATGAACGGAGATAATCATAATGAAAATATTGTTTTGTTCAATGGAATCCTTTTGTTAACAAGGTTGATCAAGTCTTCCTACCAAAACAATTGCATATGAGACAAAACTTTGTACTCCACTAATGATTATGTTACCTCAACCTTGATAGCAATGGTCCCAATCATAATAGTTTCAAATTTTTCTATTGGTATGGGACAATATATTTCTCCAACTTGAATGCCTTCAACATGTTCAATTGAATTCAAGCCATAAGTCCTTTCAATCTTCTTGGGGAAATAGACAGTATGTTCCTTGTCATTAACATTGAAGGTCACCTTTCCTTGATTACAATTAATAACAGCTCCTGTAGTATTAAGGAAAGGTCTCCCAAGAATAATAGACATATTATCATCTTCAGGCATTTCAAGCACAACAAAATCATTTAATATCAAGCAATTGTGAGCCACCTGAACAGGTACATCCTCACATATACCCACAGGAATGGTGGTAGATTTATCAGCCATTTGCAAAGATATATCAGTTGGTATTAATTTTTTCAAATTGAAGCCTCTTATAGAGACAAAAAGGCATAACACTAACTCCAGCTCCCAAATCACACAAAGCAGTTCTAACATAACTGTTCTTAATAGAGCAAGGGATAGTTGGAATCCTTGGGTCTCCAAGTTTCTTAGGAACCTTACCATTGAAAGAATAATTAGCAAGCAAAGTAAAGATTTCTTCATTAGGGATCTTCCTTTTATTCGAGACAATGTCCTTCATATACTTTGAGTAAGGAGGCAATTTAATAGAATCAGTCAAAGGAATTTGCAAGAATAAAGGCTTCATCCACTCACAAAACTTATTATAGTGTTCATCTTCCTTTGCCTTGTGTTTCTTATCATGGAAAGGCATAGGTTTTTGGACCCAAGGTTCTCTTTCACTACCATGTTTCTTAGCAATGAAATCTTCTTTGGTGTATTTAGTAGTCTTAGTGTGGTTTTCAGGTTCTTCTTCAACTTTTTCTTCATTAGGCACTTCATTTTCTTCATTACCACTTTCAGTTTCAGCATCAGAGATAGATATACTATTAGGATCTATAACAGGTTCAGAGGGTTCTACAACAGTTTTATGTTTCTTTTTCCTTTTCTTACGAGTAGAACCACTATTTTCAGCTTGTTGAGAATCCTGCTCAATTCTTTTGGGATGCCCCTCAGGATATAGAGGATCCTGGGTAGCAGCACCACTTCTAGTTCTAATTTCATAAGCATGTTTTTCTTTAGCAACATTAACTAGCAAGTCGTTTTGCACTTTAATGAGTTGATCTATTTGAGTTTGAACCATTTGAAAGTGTTTAACAATCATTTTAACATCATTAGAGGTTCTTTCCACAATATCTTTCAACTCAACAATAGCTCTAGTGTTTTCCATTAGATGATCTTGCACCCTTTTATTAAAGTTATCTTGCTTAACAATAAAGATATCAAATTCTTCTAAGCATTGATCGGGAGGTTTCAAGTAAGGGATATCACCTTCATCAAATTGTTGGAGGGAGTGTACCTCAATAGTGGATGAGTAGGGAATAGGCTTACATAATTCTTCTATAGGAGGTAAATTCTTTACATCTGCAGCTTTAATTCCCTTCTCCTTAAGACATTTCTTAGCTTCCTTCATCACTTCATCATTTAATTCAATAACTCCCCTCTTCTTTCATGTTGGAATAGGCACATGAATAGATGGTTCAGGTACAACTACTTCAGGTATAGCTTGTTTAGGAGGAGTCCAATCTTCATAATTCTTGCTTATTTTAGCCATTAATTCCTCAGCTTCCTTAGGAGTCCTATTCCTGAAAACACAATCAGCACAACTATCTAGGTATGTCCTAGATTCCTCGGTTATCCCATTATAAAATATATCAAGAAGCTCATTCTTAGGTAATGGACTTCCAGCCTGTGCATGAATCAAAGCACAAAACCTTGCCCAAGATTCGGGCAATACCTCTTTTTCTCCCTGTTTAAAATCAAAAAGTTCCTGCAAAATAGCATGTCTAACACTGGGAGGAAAATATTTCTGCAGGAAAGTACTAATCAAGCACTCCGGGCTATCAATAGATCCAGGAGGTAAATTACTAAACCAAGTTTTAGCTTCTCCTTTCAATGAAAAAGGAAAAATCTTAGCAACAAAGTAAGTGTGCATCTTAATATCATCAGAAAACAAGCCACTCATAGTAGAAAGTTCATTCATATGTGCTACTGCACTTTCATTCTTAGTCCCACAAAAAGGTTCTTTCTCGACAATAGCTATGTAAGATAGATCGAGAATGAAATGATAATCTTCATCCATAATGTTTATGGGAGAAGCAGCAAACTTATCATCAAGAGATAATTTGGGTCTAATAGTACGCCTCTCAAGAAGACTCTTAGCGACGCTCCTATCATGGGTGTTCTTACATTCTTCAATAAACTCATCGGTCATCTCAACATAATCTTCTTCAGTATCATAACTCTCACTAGACTCAGGTGAGCTAATGGGTATGGTAGTGTCTTCATTAGGAGTTTCGGTATTTCCAGCTATAGTTCTAGCAATCGTAGCATCTAGGAAAGGACCTAATGAACCACTCTTATCAAGCACAGTAGAAGCAGCATCATAAGCATCAGATTCAGCAGTAGTAGCAGTGTGTGTAGCATGTGTATGTGGTGGTGTAAGGAACTTACTCAAAACAGAAGGTGAATCAAGAGCGGTAGAGGTGTTCAGAACCGTACCTCTTCTTGTAGTGGATGGTAAAATAGGAACCTTGCCATCACGAGACTTACCCATGATGGATGGATAGCAGCGAACAATAGAGAATCCAAGTGAACTTGATAAATAAAGCTATGCTCCCCGACAACGGCGCCAGAAAATACTCTTGATGACCCACAAGTATAGGGGGTGTATCGCAGTATTTTCGAGGGAAGTGAAACCCAATTTATTGATTCGACACAAGGGGAGCCAAAGAATATTTATAAGCCTTAACAACTGAGTTGTCAATTCAGCTGTACCTGGAAACAATCTTGCTCACAGTAGTTTATCAGTAGCAACACTTTTGTAGTAGGAATAGTAAAGTAACAGCAGTAGTAAAGCAAAGACAGTAGTAATAAAAGCAGTAAACAGTGGGATTCGAGTGCGGTAGGCATAGGGATGGATGGACGGGCGTTGCATGGACAAGAAAATTCACATAGCAATTAGAACATAGGGCAATTGCAGATAAATAAGATAAAGCATCCAAGTACTAGACAACCCTAGGCATGTGTTCCATATATAGTCAGACGTGCTCGCAATGAGAACTTGCACAACATCTTTTGTCCTGCCAGCCCGTTTGCAGTGGGGCCTCTAGGGAACTACTGGCAATTAAGGTGCTCCTTTTAATAGAGCACCGGAGCAAAGCATTAACACTCCGTGAACACATGTGATCCTCACATCAAAGCCTTTGCCTTCCGGTTATCTCGATTTCTGTCACTTCGGGGCCATAGGTTCCGGACAACAACGTGTGTATACAACTTGTAGATAAGACCAAGATCAATACTATCATAATGAATCAATAACATGTTCAGATCTGAAATCATGGCACTCGGGCCCTAGTGACAAGCATTAAGCACAACAAGTCGCAACAAAGTCATAAAGGACTAATAAAAGATACTAGGCACCATGCCCTAACAATCTGATGCCATTACATGAACGATATCACCCAATCCCTACCATCCCCATAGCCTACAGCGGGGGATTACTCACTCATAGATGGGGGAAACATGGATGGTTGATGGAGAAGTGATGGTGATGTTGATGGCGATGATCTCCTTCAATTCCTCGTCCTGGCAGGGTGCCAGAATGGAGTTTCTGGTGCTGTTTCGTGGAATCTGGTGGTGGCGGCGGAGCGGAACTCCTTCTGGAAAATCGTCGAACCCCCCGAAGTTTTTAGGTCAGAAGGCTCCTTATAGGCGAAGAGAGAGGCCGAGGGGGTGCCTAGGGGGCCCACACCACCCCCTGGCACAGCCTGGCCTGACCCGCACCACCAGGTGGTGTGGCCACCCCAGGGCTCTTCTCCGTCTCGTATTCTGGCTCCTGGAGTCTTCGGGTGAAATAGGATTTTTGGCATATTTTCTGGGATTTTTCCTGATAGTTGGTTTTCTGCACAAAAAGTGGACACCAAGGCAATTCTGCTGAAAACAGCGTCAGTCCGCATTAGTTGCATCCAAATCACACAAGTTTAGAGGAGAAACAATAGCAAAAGTGTTCAGGAAAGTAGATACGTTTGGACGTATCACACCTCTGCAGGACATAATACGCAATCACGAGGCGACCGGGCGAGTCGCCAAGTGGGCCGTCGAAATCGGCATCCACAACATCAAATACGAGCCCCGCAAAGAGATCAAGTCATAAGCCCTAGCTGATTTCCTTGCAGAATGGGAAGAAGCACAGCAGCCGGAGAAGCTCCCGTACCTCCACTGCTGGTTGCTCCACTTTGACGGCTCCAAGAACACCGACAGCGCAGGGGCCAGGATCATACTAACCTCTCCCAAAGGAGACAAGCTCGGCTACGTGCTCCACCTCAACTTCAAGCCCCGCACCAACAACATGGCAGAATACGAGGCCCTCCTGCACGGCATGAGAGCCGCTAAGGAGATGAACGTCAACCGCTTACGATGCTATGGCGACTCCGACCTAGTCGCCGGCTAGGTAGACGGGACTTGTGACGCCGTCTCTCCAACAATGATCACGTATCGCCAAGCGGTAGACCAACTGGGAGGACACTTTGACGGTTATTCTGTCAAGTGGATCGACAGCCGCAAGAACAAGGAGGCAGACCTTTCCCGCATCGGATCGGCCTGACAAGCGCCACCAGCAGGCGTCTTCCTCGACATCATCCACAAACCTTCAGTCAGCCCACCAAAGGAGATCGACGTTGGGATACCACTGCAACCAGAGCCAGCCCTAGTCGCCATGGTTGTGGAGCCTAGCGACTGAACAGCACCATACGTCGCCTTCCTAGAGCACAAGATCTTACCAAGCATCGAGACGGAGGCGCGAATGATCGTGCGCCACTGCAAATCCTTCGTCATCATCAACAACGAGCTCCACAGACGCAGCGTGACTGGCGTGTTCCAGTGCTGCGTATAGCCAGAAGAAGGCCGCAAGATCCTCCAGGACATTCACGCCGGCGACTATGGCCATCATGTCGGTGCCAAGTCGCCAAGGCCATGTGGCACGGTTTCTACTGGCGCACCGCACACGCTGACGCCACCAACATCGTCCAACGATGCGTCGGCTGCCAAAAGTACGCCCACCAGACGCACCTCCCTGGTTCGGCACTCAAGACCATCCCCATTACATGGCCATTCGCCGTATAGGCATGGACATGGTAGGCCCGTTCAAGAAGGCCCCGTCTAGTTTCACCCATCTCCTGGTCGCGGTCGACAAGTTCACCAAATGGGTCGAGGCCAAGCCAATAAAAAAGTGCGACGACAAGATGGCCACCATGTTCTTACGAGAGCTCATTTATCGATACGGCTACCCGCACAGCATCATAACGGAAAACAGCACCAATTTCGCCAAGGGGGCCATGGCGGAATTCTGTGAAGAACATGGCATACGACTCGACCTCGCTTCAGTCGCCCACCCGGAGTCAAACGGCCAAGCAGAATGCGCCAACCAAAGCGTCCTCCACGGGCTCAAGCCGCGACTCCAGGTGCCCTCGAGCGCACCCCAGGATGCTGGGTCGACGAGCTCCCCTCCGTAATATGGGGGATCTGCACGTCCGTCAATTGCTCCATCGGGTTCACACCCTTCTTCATGGTGTATGGAATAGAGGCAGTAATGCCGACTGACCTAGAACACGATTCACCTCGAGTCGCCAACTATGTCGAGGCGACCAACAAGGTCGCTAGCCAAGACATCGTCGATCAACTCGACGAGGCACGCGACCTTGCTCGCTCCTGCACCGCCATCTACCAGCAAGGACTCCGCTGCAACCAGAGGCGCTGAGTCCTAACTCGCACCTTCTAGGAAGGCGACCTGGTCCTACGATTGGCCCAAGACAAGAAAGGCATGCACAAACTCTCCCCCCCATGGGAGGGGCCATTCGCCATAGGGCGAGTCCTCGGCAACGACGCCTACTACCTCATCGACATACGGGGCGACGGTCAGCTCGAGGTCGGAAGGCCATGGAATGTAAACCTTCTCAGAAAGTTCTATACATAGAACCTCAAAATTGTACTCAGCTGGCATATATAATGAAATTCATTCGGATCACACAAACTGTGTCTACTCACCATATTCTTGTGCCACTCACACTCGTACAAATCAGCAATATGCTACTCATGGAAGTCAACCTTTGGTCGAGCGACTGACACGGCTAAGTAGTGCGGCACAAGGGCACCGAAAATACTCGGGCCTTGGAACATCCACGAAAACGCCAACCCGGAGCTGCCATTGGAGTCGCCTAGCTCGACTGGCCCACCGGGCCAAGACAACCGGTATACGCTTCTCACAGCAACCTGTCCCTCCCATCCTCGCGCAAAGCGACTCGAACGGTTAAGTACCATACACGGGGACTCATCAAAACGGAAACCCCCACGCAGATCGGGAACACACCAAGTAAGAGAGCTGCCTTGGACTCACCTAGCGACTGGCTCTCCGAACCAGGGGAGGAGACGCGTTACAAACAACGCATTAACAACCTACAATAGGAACGGGCCCAATACTGTTGAGGACCATGCTCGGGGACTTGCCTACAAAACAATCCCACTCGTGCTCGAGGACTCGCTCCTCAGAAGACGCGAGAGATAAAACAATGCGCAACCAAAATAAAACACAAAAGTATACAATCGAGTTATACCCCATTAAAGGTCGGATGCGCTCGGGGACGCGCTATCAAAAATAAACACACCACACAATCCTGGTCGCAGTGCGAGTCGACTAACTCCCCTTGGCATATATTACAAAATGTTGATCATAATACAACAGTCGCCACTTGGCATACATTCCAAACTGCCCAACTACATTGTCTATTCCACAGGTCCTGACGAAGAACCACCACCACCCCTCTTGACATGAACAAAAGGCTGCCACGGGTTCATCGGGTAGGTCGTCAGCGACTTCGACAACACCGACCGGAAGGGCTACTCCGACTTCATGTCGCGATGCTCTGGCTTGGGGTCGCCAGGCTCCAACACCGTCTCCTGGTATGGCAGAAGATCCCCCATCGCCAGGACCCGATTGGCAAAAGGGCGGCCTTCGTAGTCAGCTTCAGTACCTCGGACATCTCCACCGTGCCGGTCGCCGATGGGTAGCCACTGGTCACGTCGTCAAGATTGAGTCGTCGGGGAAGTGGGCGAGACCCAGGCTCAATGCCGTGGTGGCCCCGCGCCTGAACGCCGAACACGCCATCCACTCCACGATGACAGGCGCCTCCTCCAGATAGCGCCACACCTCTGTAAGCCCCCAAGGAATAACCTCGGTCGGGGACATGCCTTGAAGAACCACTTGGACACATAACGACGAAGCCGTGGCCGCGTTCACCACGGCAGTCACGCACTGCGAAGCGTTGAAGGTTTGAACCACTGGGTAGCTTTGGCCTATCACAGCTGCAAAATCAGACGTCAGTGAAACTACGGACTTCCCTAATCAGGGACTCGCCAAACAAGTCAGACAAAGATGAAGACTCACCGAGGAGTTTGCGGAAATTCTCTGTGACATGCTTCTCCAAGGCGGCATGATCATTGTGCGGCCCCACGATGATCGAATCCGCGGCCTTGCGTTCCTCCTCGTCCGCAATGATAGCAGCCTACGCTCGATCCTCAGAAGAAACTACGGTCGCTCTTGCCTCCTCCAAGTCTTGGATCAGCGAGGCAATTCACTCATTCGCCACGTCTAGTCCGGCGACTGGAACATACCCTTCATGGGCCTTGGAAATTGCAGTCGGGAGACCATCTGAAAGAGAAATCATCAGCACGCCCTACACCAACAGTTCACACCTGAAAGAGAAAAGGAAAGAAAAGCAGATACTTACCAATCGTTTCCTGAAGTCGCTGGTTCGCCTCCTGCGCTTCGCGCAGATCTCGCTCCAAGCGCTCCCTTGCGGCCTGCCGATCGGTTAATTCCCTTTGCAAACCCTGCAAACAAACAACACAATTCAGCACTTACTAAAATCAACATCCAGTTCCTAGCCGCTGAAATTCAGCGACCAAGAACTCGGGGACTGGAGAATGGAAAGAAGTTCAGTTCCTAGCCGCTGAAATTCAGCGACTAGGAACTCGAGGACTGGACATACCTGAATAGCGGCGCCAAGCATTCTGTGGAATTCTCCGGCGTCAGTCGACGGGATCGTGAAGGAAGTGTGCCCGCGACGGGACCCAATGTCTGCATCCACGATCTCCGGACTCTGTGGACACTAGGTATCCGCCACGCCTGGAAACCCCCTAGCCATGAAGCGCGGGAACGTCGCCGACGCTCTAGCGGGGGCACTAGTTGTCAGGGCTGGTGCCTCCGTCGCAGGCGCAACCACAACTGTCTCCGACCGCGCTCCCACCACTTCTTCGGTAACTGTCGCAAAATTGGACTCCGCAGTGCCGTCCATAGCTATGGCATCGTCGGCACCCCCCTTCTGCTTCTTCGCGCCTTCCGTGGTCGCCGCATCTCCGGCGGGTTTTCTCTTCTTGGGGAGGTCACCCTCTCCCATGATGGCGACCAGCGGAATCTTTTCCACCAAAGGACGGCCAATCTTCTTGGCCCTAGATCTGCTCAAACTTCCACGATCAATATAATAACAATACAAAAACAAGAGGCGAGTCGGAATGAAGAAGCAACACTTACTTAGCGACCAGGAGAACGCGCAGCCCGGTGCTGATGTGGGCAGGCTTATCCAATTCTGGACCCAGCTTGCGAGTGAGCCCCCTCTCAAAGACGTCTGAAGCCCACGACACTACGGGCTTCCTCAATGACGAAGCCGCGGTTGCCGGAATTTCCGGCTTCGAAGACGTGGCCGCTCTCAATGGCTGCGGCGACTTAGACGCCACAGCCGCAGCCGCTTCCTAGCTTGGAACCCCCAAAACCGTCGGCACAATCACCGCCAGGGGAACCTCTACCGCCACCTCGGTGTCCTCGCCCTCCAACCCCTTCGTCGGGATCGCATCCTCTGAGGCCTTGTGCGAGATTTCTGGGGTGTCTTCATCGTCAGAGTCGTCATCTGACTCAAACACCACCGCCGACTTGGACGGCGACATTGGCTTCTTCGCTGGTGACTTGGGCTTGCGCGTGGGCTTCGACGGTGTGGCCGTACACCGGGACGTGTGCTCCTGCGCGACCTCGTCGCCTCCTTCGTGTTCATCGAGGCTGCGACTTGCCTCGAACTCGCACTGTTTCTGCATGCGAGTCTTGCGAGCCACAGGCGCTGGGGGAGGGACCTCCTCCTCCTCCTCCTCGTCGTTGTCAGACGAGTCTCCTTCGGAGGCCTCGTCGAGCTCCTGGGGGACCTTTTCATCGAGCGGGGGAAGCCAACCCTCCAACACCTGAAACAGCTGAGAACCACCACGAGTAAGTACCAAATGATACGACTGCGAATCGAGATGCGGAAATGGCGACTAAGGAGAAAACTTATTGTGGGGGATTCATTCTTCACGGGAGTGTATAGGGCGAGCCCGATCGACACGGTGGTGAATTCCGCGTTAGAGATCTTCTTCAGGGCGGCCTCGTAGTCCTCGGCCTCCCACGATTCTTTGCTGGTTCGGGAGGGATCGTGCTTCCCGCTATACTCATACATCCAGTGCGGCCGAGCCGCTAGCGGAACCAGGCGCCGCCCGAGCCAGCAGTTATAAAGGTTGATCGAAGTCAACCCCTGGTCCATCAGCCTTTGGATCTGGTCCATCATCTCTGCGACGGCCATCCTCTGGTCTTCAGGGAGCTTCTTTGGCGCCAGCCGGCGAGGCTCGCTCCTCTCTGCGACGAACTCGAGAAGTGCCACTTCGCCGGAGGGAGTGGATTCTTTCACATAGAACCAACTCTTCTTCCACTCGCTGGCGGCTTTCTTTGGCAGAAGGAGCTTGATGAAGTTAGCCTTCAGCTTCAATTAGAATGTGACGCCGTCTGCAGCCAATATCATACTGGTGGATGCCTCGTGCCCGATGCGGCCGTGCAAGAGCTCCAACCACAGCAGAAAATACGGCCTACAACCGAGGTAGCACTCGCAGAAGGCGACGAAGATCGCCAGCTGCTCGATAATGTGTGGGCCGAGATCCGATGGCTTGATCGCGTAGTACGCGCAGAAGAGCTGGAAGAAGAGAAAGGTGGGGAACCCCAAACCTCTTTCTAGATGACTGGGGAAACAAATGAATTCGCCGGCTCGCTGTTTCGGCTCGGTCTCGGAGGAGGGGGAACCCGCCAGTTCCCCTTGTGGAGGACTCCGGTGTCCTCGAATGACTTGAGCTGGGCTGTGGTACACTTGGATTTTCCCCATGAGCCTTTGGGAGGCGCCATCAGGAAGGATGAGGAATCGCACGGTGCAGAAACATCGAATCGGAGGAAGGCAGGAAGATTGAAAGCAGGAAGAGTGAATGCGGGAGAAAGAAGAATGCGGGGAAGGATCTGCAGAGCTCATTCGTCACTCCCCTTATAGGGGAATGCTACCCGCCAAATTCGGGGTAGCCGTTACCTGCGGTTATTACGCTGAAGTTACCGTTGGGATTTCCAACAGATAGTTTGACTAGAATTGACGGTCCAACTCCTCCATTGCACTCGCTACTCGCTAGTCCTCTCCATTCGTTGAAGCAGCGACTTGGCAGCAGTGCCTGGGGAAAATTTCCTCGGTTTTAATAGAGTCCATTGCCGACTCGACTGGGCGCCCAAATTGGGCTCGCCTACTTCGACCGCCAACATGACACCTGCGCCTGAATCAACGATGGCCTCGGGGACTACTGATGGGGATATGCCGAAGGGGGTATGCCCAGCAGGACGTTCTGATTGGGCCGAAGGGCCTGCGAGTGGGCCTGAAGGACGGCGACAGGAGTGCAACTGAAGGAAAGACCTGGCGACTGGAGACTGAAGGCCCAGGAGCGTACTTGAAGCCCAGTCGGATTATGTAAAAAGCCTCCGAGTCCATATCTTGCTCGGTTGTAACTTGTCAACCCTAGCGAGGTGACTCCTATATAAACCTCCCTAGGGTATCCTTAGGACTTACGTTCGATCATACACCCCCTCAAGCGACTCGCTGCTTAGACGCCGAGCTCGCCACCCTTGTAACTCGCTCTCCGTTAATCCGATCTAGGTATTTACCCTCTGGGGGGCAAACCTAGGTAAACCATGTGCATCCTCCCCCATCTCGCATCGCAGATGGCCGCCAGCTCTTCCTCACGTTACAATCAATCGATGCCAGTGGCAGCGGCTGCCGTGGCCATTTCCACGACATGTAATGTAAACAATACGATTGTTATATGAACAAAGGATTGTTGTTTTCTCCCTAGTAGCAACATCACATCTAGTACCTTAGAGATTTCTGTCACTTCCCCAGATTACCAGAGGCATGAACCCACTATCGAGCATAAATACTAACTCTTGGAGTTGCTAGCATCTACTTGGCCAAGATAGATACTAACTACGGAAAGCATGCAAGACCACAAATAACAAAGACATAATAGAATCAATAATCAGTCTGAAACAACATCTCAATATCCATCGGATCCCTGCAAACACAACATGCAGAATTACAAATAGATGATCTTGATCATGAACGGAGCTCACAAGATCTAGACATGAAAGCACAAAGGAGGAGAACCAGCCATCTAGCTACTACATGGACACATAGTCCAAAGATGAACTACTCACGCATCACACCAGAGGCTTGCATGATGATGAAGAAGGCCTCCAGGGTGAATTCCCCTCTCCAGCAGGGTGCCGGGAAGAGCTTCAGATCCCTCCCGAACTAGGGATGGAGATGACGGTGGCTACAGACTCTTTCGTGGATTTTTGATCGGGTACTTAGGGTTTTCGTCCCGAGGGCAATATATAGGTGGAAGGAGAGGCCGAGAGGGTGCTCGGGTCGGCCAGACCACCCCCTGGCGCGGGCCAGGCCTGGCCGCGCGGCCAGGTGGTGTGGCCGGCCCCCAGCCCTTCTCCGTCTCGTATTCTGGCATCTGATGACTTCCGGAAAATAGGCACTTTGGCTTTTGTCCCATCCAATTCCGAGAATATTCATTTTCTAACTTTCCTGGAACCAAAAACAGCAGAAAATAGGCAGCTGGCACTGTGGCTCTTGTTAATAGGTTAGTCCAAGAAATCAAATGAAAAGTACTCCATAGTCTGGACATAACACAAGAAAGTGGATAAAACCAAGCATGGAACATCAAAAATTATAGATACATTTGCAATGTATCAACATCCCCAAGCTTAACTCCTGCTCGTCCTCGAGTAGGTAAGTGATAAAAAGAAAGAATATTTTTTAGGTGACATGCACCATCAAAGACTTGATCAAAGTATTTGTAAAACATTCAAAGCTAGGATCATAATATTTCAACCATAACATGAAAGACAAAGTTCTAGCAATAAGACAAAGAAACTATGATGCAACATGAAAAGGCACAAACAAAAGATTCATGAATAACAATGCTTTGTAAGACGTTTGTTTGTTTCACATAAAGAAAACATAGCATAATAGCATTCAGCTTGTTCCTCATAGAGTAGCAAATATAAATGCATAGGACACCTTCAAAGTTCATAAGAGTGACTAGATACAAATAGTTTAAAACAAGCAATATCAAGTTATGCATTAATCAACTAGTCTTGGGACAATGCACATAGAACTAAGAATGGCCACTATGCTCTCAAAGTAGGTGCATAAAGGTAGAAGGTGGAGACTCAATATAATGGTGGAAGAAAGGCCTTCATAGAAGGAAGTAGGAATTCAAGTCTCATAAAGAGCTTCCAAAAATTATAGTACTTATTAGCTTTCATCTCTCATTGCCCCTATAATAAGCATCTTGAAGGTGATTAAGGTTAAAGTGACACAACTAAGAGGATATGCTTGACAAGTTATAAACCGAAATCTCATGCCCTTACTTACGAAGACCGAACCTCATGCTACTCAAATTTAGTCACAAGTAAGATATTGTCAGTGTAAGTACATATATATCATAAAGAACCGCCAACGGGGTACCCCTTGCACATGATACAGGAGCTATCCCATAATAAAAATGAAAAGGCAAGCAGACAATGAGCATCTCAGCGATCTTTTCATTTGCTATTTGCATAGGTTTTTATTGAGGATGCTTCATAGAGTGCTCATTATGGTGATGCTGCAAGTTTCCACCATGATTATGCATGGCTTAGTCTAGCGTCCTAGACGTTTCTCTAACACACATACAAACTCCATGATCTTACAAGTTCCACTTTTATTTCACACCGCCGTGATCCATAAGCAAAAGAACATGATATCAACGGGGTACAAAGTACAAGTGCAATGTTGAAAGCGTTCCCCATGATACATGGTTCCGATAATTTCAACTTATAAAGTGCAAGCATATACACAACAAAGAAGGACCCAATGGTTCAAGTTTATTAGATGCAAAAAAGTAAAGTGTGCCATCAAGTTCATGAGAGCTTTAATCACTAGTTTTCTCATAACAAGTTTAATTTGGAAGGTAAACAAGAGCATGAATATACTTGGAATAGCATAAGCTAGTAGGTAGGTATGTTGGAATCTTTGGAATAACTTGGTTTAGGGAGTTGGATGCATGAGTGGAACTCATACTTGGTTGTGGAGGCTAGCAAAAGACTGGGAGCGACAAACTAAGAGAGCAATAATGGCCATAATCATGTAGAGCGACAAAACATCATTGATCAAAGCATAAAGTGATACTACCAGTTGAAAACTAAAGGATCATAAAGGCTTAGGTGACTTGAGATAGTCATAAGATGGTGTGATCATGTGCCAAGTCAATCCAAATAAAGCATCAAAGGAGAATACCACTATACTATGCTTTAATATGCTAAAACAACGCATGATTCATCCAAGGCACATTAAGCAATCTCAATTGTTTATAACAAGTCATGCTACAGAAAAAAATACTAAGCATAAAACCAAAACAATGTCAAGCATGGCATGACAAAGCATAAGCCACAGTCAAAAACAAGCTCTTTTTACCACATGAGTATGAACTTTCCTACTCTTTTCCAAACCAAACCAAACTATTTGCAAACCAATGTATGAAAGAGGGGATCCAACCAATTTATTCATAAAACTAAGCAAACCCAGCAAAAGAAAAACCAAAACTAAAATAAAAAAGAAGACGCTCCAAGAATAACACAACTGTGCATGAAACAATAAAAATGAAGCGTTTGGAAGAAACATGAGATTTTTATTGGTGAAGAGGGGGATGCCTTGGGAATCCCCAAGCTTTGACGCTTGTACTTCTTGGATATTTATTGGGGTGACACGCGTGGCATCCCCAAGCTTGATCTTTAGTCCATCATTCATCTCATTACTCATTCCTTCCATACACCTGAAATTTTCCTTCATACAAAACTTCACACAATCTTTATTACCAACATTAGTGCACTCAAGATAATAAGTCTTAAGGTTCAGTTATAATACCAAATAAATTTCCATTAGAACACTAGCTACTGTATCACTTCCCTCAAAAAGCTCAATTCCCCAAAAGAACTCAAAAAGGAACCAACAAGAAGCAAATGCAGAAAATGGCAGAAATCTGTCAAAACAGACCAGCAGGTAAAGACGAATTTTTTCGAAGACCTTCTGTTTCTCAAATCAACAAGTGTTATACTAATGAAAGTTAGATAACAACCTGGGTCAGAAGCACAAAAATTCACGCCTCAAAAAGACGTTCAGCGATTTTACACGAATTTTTTCGGTGAAGCACAGAAATCTGTTTCGGGACAGCAACTTTCCCAGTCATTAATTCTCTCTCATTAGAGGTTACTCTTGGCACAAAAAGCAAATAAAAAGGATAAGGAGCGGTTATTACTGAAGTAATAACTTCCAATACTCATCTAAAACTTTTGGTTTATCTCCCAATAAGTACTTTTCTTTAAGGCCTTTAAGTTAGGCATAAGAAGCAAGAAAAAGAATCAAGTGTTCTCAAATGAAGAAGCATTAAGATTAATACCAGAAATATCTTCAACAAGGCAAGGTATATCATCCAAATAAGTTCTAGAGGATCCTTTCTCAATGCTCTTAGGTTCGCTATTTTCATCAAAAGGGTTTCCAGGAACAATCCAATCAAGATTATTTTCTATGGCTTCATGTATTGCTACCAGTTTAAAGGGTATTGGTATCTTAGGTTCCTCCCCATTAGGTTCCATTTTGTTCATGTTTTCTCGTGTGCCAACAACATCTACACATGAGCCTAGCATATTGAAACGTTCAAAGACTTTCCTAGCTTCCTTGGCAACATCATAGAACTCCTTAAACAAAGTTTCTAGAATAAAATCCCTCTTTTTCGGGTCCTCAATTTCTTTAAGCTTAACCAACATTACTTGCATTAAGGGGTTGAGATTAACAAACCTAGCTTCTAACATGTGAATTAAAGAAGCTGTAGCAATCTCATAGTTTGGAGCAAGTTCTACCAGAGATCTATCCTCAGTATCTTCAGGTTTACTAACATGATTAAAGAATTCTTCAATATTATCTTTCCCAATTATAGAACCACTACCAATTGAAAGGTCTTTCAGGGTGAATTTAGGGATCAACATTGTGAGCTAAGGAAGAGGTGACAACTAAAGGAGACTTAATTTTTTTGTGTGTTTTCAAAGAAGAAAGCAAACTTGTAAAACTATTTTTTTTTGTGTTTTTGATAAAGAAACAAGCAAACAAAACAAAAGTAAACTAAGAAAAACAGAAATAACAAAGTAAAGAGAATGGTTATGAGGGACTCCCCTTGTGAAGATGTCCTTGACTCCCCAGCAACGGCGCCAGAAAAGTGCTTGATGGCTCGGTGTTGATGTAGAGCTCGTTGAGGAACCCCAAGAGGAAGGTATGATGAGCACAGCAGCAAGTTTCCCTCAGTTATGAAACCAAGGTTTACTCGAAGCAGTAGGAGAAAGGAAACACCCCAAAGGTGTTGCTAGCTGAGCCTTGGTAGGGCACACTACCGGTGCTAGTAGCAACGTGGAGACCTACACAACACAACCATAGAACTTTGTTCCCAACTTGCGATGAGGTTGTCAATCTCACCGGTTTTACTGAAAACAAAGGATTAAACATATCGAATGGAAGGAAGTAATAGTTTGCAGAAAGTGAACACAAAGCAGAAATAGTTTATAGATTGTATGTAAAGAAAAGGACCGGGATCCATAGTTCACTAGAGGCGGCTCTCCCTAAGATAGATAACATGCTGGGTGAACAAATTACAGCGGGGCAATTGACAAACATCGAGAAAGCAATACATGCATATACTAATCATCTTGACTCCTTTGGAACTTGATTGGGAATTACAACATTATACATAGACCGCCATCCAACTGCATCTATGACTAATAATCCACCTTCAGGTTATCATCCGAACCCCCTCCAGTATTAAGTTGCAAGCAACATATTATTGCTTTACGAATTGCGTGTAATGTAAACAATACGATTGTTCTATGAACAAAGGATTATTGTTTTCTCCCTAGTAGCAATAGCACATCTAGTACCTTAGAGATTTCTGTCACTTCCCCAGATCACCAGAGGCATGAACCAACTATCGAGCATAAATACTAACTCTTGGAGTTTCTAGCATCTACTTGGCCGAGATAGCTACTAACAATGGAAAGCATGCAAGATCACAAATAACAAAGGCATGATAGAATCAATAATCAATCTGAAATAGCATCTCAATATCCATCGGATCCCCGCAAACACAACATGCAGAATTACAAATAGATGTTCTTGATCATGAACGGAGCTCACAAGATCTAGACATGAAAGCACAAAGGAGGAGAACTAGCCATCTAGCTACTACATGGACCTGTAGTCCAAAGATGAACTACTCACGCATCACACCAGAGGCTTGCATGATGATGAAGAAGGCCTCCAGGGTGAATTCCCCTCTCCGGCAGGGTGCCGGGAAGAGCTTCAGATCCCTCCCGATCTAGGGATGGAGATGACGGCGGCTACAGACTCTTCCGTGGATTATTGATCGGGTACTTAGGGTTTTCGTCCCGAGGGAAATATATAGGCGAAAGGAGAGGCCGAGAGGGTGTTGTGGTCGGCCAGACCACTCCCTGCCATGGGCCAGGCCTGGCCGCACGGCGAGGTGGTGTGGCCGGCCCCCAGCCGTTCTCCGTCTCGTATTCTGGCATCTGATGACTTCCGTAAAAATAGGCACTTTGGCTTTTGTCCTATCCAATTCCGAGAATATTCATTTTCTGACTTTCCTAGAACCAAAAACAGCAGAAAACAGGCTGCTGGCACTTTGGCTCTTTTTAATAGGTTAGTCGAAGAAATCATATGAAAAGTACTCCAAAGTGTGGACAAAACACAAGAAAGTGGATAAAACCAAGCATGGAACGTCAAAAATTATAGATACATTTGCAATGTATCAACATCCCCAAGCTTAACTCCTGCTCGTCCTCGAGTAGGTAAGTGATAAAAAGAAAGAATAATTTTTGAGGTGACATGCACCATCAAAGACTTGATCAAAGTATTTGTAAAACATTCAAAGCTGGGATCATAGTACTTAAATCATAACATGAAAGACAAAGTTCTAGCAAGAAGACAAAGAAACTATGATGCAACATGAAAAGGCACAAACAAAAGATTCATGAATAACAATGCTTTGCAAAAGACGTTTGTTTGTTTCACAAAAAGGAAACATAGCATAATAGCATTCAGCTTGTCCCTCATAGAGTAGCAAATATAAATGCATAGGACACCTTCAAAGTTCATAAGAGTGACTAGATACAAATAGTTTAAAACAAGCAATATCAAGTTATGCATCAATCAACTAGTCTTGGGACAATGCACATAGAACTAAGAATGGCCACTATGCTCTCAAAGTAGGTGCATAAAGGTAGAAGGTGGAGACTCAATATAATGGTGGAAGAAAGGCCTTCATAGAAGGAAGTAGGGATTCAAGTCTCATAAAGAGCTTCCAAAAATTATGGTACTTATTAGCTTTCAACTCTCATTACCCCTATCATAAGCATCTTGAAGGTGATTAAGGTTAAAGTGACACAACTAAGAGGATATGCTTGACAAGTTATAAACCGAATTCTCATGCCCCTTACTTACGAATACCAAACCTCATGCTACTCAACTTTAGTCACAAGTAAGCTCTTCTCATTGTAAGTACATATGTATCATAAAGAACCGCCAACGGGGTACCCCTTGCACATGGTACAGGAGCTATCCCATAATCAAAATGACAAGGCAAGCAGACAATGAGCATCTCAACGATCTTTTTATTTGCTATTTGCATAGGTTTTTATTGATGATGCTTCATAGAGTGCTCATTATGGTGATGCTGCAAGTTTCCACCATGATTAGGCATGGCTTAGGCTAGTAGCCTAGGCGTTTCTCTAACACACATACAAACTCCATGATCTTACAAGTTCCACTTTTATTTCACACCGTCGGGATCCATAAGCAAAAGAACATAATATCAACGGGGTACAAAGTACAAGTGTAATGTTGAAAGCATTCAACATCAAAAACTATAGATACATTTGCAATGTATCACCTCAGCTCAAACCTCTCCCGCGAGGGAACTAATACTAATGCATATAAACTTCCGGCTAAGCCTTACCCAATTGAGGTATTGTGGTTGTACGGTAAAATTGGAATGGTATCGCATCCGAACCCAACCATCAGTTTTTATAAAAGGGCTAAGGCTCATGCCTCAACATTTTCATCATCATAAATCATTTGTGTTCTCAACACATGTCAAAACATCTCAATAGAATGACTCATCATTCCAAGGTTTTCACAAGTCATTTTCACCAAGTAGTCCCATCTAAAGTGATCAAGTTTTTGGTTTAGCTCTAAACTACCAAGTTAAGAGTGTTCACTAATGTGGGATGCTCATTTCAATCTCATGCCATAGAATGACATCTAAGTCTAACTAGATAGGGCCAAGTTTTATACTTTTTATGCTACCTATAAACAAAGTAAAGAACTTTGGTAGAGTAAAAGAAAGTAAAGCTTGTAAATAAGACTTGGGATAACTATAGGTCAACATGTACAACCAAGCATTCCTAGTGCATTTGCTTAAGTTATAAAGATTGCAAGGGTTAGCTTGCATTTTTAATGATGGCTTGCTAATAAAAGCTTGCTCAGTTTACTTGAAGTGCTAGGCTTGCAAGTAAAACTTGCAAGGGTTAACTTGTATAATGCTAGCTTGCCTTGAGTAGTGAAGTGGTTGAAATTCTCTTCCTCCTCCTCTTGGTAGAACTCCTCCTCCTCGAAGACTTGTTCGATACTATTGTCTATAAATACATACGGGAGTACACAATCACCAAACAATACTTAACTAGTCTACTTAGCACACTAAGGCACACATTGGATGATCTATTATCATCACAAACATCACAAGGTTTAATGAACTAGTTTCATTTATTTTATTTGAGAAAAGTAATTTCTACTCATTGAAAAATAACTAAGATTTAATATTCTCTAATTAAAATATGGGATCATGTGGACACATGTCACCACCACATATTCTAATATATGGGAATGTGATTTAAAGATTGGATTTCATTTTAATAAGTTTAAGTTTAAAAATTAATGATTTAAAGTGACTAGAAATGCCTATATAGCATTATTTTGGTACTAGTCCAAAGTCACTACATGCAAACCTTAATATTATTAAATATTAAGATATTTAGGGTTAAATGTGATATTTGAGAGTTGGAATCAACTCAAAAGCTCTTAGGGTTGATTTTAGAAAAATGTTTGAATGTGAAAAATCTTCTGTCTTGTTATTTTTTCTAGGCGAGATCTATAACTCTAAATGGTTTAAATACAACAGGCTTGGATTGAGATTTTAATTATCTTTCCAAAAAAATTTGAATCACTCAATTTGGTTTTTAGAACTCTCTGAATTGATTTTCAAACTAAGGAACATAACTAAGTTTAAGTCTAAAAAGAAAAATCTAAATTTGAATCTACTAGGTCGTGTGGGAACACTAACGAGCCGGACCAGTTTCACTCCGTGGCGCTGAGGACTACTAATAGGGGGTCCCTCCTGTTAGTGGCTCATTAGATGCGAAGCGGTACGGGGCAACATGGACCGTAGGATTAGAACTAAGATCTACGGCTCACGTTCATTGTTGATGACGAACACGTCACCGGTGAGACGGAAACCTAGCGACGCGGCGGGGGTGTAGTGGGGACATACCAGGGCTGCAAAAAGCTTGGCGGTGGGGGTGCTTGAACGAGGAGACGACAGCGGACTCAGCCGAGGTCGCGGCAGCTCTGGGGTGGACGAAATCGACGGAAGCGTCTCCTCCTCTGTTGCGGCTGTCTCCGGCAAAGTTCTGGCAGCTGGCTGCTCGAGTGGCTCCGGCGAGGGTTGGGGAAGGACTAGTGGTGAGAGGGGAGTGTGAGAGTGTGAGGAAATGGTGCTGGGGACGCTCCCTTATATAGGCCCGGCGAGGCGGCAGAGAGGTGTGGGCGGAGCTCGTCGGTGACGATAGCACAGGGGGCTACCAGCGTGGGCGAGGTAGGTGGACGGTGGGCGGTTCCCTGGTGGTCAGCTAGGGCGTAATGGTGGTGCAAGGGGCGGTGGATTGTGGTCGGGAGTGTCTCGCGCTCTGAGAGACAGAGGCGGTGCTCGACGTGGTTCCCAGCGACTATGGGTCGAGCGGTGGAGTCCGGGCGTGTCTCGCGGGTTGAGGTGGTCAAGGTGGAGCAGCGCGCGCGGTCTATGGTAGAGGCGCGACGTGTGGCGCTCTGTCGGCAACGGCGCTCTGGCGTGTGTTGGCGCGGCACAGAGACTTTAGTGCGGGGCTTGGCCTTGGTGGTCCAGTGGCTAGCAGTGGCCGTGGGGTGGACCGTGGGTGGCGGTGAGGTTACGCCTGCCTTCCTGGAGCGGCGGAGAGGGGCTGGTGGTCTCCTGCGGCGTGGACACGTTTGACCGGTGAGCATGGCGTCGGGGTGGCACTACACTGTGGTGCTAGGCCATTTGGTAGGTCCTTGATGGCCTGGTTGGGGTTAGGGAGACAAGGGAATTGAATTGGGTTCAAATGGCTCGACAAAATTTGATCAAAAACAGTGATAGTTAGGCCAGTTTGATTCTGCCCACCAAGTGGTCGACACAATGGCCGCAAGAATTCAACTTTGTAATTTTGAAATGAAATTTGGTGGAGTGGTTTGTCACATGCTTAAGCATCTCTGGTTGCTAGTATTTGTCAAATGGAGCTCATTTGGATGGTTTTTGAAAAAGGGGGATCTAGACATATGAGGTAGATTCCATTTTCAAATGTATTTTAAAATTAGAGTTTGAATGTTTTTGGGAGATCACAAAGTGGGCCTTGGTACAACTAAAATTGTACTAGCAAGGGGTGCAAAAATCCACAATTGTTTCTGTTTGAAGTTGAGTGCTAGGAACACCCAAAGTGTCCTAGTTGATTAAAATGGCAAAAGTGACCATTTCCTTTATTAATTCTTTTTGATTTCTTTTTATTTGGATTTTTCTTGGGAATGATCTAGATGATGGGTAATTCACCTTAGAGACATTTTACAACCATTAGAACAAACAATCATGGCATTTCAGAACAACTCCTATTTAATGCAACACTCATGTGCATGCTTAAATATTTTAAATGGGAAAAAAGTTTTTGTTAACCCTAAATTGGGTAATTTTGATCTTGATCACTTGGATTAAATTGGGTAATTTTGATCTAGTCCCGAGATTTAAGAAATAAAACTAGGAACTAGAGAGATCTGGGAACTTAGTCCTAATGTAATCTTCTCGCTCCCAAGTGGCTTCTTCTTCGGTATGGTTTCTCCATTGGATCTTGAGAAACTTGATACTCCGGGTCCTGGTGATTCTGTAGGCTTCCTCCAGGATACGGATGGGCACTTCACGGTACGTCAGGTCCTTGTTGATATCAATAGCTCGGTGATCGATGTTCTTGAAAACTTCTGTCTTCTCTGGCAGTTCCAAGCATTTGCAAAGTAATGAGATATGGAAGACATTGTGGATGGCTGACATTTCTTCTCACGGTTCCAGTTGATACGATACTTCTCCTCAGCAATTCAGAATCTTGAAGGGTCCGATATATCTGGGGGCTAACTTTCCTTTCAGACTAAAATGTTGCATTCCCTTCAATGGCGAAACCTTGAGATACACATAATCTCCAACATAATCTCCTTCTCTTGTCATCATAACTCTTCTGTCTGGATTGGGCGGTCTTGAGGTGCTCACGGATTTTGTGAACCTTCTCTTCGGCTTCTCGGAGAATGTCGGGTCCAAAAACCTGACTCTCACCTACTGGCGACCAATTCAAAGGGGTACGACACTTTCTTCCATATAGAACTCAAATGGGGCCATTTGCAAACTGGTTTGATGACTGTTGTTGTATGAGAATTCTGCGAAAGGCAGGTAGTCTTAGCATTTTGATCCATACTCTAACACACAAGCTCTTAAGATATCTTCTAGGATTTTGTTGACTCTTTCAGTCTATCCATCGGTTTGCAGGTGATAAGCTGTGCTGAAATTCAACTTGGTTCCTAATCCTTCTTGGAATTTCTGCCAAAAACTCGAGGTAAATTGGGTTCCTCGATCCGATACTATGGTTTTGGGGGTTCCATGCAAACTAACGATTCTAGCAATGTACAACTCTACTACCTTCGAACTCTGGTAGGTTGTCTTGACAGGTATAAAATGGGCTACCTTGGACAGTCTATCAAGGATGACCGAGATTGAGTCATTTCCCCTACTAGAAGTAGGCAAACCGGTGATAAAGTCCATTCCGACGGAATCCCATTTCCATTCCGGAATCTGCAATGGTTGCAATAGTCCTGCGGGTCTCTGATGTTACGCCTTGACTCTTTGATAGATATCACACTTGGCGATGTAGCTTCCGATTTCTCTTTTCATCTTGTGCCACCAAAATTTCTCCTTCAAATCCTGATACATCTTTGTTCCTCCAGGGTTGATAGAATAAAGAGTATCATGAGATTCTTGCATGATAACTTGCTTCAGCTCTGAATCTGCTGGCACACAGATACGTCCTTTGTACCAAAGAACTCCTTCTTCATCTTCGGTGAATCCTGGTACCTTTCATGTACCAATACGATGTTTTATTCCGTCAATACTTGCATTTCCCTTCTGGGCTTCCTTGATTTGGCTAATCAAATTGGGTTGAAGTTCAATGCTAGCTAAAAATCCGCTGCTAACTAGCTCAGTTCTAAACTTCTCCAACTCCTCATGCAAACTTGGTTGCTTCTCCTTGATCATGGTGTTTAACCAACACGGCAATCTGCTAAGAGCATCCGCTACCACATTGGCTTTGCCGGGGTGATAGTGAATGTCAAGGTCACAATCCTTGATTAAGTCTTCTTTGCCTAATATTCAGCTCCTTCTGATTGAAAATATACTTCAAGCTCTTGTGATCTGAGTAAATCTCACAGCGATTACCCATGAGGTAATGACACCATGTCTTCAATGCCAAAACTACGGCTGCTAACTCAAGATCATGGGTAGGATAGTTCTGCTCATGCTACTTCAGTTGTTGAGACAGATATGCAATGACTTTGCCTTCATGCATCAATACACATACGAGACCAATCTTGGATGCATCACAATACACATCAGACGGCTTCTTGATATTTGGCATGATCAATATTGGGGCTGAAATCAATCTCTCCTTGAACTCTTAGAAACTTGCTTCACATTTGTCGGTCCATTCAAACTTATTGTCCTTCTTCAACAATTGGGTCATGGGTCTTGCGATGCTCGAAAATCCTTCTACAAACTTGCGGTAATATCCCACTAATCTGAGAAATGCACGGACTTGGGTTTGAGTGGTTAGGGCTTCCCATTCTTCAACATCTTTGATCTTGGCGAGATCAATAGTGACTCCTCCGGCTGACACAATATGTTCTAGGAATCCTACTTCTTTCAGCCAAAACTCACATTTGTTGAACTTGGCATACAACTGATGCTCTCTAAGGGTTTCAAGGATGATTCTCAGATGTTTCTCATGCTCTTATTCTGACTTGGAGTAGATAAGGATATCGTCGATAAACACAACGACAAACTTATCTAGAAAATTCATAAAGATCTTATTCATGAGATTCATGAAATAAGCAGGGGCATTGGTTAATCCAAAATACATGACCGTATACTCGTATAATCCATAACGGGTAGTAAAGGCGGTCTTTGGAATATCCGTTGCATGAATCTTAAGTTGGTGATAACTAGTCCTAGCTTTTGTAGTTGAACCAGGGATTTGAACTATCATGAAATGCTTCACGTTGGTTGGGTGAGTCTTACTAGTGCATGCAAATTCTTCGGTGACAAATGAGTGCGATGCTCTAGAATCAAACAACACTCTTGCTAAAACTGAGTTGACAGAAAACATACCCAACACTACATATGGCGCTTCTTGGGATTCTTCGGTGTTCATGTGGAAGAGACAGCCGTTGCGGTTGTGAGGGTTCCCTGGGGCGAATCTTCTTCCGGGTTGAACACGACGCTGCTGTTGAGCTAGGGCATTCACATTGGCAGTGGCGGCAATCTTCTTGGGACACTCATTGGAGTAGTGACCCTTCACTCCACACACGAAACAAGTAATCTGAGAATTTTCTTTTGCTGCCATGGGCACAACATTGCTTCCAGTTCTGGGTGTAGTGTTGTTGTTGTTCTTGGGAGGGGCACGGTTGTAATTGCTGGAATTGCCGGGGTGGTTGTTGTTTCCTCCGGACTTCACATTTCCTCTGCTACAGTTGGGGTAGCTTGGACGAGACATTGGGGGTCAATTGTTCTGCAGGGTATATCCTACAGATGGGTTGGGGCGGTACTTCTAGTGATTGTTGGATCTAGCTTGGTGCATCATCCGATGTTTGCGGTTGTCATTTGCTTGATTAATCTTCTCTTCCATCTGAATGGCAGAGTTGACTAGCTCTTCGATATCCTTGAAACGGATGTTGACGAGAACAGTCTGCATCTCATCATGCAGTCCGTTCAGGAATCTCTCCTTCTTCTTAGCCTCCGTGTTGATCTCATCAGGTGCATACCTTGCGAGGGACAAGAATCTATCATGGTACTCCACTACAGTCATTCTGCCTTGCTTTAAATCTCTGAACTCATCTCTCATTCTGGTGACTAGACCCTGTGGCACGTGGGTGTGGCTGAACTTGATTTTGAAGGCTTCCCATGTCATTACTTGACCATGGTTCATCGTGCGGGTGTTGTTCCACCATGCTCTTGCATCTCCGGCCAAATAGTGGGTGGCAAAAAGAACTTTCTCGTTGGCATCCACTCTGGCTACTTCTAAGTTGTTCTCCATTGTCTGCAACCAGTCATCAGCATCCAATGGGTCTTCAGACTTGCAAAAGATTGGGGGATTGGTATTCTAGAAGTTTTTGAGTTTGGATCCATGATGATCCTGATTCCCATGGTTCTGGTTGTTGTGAGCCATCTAGGCGATCTGCTGCAGGCTGGCTAGATTATCTTGGCGCTCTGCCCTACTAGCTTCACGGTGTGCAATGAGCGTTTGCAGAATCTACAACATTGGGTCCTGCGATGAGCTACTCCCTCCTTGGTTTCCACGAGTCATCTGAAGATTGAGATAGATAATGGGGTAAGAGGGAAATTCTAAGGTTCATGGTTTTGGTTTCAAAGCTAAAACTTTGAGTTTGACTCAGATTTTGCAACTAAATTCTTTTTATTCATTCAAGCAAGGCACACGATACAAACACACACACACCACAACATCAAAGGAAAAAAAGATGGTTTTAAGAACCATTCTGTAGACTACGATACAAGGGGATCGATACTCTCACTCCTACAATAGTGCTCTAGTGCATCTACTCATCATCGATGAAGTCGGAGTCATCATCGTCGATGTAGAAGTCCATGGGATCATCCTCCAGATAGTCATCATCATTGCTGAGGTACGAGTCAATATCCCCTTGGATGTCCTCACCTTCCTCTTCTTCTTCTTTTGCTGCAAGCTGAGCTTCCTGCTCCTAAATGATCTTCTCGAGGTCGGCCACCTTCT
Source organism: Avena eriantha (assembly GCA_910589775.1). NCBI lineage: Eukaryota > Viridiplantae > Streptophyta > Magnoliopsida > Poales > Poaceae > Avena > Avena eriantha. The sequence continues at coordinate 391,143,790 of OU342741.1, forward strand.
TGTGAAGACGGTCGATGGTGCGATGCTTCTTTGCACGTTGACGGTGAAGTGACTGACGATCCTTGACGAGTAGTGAGAAAGTCTGGGTCTTCTGGGCGGCAATGGCGAGATTGTGGTTAGCGAACTCTCTAGCATTGTCCAATTCCTTCTGTCTATCGTACAATAGGAAGTCGAGGTTCTCCACTTGGCGCTTTAACTCCGGGTGACTTGGCATCTCCAGAGGCATTCCCATAGAATCATGCCTTGCATAGTGAGCAAAGCGGGTTCCTTGGATCAAGTTGACATTCTGCGCCCAAAGATGAGCGAGAGCTTCATGCATTGCCATGGCTAATCCATCTAGCCAATTGTTCTCTCTCACGGAGAACTGAATCCTCCCGGACGTTGGTGCCTCTATCTTGCCTCGAAGATCAGTAGTTACTAGCCATTGTAAATCTCCTCCTAGGGGTCCATTGAGTTGAGCTCCAAGGAATTCTGGATGCGGACGCTCCAAGTACTCAGATAGTGCATCAAGATCCATCTCGAAGATCAGTTGGCCTCCGTTGCCCAACTGGTAGAACTTGTTGTACTGAGCTTCCATCTATAAGCATTTAGGATGAGAAAGTTAGTGAAGTGATCAAGTGTGTCAAATTTTATGTAGTAATGTAAGAATTTTGAGGAACATGTATTTTTTTAGAAAGAATCCCAAGGGTAAGAGAGGAAATATGTTTTCATAAATACTCACTTCTTTGTTTTTGAAACTAAGTTTTTGTTCGGACGTCCATTCTAACTAGGGTCTCCTATGGTCAGGATGGCTCTGATACCAACTTGTCAACACCCGGATTTTTAATCCCAGATGCCTGTTATGCCATACATCGCAATCCCAGGATTACCATTTTTGCGAGACATAACAGATTGGCTATCATAGTACATCATCCATTACAAACCATAATAAGGTCTTACACAAATAAAGTATCTCATGATCCAGTCTTAATACAATAAAGTAGCAGAATAAATAGCATAGCGGTGGGGTCCATCCTCAGTGTCATAGACAATGCTGACGATGGGAGATGATCCTAGTTGTCGTAGCCGTCCCGCTGTCCTCCTTTAGGATAGTCCTCCTCATAGTCTGGCCATAGGAATAGCCAGGGACAAAGCCATGAGTACTCTTTAAGTACTCGCAAACTATCACTAACAAGTAAGGTAGTTCTAGTAGGAATGCTCTCTAAGTTTATTTGTAAAGTTAAGTTTGAAACCTAAGCTAACTTCAGAAACAAAGAAAGATAAAATAAAGTTTAAAATCACCTAAGTGGGAACTTAGTTGTCATAGTCACAACTCTGTTGTGGTCAAGTCATGTCACATTTCATTTCATAAGCCATTTTGAAAACATCTGACAACGAAACAGTATGGCCACTCCAATTGTCCATAACCACGGACGGGGATATCCAAATAGTTTGACACTCTTCTGAGGTGGTACACTTTCACCACAAAATTCGATACATCTGTCAGGGATAACCCTGAATCGTCATACTGAGTATGCAGATAATCAAACATAACCTTTCATTTACACACTCTAGTATAAGCACCTCTCCTATGAGCTTGGCCTCCTAGCCATGGCCATTTACCATCCTAGGCACTTCATAGGTGGACAACATTGAGAGGTAGCCTCAGCTCAAACCTCTCCCGCGAGGGAACTAATACTAATGCATATAAACTTCCGGCTAAGCCTTACCCAATGCAGGTATTGTGGTTGTACTGTAGAATTGGAATGGTATCGCATCTGAACCCAACCATCAGTTTTTATAAAAGGGCTAAGGCTCATGCCTCAGCATTTTCATCATCATAAATCATTTGTGTTCTCAACACATGTCAAAACATCTCAATAGAATGACTCATCATTTCATGGTTTTCACAAGTCATTTTCACCAAGTAGTCCCATCTAAAGTGATCAAGTTTTTGGTTTAGCTCTAAACTACCAAGTTAAGAGTGTTCACTAATGTGGGATGCTAATGTCAATCTCATCCATAGAATGACATCTAAGTCGAACTAGATAGGCCAAGTTTTATACTTTTTATGCTACCTATAAACAAAGTAAAGAACTTTGGTAGAGTAAAAGAAAGTAAAGCTAGTAAATAAGACTTGGGATAAGTATAAGTCAACATGTATAACCAAGCATGCCTAGTGCATTTGCTTAATTTATAAAGATTGCAAGGGTTAGCTTGCATTTTTAATGATGGCTTGCTAATAAAAGCTTTCTCAATTTACTTGAAGTGCTAGGCTTGCAAGTAAAACTTGCAAGAGTTAACTTGTATAATGCTAGCTTGCCGTGAGTAGTGTAGTGGTTGAAATTCTCTTCCTCCTCCTCTTGGTAGAACTCCTTCTCCTCGAAGACTTGTTCGGTACTATCGTCTATAAATACATACGGGAATACACAATCACCATAAAATACTTAACTAGTCTACTTAGCACAATAAGGCACACACTGGATGATCTATTATCATCACAAACATCACAAGGTTTAATGAACTAGTTTCATTTATTTTATTTGAGAAAAGTAATTTCTACTCATTGAAAAATAACTAAGATTTAATATTCTCCAATTAAAATATGGGATCATGTGGACACATCTCATCACCACATATTCTAATATATGGGAATGTGATTTTAAAGGTTGGATCACATTTTAATAAGTTTAAGTTTAAAAATTAATGATTCAAAGTGACTAGAAATGCCTATATAGAATTTTTTTGGTACTAGTTCAAAGTCACTACATGCAAACCTTAATATTATTACATATTCAGATAGGTAGGGTTAAATGTGGTTTTTGAGAGTTGGAATAAACTCAAAATCTCTTAGGGTTGATTTTAGAAAAATGTTTGAATGTGAAAAAGCTTCTGTCTTGTTATTTTTGCTAGGATAGATCTATAACTCTAAATGGTTTAAATCCAACGGGCTTGGATAGATATTTTAATAAGATTTCCAACAAAATTTGAATCACTCAATTTGGATTTGTAGAATCCTCTGAATTGATTTTCAAACTAAGGAACAGAACTAAGTTTAAGTCTAAAAAGAAAATTCTAAATTTGAATCTATTGGGTCGCACGGGAACACTAACAGACCGGACCAGTTTCACTCCACGGCGCTGAGGACTGCTGACAAGGGGGTCCGGCCTATCAGTGGCTCATTAAACGCGAAGCGTACGGGGCAACGTGGGCCGTAGGATTAGAATTAAGATCTATGGCTCATGTTCATCATCAACGACGAACACGTCGCCGGCGAGACGGAAACCTAGCGATGCGGCAGGGGTGCAGTGGGGGCATACCAGGGCTCCAGCAAGCTTGGCGATGGGTGCGTTTGAACGAGGAGACGACGACGGACTCAGGCGAGGTCGCGGCAGCTCCGGGGGTAGATGAAATCGACGGAAGCGTCTCCTCCTCTGTTGCCGTTGTCTCCGACAAAATTCTAGCAGCTGGCTGCTCGAGTGGCTCCGGCGAGGGGTGGGGAAGGACTAGTGGTGAGAGGGAGTGTGAGAGTGTGAGGAAATGGTGCTGGGGAGGATCCCTTATATAGGCCCGGCGAGGCGGCATAGAGGTGTGGGCGGAGCTCGTCGGTGACGACGACACAGGGGACTATCGGCGTGGGCGAGGTAGGCAGATGGTGGCCGGTTCCCTGGCGGTCAGCTAGGGCGTAATGGTGGTGCTAGGGGCGGTGGATTGCGGTCGGGAGCGTCTCGCGCTCTAAGAGACAGAGGCGGTGCTCGACGTGGTTCCCTACGACTGTGGGTCGAGCGGCGGGGTATGGGCGTGTGTGGCGGGTTGAGGTGGTCAAGGCGGAGCGGTGCACGCGGTTTGTGGTCGAGGCGCGGCATGTGGCGCTCTGTCGGCGACGGCGCTCTAGCGTGCGCTGGCGCGGCACAAAGACTTTAGTGCGGGGCTTGGCCTCGGTGGTCCCGTGGCTAGCAGTGGCCATGGGGTGGACCATGTGCAACAGTGAGGTCACACCTACCTTCCTGGAGCGGTAGAGAGGGGCTGGTGGTCTCCTGTGGCGTGGGCACGTTTGGCTGCAGAGCATGGCGTCGGGGTGGCACGTCACTATGGTGCTAGGCCATTTGGTAGGTCCTTGATGGCCTGGTTGGTGTTAGGAGAGACAAGGTAATTGAATTGGGTTCAAATGGCTCGACAAAATTTGATCAAAAACAGTGATAGTTAGGCCAGTTTGATTCTGCCCACCAAGTGTTCGACACAATGGCCGCAAGAATTCAAATTTTGAATTTTGAAATGAAATTTGGTGGAGTGGTTTGTCACATGTTTAAGTATCTCTGGTTGCTAGGATTTGTCAAATGGAGCTCATTTGGATGGTTTTTAAAAAAGGGGGATCTAGACATATGAGGTAGATTCTATTTTCAAATGTCTTTTAAAATTAGAGTTTGAATGTTTTTGGGAGATCACAAAGTGGTCCTTGGTACACCTAAACTTTTACTAGCAAGGGGTGAAAAATCTACAATTGTTTCTGTTTGAAGTTGAGTGCTAGGAACACCCAAAGTGTCCTAGTTGATTAAAATGGCAAAAGTGACCATTTCCTTTATTAATTCTTTTTGATTTCTTTTTCTTTGGATTTTGATTGGGAATGATCTAGATGATGGGTAATTCACCTTAGAGTCATTTTACAACCATTAGAACAAACAATCATGGCATTTAAAAACAACTCCTATTTAATGCAACACTCATATGCATGCTTAAATATTTTAAATGGGAAAAAGTTTTTGTTAACCCTAAATTGGGTAATTTTGATCTTGATCACTTGGATTAAAGTTTTGGGATGTTACATTTTTCATCACCATGCCTGCCTCCGGTGTGATGCGTGAGTAGTTCATCTCTGGACTACGGGTCCATGTAGTAGCTAGATGGTTGGTTCTCCTCCTTTGTGCCACCATGTTTAGATCTTGTGAGCTCCGTTCATGATCAAGATCATCTATTTGTAATCTTACATGTTGTGTTTGTGGGGATCCGATGGATATTGAGATGCTATTTCAGATTGATTATTGATTGTATCATGTCTTTGTTATTTGTGATGTTGCATGCTTTCCATTGTTAGTAGTTATCTTGGCCAAGTAGATGCTAGCAACTCCAAGAGGGAGTATTTATGCTCGATAGTGGGTTCATGCCTCTAGTAATCTAGGAAAGTGACAGAAATCTCTAAGGTACTTCATGTGCTGTTGCTACTAGGGAGAAAACAGCAATTCTTTGTCCATAGGGCAATCGTATTGTTTATTTTACACACTTTGCTTAATACAATTATCTGTTGCTTGCAACTTAATACTGGAGAAGGTTTGGATTATAACCTGAAGGTGGATTATTAGTCATAGATGCAGTCGGATTATGGTCTATGTATAATGTTGTAATGCCCAATCAAATCTCATAGGAGTCAAGATGATTAGTATATGCATGTATGCTTTCTCGATGTTTGTCAATTGCCCCGCTGTAATTTGTTCACCCAACATATCATCTATCTTAAGGAGAATCACCACTAGGTAACTATGGAGCCCGGTCCATTCTTTTACCATCAATCTACAATCTACTATTTACCGTTTTACTGTTTACTTTCTGCAAGCAATTACTATCTTTCACACAATATGTTTAATCTTTTGTTTCAGCAAAACCGGTGAGATTGACAACCTCATTGTAAGTTGGGGCAAAGTTCTTTGGTTGTGTTGTGCAGGATTCCAAGTTGGAAGACAACACCTTGGGGTTGTTTCCATGCTCCTACTGGTTCGATAACCTTGGTTTCATCACTGAGGGAAAATTTGCTGATGTGATCATCATACCTTCCTCTTGGGGTTCCCAACGAGCTCATCACTTTTTGAGCCACCAGCGACCTGACGACCAGTATAGAGGGCAACCTCATCGTCCACACAGCACAGAGTTTGATGTCTTCAACACTAGCAAACTTTCGGGCCACTGCCCCGACATCCAGCTGCTCTACCACACCCAGTAGACCATCAACACCACCTTCTAGAACCACCGACCCAACATACCACCATTCGTGCTCGAGCCACAACACCGCACTACCTAGGGCCCCATAGCCCAAGATGCACAGGGAAAACCTGTCGTAGACCACATCCACTGCACCAATATCCGGAGTTGCCACCCTCACATAAAGCCAAACCGCCTCCACTAAGGCATATCGACCGATTCAACAACCTCGTTGCACTAATGGCACAAGATTCACTTGTAGGATACCTCTTTTAGGTGACACTATATCAGTGGCGCGCCACCATAGTGCCAAGAAACTAGTAATAGTGGTAGCGTGTCTATTTTTTGTATGCCACCGATAAGTTAGTGCTAGTGGCATATCCCGAAAGTGGACACGTCACTGGTAAGTGGGACTCGGATATGAATTAGACGTAAGTTAATAGTGATGTGTGTTTTATGGCCTGCCACTAGTAACTTATTCATTAGTGGCGTGTCAATATATTTACACGTTACTAATATTTTATTGGATCAATCTAAAATATCAAAAAATACAACTTACTAGTGGTGTGCTCACATGTGGCGACTCCACTAGTAAATAGTGTGCCTGTATAGGGACATTGAACTCTTAAATCAGGTATGAAACTCCAAAAACATGTTACCAAGAATAAAAATATTTTTTGGCATCTCCATCGTAGGGCTATACCCACTGAATCTAGGGAAGGTAAATACTAAAAACATATCAGTAAATGATGTTGCAGGTGTGATCTCGAGGAAGATGACATCCACCTCTTTTTTTTTACATATGGAGTTATTAAAGCCGCATGGTTTAGCTCACCCTGGTTCATTAGAACTGAGGCGGTGATTCAAAATTCTATCTCCCTTGACACAAATCTTGCTCAAAATTATCAACCTGCCCCACTCCAATCCACCTTGCATAATGTACTAAATTTTATGTGGTGTATCTGGAAATCTAGGAACGATTGCCTCTTTAACAGGAAAAAAGGAGAACCATATCAAATAAACATCAACGCCCAAGCATAACAATGGAAGCCACTGACTGATGGATGTGCCAGCACAACAAACACCCGAGAAGACCAAGAAAATACAGGGCGATGAATGTTTACAACAAGGTCAAACAATTTCCACTGACTTATACATTGCAGGATCAAAGATCTTCTCTGATGCAACGTACAAAACTAAGAAAGCTACAGCTGCTACAAGTCCAGGTACTTCTGGTATCGGAATCTTCATCCAATTTGACAGGGATAGTCTAAACCACAATGTCATGTGCCAAGCAACAATGGAGAACACAACTTCATCCCTTGAAGCAGAAGCAAAAGCTATGCTACTAGCTACATACATTATTGAAGCTCTAAGAATTCACACTCCTACTATGATGACTGACAACTCCCTTCTAGAAAAGGTTGTTGCCTATGCAAGAATTGATTCATAGTACATGCATTGGAGTTCAGGGACACTCTAGCCAAAATTATTTGCTCCATCTCTAATACTCAGGCGTAAGTGTACCATATAAAAAGAGATCTCAACAGAGTAGCTAACAATTGTGCTCATCATGTGCTTAGGAAGAATCTAGGTTCATCTATCTTCATTTGTTCTTCTTCAGCTCATGCAAAACCTCTTTGCCCTGTCATCTCTCCTCTTCAAAATCTGGAGTAGCAAGGCTTTGTATTCTATGATGTACAATGTCATCGAGCTAATAAATAAAATTTGATTGTTTCAGCGCCTTTGACCGTTCAAAAAATAGGAACACGCCACTAGGAGTGCACTGACAACCCAATCTCTCCCCTTATTCATGTGGCCAAGCCATCTCCTATTGCCCTATAAGAAAAGGTAACACTTCTAGTCGGAGTCCAAGATGCGAGGCTTTTTATCTGACTACTATCTTATCAACCATTCAAGTAGAAGCATCCGACAGCAATCTAGCTAGACCATAATAATCCCTTGAACCCAGAACTACCATCAATCCCTAATAACCACCTCGCCTCTATCCTCTCCGGCTGCCACCCGATCTTCTACGCATTGATCACGCCACCACATTTATGTCAGCAATTCCTCCACATGCACCCATCCTCGCCACCAATATTCGTCGCACCCATCACCCCACCTCAGGTACGTAAGTGAGTGAGTCCTCCGACAAGCACGCTCGTGTCCGAAAACCAGCGACCTTAGTCTTCATTATCATTGACAACCGGTTACATAGCCTCTCCAATAGCAACCTCACCGCATAGCCTCGTGAAGGACGACTGTCTCTTCATTAACGTCATCTTCGACATTATCAGCGATGCACATGTTCCAGCATGTGTTGATTTTTTTTTTTGAATTTTAATGCTAGGGATCTAGATTTACTACATTTAGTAGGGATTTTCTTTACACTCATTTTTGTATGCTACATTGGTTTCTTCGAAATGCCACGATGTTTTTTATACGCTTTTAACCAGGGGGGTGCGGCACGGACTGCTACACAAATTTTGCTATCTAGGTGGGATTATGCTGCAATAGTAGATTTTTTTCTACAAACAAAACATGTTTTGCTTCAATGAGTAGTCAGTTGGACACTTGTCGGCTTTTGGATCGGAGACGGGGATTCCCGTGAATCGTGAACCTAGGGAACGGCAGGCACTTCCTTTACTACTACATCCGTCTCAAAACAAGTGACTTGTATATTTTTAGATAATTAGATTCATATGCATATACAGTTTATATCTACACGTTTTAGTGTGTTGATACATACGTAGTACGAATCTAGAGAAGTCCAAGTCATTTATTTTGGGACGAAAGTGAGTATCTGATTGTCCCAAAAGGAGTAAATGTCATCGGCATATAACCTTCTAAAATGTTTCTCAACCGTTCAAAATCTCTTAAACTCATAACTGAAAAAAAAGTCCCTTAAGCTCACGTAAACACGAGACATGCGCACGCCCGAACGTAGACATCCATATTTGTCACCACCTTTCGCGCGGTACTTCTCCTTCCCTCCCCGGATTAATCACCGCCGGACGGCCTTGCGCCCCGAGCCTCTGCGGACCTCAGCAACCATGGCACCTCTGAGGGCCGCCACCGCCACACTCCTCCTTCTCACCCTCGCGTCGTCGGCCACGGCCACCACCCCGGCCAATTTCAACATCACCGAGGTCCTGAGCGAGTCCCCGGAGTTCTCGACCTTCAACAGCCTCCTCTCGAAAATGAATCTCACCGAGGAGATCAACGATCGGCAGACCATCACCGTGCTCGTGGTCGACGACTCCGCCGCCAGCGCCATCACGTCGCTGCCCGCCGACACGCAGAAGAACGTGCTGGCCGTGCACATCCTCCTCGACTACTACGACCCCATGAAACTGGACACCATCGAGAAGAAGACGGCGCTGCTCACCACGCTCTTCCAGACGACCGGCGCCGCCACCAACCGCATGGGGCTCGTGAACTACACCCAGGGAAAGGACGAACAGATGGCGTTTGGCTCAGGCGAGCCCGGCGCACCAATCAGCTCGCAGCTGGTGAAGGTCGTCGCTTGTCGGCCTTACCACCTCTCCGTCATGCAGATCAGCGCAGCAATCATCCCACCGAGCATCGGCTCGTCAGGCAAGGGACCCGGTTCTGAAGCTAAGGCCTATGGTTCGTCGCCCAATAAGACGGAGGCTCCGGAAGCGAGCGCCCGGACCACCGAGGCTCAGGTTCAGGAGCTCGAATCGTCCGATGATGCCAGTGCACTAGACGAGAACGATCCTTCCATTGTGGTTCATGGCCCGCCAGCTATGGATGCACCTGCATCATCGCAACCACCGAAGAGTGCTGACGCGGCCAAAGCGCCCGCGGCGGGAAACACGGTGATAGTTTGCACAAGTGTTGGGCTCATGGGGCTTGTGATGTTGATGATCTTAAATTCCTGAACTCGATGCTAGGTAGAGGCTCATGCAATGTGTATGTTGACTTTATGTGTTCGATCGATACCCCTGATGTAAATTAGTTCAGGAAAATCTGTTATTTCTCAGTTGTACACCATCGAAGTCTATACTTATAGTTACACAATCAAGATCCACTTGAACATGTCTGTGTTGTTGGCCTAGCAGACCTGTTTTATTTTTTCATACTTACAGGCCTTGTTGTATGACTTTGGTGGTTACTTTATTTATTATAAAACAGAGCGAAAGCCTATTTCAAGGACTATATTAGCCCCCTCCCCGCCACAAGATCTCGCTGCCCATGGTTGTCCAATCCTCCACTGCAATCATCCTCCTCTTTTCACCCCCACAAGGTGGTCTCTGGCTAGCAAACTAAGGCGGCCGGCTTTTCAACAGGACGGTGCGCTCAACAGCAACAGAAAAGCATTGACGGCTTGCTGCGCGACGTTCAGTGGCGGACCTTGCAGCACTGTTGACAAACTTTTGCAGCCGTGGTGGCCGGCGATTGTACCAAGCAGCATGGGCTGTGCCTTGCAGCACCGGCGGCCTTGCGGGAGCGGTGGTCTCATCCTAGATAAAGAGAGTAGGAGATAGAAATGGGAGGAAATGTGGAAGAAGACAACGAGAAGATAAATTTGTGGCCCGGGGCTCATCATTTTCCGCCACTAAGGGGGCATGTGCGCACATGGTGGAGGCGACCGACTTGAGACGTCTGCTTCTCCCGGCATATTGTGTTATTTTTTAAAATAATGTGTACCTTTGGGTTGAAAATATTTCAACCTATAAGGTGCACATAATTTTTAAATGTAGATTAAAACCCAACCTAAAAGATCTTCAACTTAGAAGTAGAAAATAAAAAATCATGGGATATTCTTGATAGAGGAAGGCATGTGCCGCCCAGATTTGTAAATAAAACCAGTAGAGACAAGGTAGCAATACAAACTAAATGATCAAGGATAATTGACTAGAGGGGGTGAATAAGCAAAGTGTGGAATATAAATTATCTCTAAAATTCCATTAACAATTAAGTGATTCCAATCCTATGTGGCAAAGATATAACACTAGCAACAAAATACACAACTAAGCAAGCTAGAGATAATCACTAAGCAAAGTATGAATCATGATAGAGGTAATCGAAGTGAGATGAAGACATAAGATATATCTTGAATTTCAAGTTCCTTGGGAGGAACTCTAATCTCCATTGGAGAGATCGTGACAAACGAAGCCCACAATGATTTCTGGAACCTAACATTTTTTCCATTTAGAAAGCCCAACAAGTAATTGTCCTTCCTCTATTTGAGGCATTGGATTTGTCTTACAATGTTCACAAACATTTGCGGGAAAAATTCACAAGTTGGAAGCTTTGGAAGGATCCTACAACCTATGTATTTCCAACAAAGCCAAGAGTAATAAGCACATGAACTCAAGGGGAAATTAGTCTTTTATTGGTGGAACTATATATCTAGCTAGGTATTAGAATTATTTTCCCTCAAAGATTGGCAATAATCATTAGGGGAAATGGGAATAATCAAGCTTATCGGGTTCAACAATGGTGGAGGAATGAGATGATACGAACACTGGGTCAAATGGGGAAGAATGGGTATTTTATAGGAACCGACATAAAGTGACATTGTTTTTTTAATGCAAGACCTGGAAAATCATGGCTACAATCAAAGGCATATTCGACGTCATTTCCATACCTATCAAGTAGGTTTCTAGAGATACCTCGATGCTGGCTCACGCAGCGTGGACCATGTCTAGACTTGGTCAGAAGAAAAAACAGAGACTTTTAGCGTGGGCTTTTGAGAAAAGTGAAACCTAGGATATTTTTGGATAATATATAGTGAAAATTTACGCCCACAAATACTCCAAAGTGCAAGCCTATTTATATTATGGGTTTCCTACTACAAATAAGAATAATAAGAATAAGATAATAAATCAATATCTATACCTAATAATAAAGCACGGAACGTTTCTGTCAACTAGCTTTTTTTGAACGATTTTGCCCTTAAATCTTAGAGATATTTACCCACCGTGCCACCTGTTAGTAAAACTGGAAATAATCGTTCGATGTTTTTTCGGCTGTCCTGTCCGCCTCCCCTCTCTCCCACGACCACCGACGCCCCAGGCAAGCCGGCAGATCCGCGATGGCCGCGCACCCGTGCTCCGCCCAACTGCCCAAGCCTCTTTCGGTTGCCGTGCCGCACCACCGGCTCCCCTCATCGACTAGCCGAGCCTCAGGCGTGGTGTTTTTCTTCCTCTTCTAATCCTCTCCTTGGTGGCTGGGATTGGAGCTTTTCGGAGGATGCCGGCCTCAGATCCGTTGGGGATCGAGTCTCTCTTCCCGTGGAGGCGCCCAGCGAACGACGCACATGATGTCCTGACTTCATCTAAAGAGAGGAGAGTGTTGGGTGTTGCTTCGCCGTCACTGTCCATGGCCGACAGATAAAGCACGCCGCTGGCTGGTATGAGCGGGACGTGTTCCGTGTTCGGCCGGATGCTCGCTTGAGATTCTGCCTCCTACAGCTGCGGACCGAAGCTAGAGCGCCGCCACGGCATCTGGGAAAGGGAGTCCCCGATGTGGGGCAGGGCCCATGTCATGGAGACAGGGGAGGGGAGGCTCGAGTAGGCATGGGTCGAGGTCGTCGCCGAGAAAGATGGTCATGGGAGGGGGCGGCGTTCAGGCAGAAGTGAGGGGGAGAGAGAAGCGCGGCGCTGGGCCGGTGCTAAGCGGTGGGAACCCAGCCATATGCAGCTGTGGGAACGGGGATCGGTTTCACTGCCAGCTTCCAGAGATCCAAGTTGAGCTGTCTCCTGCCAGAAAATGTATACTAAACCATACAGCTAATGCATACTTCAGTACAACTACATTCAATTTGAGATATGAAATTAACAATCAAAGAGTTATTTAGGAAGTCACTGTTTTTAGCTGAAATTACTACGGTCCAACAAGGCAAGTCGAGCTCCCTCAAACTATTCGTGAGAAATCAGACTGAAAACATGAACATAGTTATACTATTCAGATTCAGACATCTGACTATCTCAGCCGACGTACTATATTCAAAAATATCAACGCGACGTAAGGCAGCTTGTGGATGGATCTACACCTCCATGTAGTATAAATGTAGTTTGAGCAGTTGAATTCTTTAGCCTTTCGGCAAAGCTTTGAACCAGCTTTTCCTTGGGCTAGGTGGCCGGAGAGTGAAGGAAGGCTCTGACGGTCAAATAGGAAAGGAGTAGGCAAAGGCCAGCGAGCAAAGGGAGGCGGCAGCGATAAGCCTGTGGCCTTCATATGGAATTTTTTTTCTTCAATGATGCATTTTTCTATTGAAAATGGAGAAAACTGAATGTAAATATGAAAAATGTAATATGGTGTCCTGAAACGTCACCGTCGAAGTGGGTGTCGTGCCATTGATTAAGATTTTGCAAAATACATTTTTGTTTTCCGTCCTAGCTTCAGAATAGCTATGAGAGGAACATCTCCGCGGCACAAAAAAAATTCCCCCCGTGCAACACACGGGCATGTGTGCTAGTAAAAGTAAATCCTTAATTAGGCTTATTTCCTTTTCTCTGGGTCTCTTGCATATTTTTTATGGGACTAACATCTAAATATAAAGCTGATAAAAGTAGTTAGTCTCCTAATGCATATGTACTTATCACAAAACCCTATTTATGGTGTAGATGTTCTTTAACAATAAATGAAATAAAACAGCTGCATTACAACATCGAGGAGAACGAGGGTAGAGTGGGTGGAGCTCTAGGTCCTGAAGCTAAGCGATTGAGGCATGGGTCCGATCCATTGTCGCCGAGTCCTTGTCCTTAGTTGCGCATAGCGAATTCCACTAATGAAGAAAAACAGTCTTTTCGAATAAACATACATAACTAGATGGAAAACTAACCAAATTCCAAACATATTTCTAATATTACAGAACACATATAATTGAGAAACAGTGACTAGCGAGACCAAATGTTATAGTCTGCTTGAAATAGGATTGAATAGAGTTTGGCATTACACATACTCCCTATGTCCATGAACGAGTGTACTTCCAGGTTTATGGAAGAGTCAAATTATTTTTTATGACTGGACAAAGTTTACACAAGAAAATATCGAGTTAAGAATGACGTGATACGCGATAAGTTAAGGGTGGCGCCAATTAAAAAGAATCCTATCCAACACAAATTAAGGTGGTTTAGGCATGTCCAACGAAGGCCACTAGAAGCACCGATTAATAGTGGTATTCTAAGAGGTGTCGATAATGCAAAGAAAGGGTATACGTCGACCAAAGTTGACATGGAAGGAGGCAATTAGAAGGGATCTGAAGGAGTGGAATGTACCTAGAGATTTGGAGTTTGATAGGGGCATTGAAATTAGCGATTCATGTGCTCGAACCTTGATTTACTCGTTTACTCTTTTATTTTACTTGCACTTTCCATTATTTTCTGCTTGACTTCCACTTTTCACTAGTTTCTGTTGTACTTGTACTTCTCACTATTTTATGTTTGGGTTTCATATCTAGCCTACCCCACCTTGATTGGGATAAAAGGCTTGGTTGTTGTTGGACAAAGTTTGCACCAAAATATAACAACATTTATCAAACCAGATAGCTATATGATGAAAATATAATTCGCCATTAATCTATTGTTACTAACACTACTAGGAAACCCCTTATCAGTGGCGCACCTTTTTTCACTATCAGTGGCGCATCACACCTTTTTTCACTATCAGTGGCGCATATCTGATGCGCCACTGATAATTAAGTCCTGTGACGCACATTGAAATGCGCCACAGAAATCTCAAATTTCTGTGGCACATATGGCCAATATGCGCCACAGAAGTTTTTTTCAAATTTAAAAAAAAAGGCGCGCTAGATCTCAAATTTCTGTGGCGCATATGGACAATATGCGCGACAGAAGTGTTTTTTTCAAATTTCAAAAAAAAGGCCAGATCTAGATCTGGCCGGAGGTGGTGGTGGTGGTGGCTAGTGGCTGGAGGAGGACTAGGAGGAGTGGGTCGTCGGAGGTGGTGGCCGGAGAAGAAGGAGGAGGAGGCCACCGCCGGAGGTGGTCGCAGTAGGAGGAGGAGTCCGCCAGAGGTGGAGGAAGGTGTCGCCGGAGTTGGAGGAGGCAGTTACCGGAGTTGGTGGTGGATGAGGAGGAGGTCGCCGGAGGTCGCTGGAGGAGGAAGAGGAGGAGGTTGTCGGAGGTGGTAGAGGAAGAGGTTGCTAGAGGTGGTGTTGGAGAAGGAGGAGGTCACCGTGGTGGAGGAGGTTATCGGGGTGGAGGTAGAGGTCGTCGGAGAGTGGAGAAGGAGGAGGGATGAGAAGGGGAGAAGTGGGGAGGGAAGGAGAAGTGGCGAGGGGAGAAGCAGTGGGGGAGAAAAAGGGAAAAGAGAGGGAGAAGAGCGCCGACGGGATTCAAATTTCGAATCCCGTCCAAGACTTCTGTGGCGCATATGGGAGAAATGCGTCACAGAAGTTTCTTCCCCTTTTTTATTTTTTCTAGAAAAAAATCTTCTTTCGGGGATAATTTTTTACTCTTTTCGAATTTGGAGATTCTGTAAAATCTAGAACGGCTGAAGGTAGTAGAAATCATGTAGGAAATTTTGAGACGATCATTTTAATATATTAAACTTTTTTTCTCGACATTGTACGCAAAAGTTATGACCGTTTTACCGTGCCATGACCTATTTTGGCAAAATATATCGAAATTCATGTATTTCAATTTTCACTACAACTACACCCCAAAATATAACTACATATCAAAGGAATTATTTTTTAAAGTTTTTATCATTTTCGTTTATTTTTTACAAAACTGAAAAGGCGATAGGGGGTGGGATCTGTTTTTTCATATTCTGTGGCGCATACATCTATATGCGCCACGGAAACATCACTTTCTATGGCGCATATAGACACAGAGTTGTCTCCCCCTATTTTTTGGTGCTAGGTCCCATCAACTTTCTGTGGCGCATACATCTATATACGCCATAGAATCATCACTTTATGTGGCGCACACGAAAATATGCGCCACAGAAATATGGATTTACGTGGCGCATATTGGTTCCCTGCGCCAATGAACTGCCAAATTTCAGTTGCGTTTTTTCTGTATGCGCCACTGATATTTATCTGTGGCACATGGTTTTGCATATGGGTCACATAGTAGCTTGTCTACCTATAGCTGTTTTGCTAGTAGTGTAATTTTGGGTACATATGTTTTCGCCTTTTTGTATAAATATGATCAGACTTGAAAGTTCAACTTTTCAAGAAATTTGAAATTATATTTTTGCATGATGTTAGCCTAGACAACCACCCTAGGATTTTGGGTACCTGCCAAACCAAGAGATTCATCGTGTACAAGCAGCCAAGGTGAAAACTGCATCGAGAAGCACAAGGAAGGTGGTCCTAAAGTCATAGGAAGGAACAACTTTGCTAACACTAGAGAAGCACACAAGATGGGCGAGGGATGGGATCAAGTCAATGAGAAAGAAGGGACCTTTGGGTGACACCCCCAAGGAGAAAACATCATCGAACATGTCGTCGTCACTAGCAATGTCTAGGTATATGCACATATATTTCCAATTGTCATCTAGAGCCCATATTCAGCCACAATCATGAGACTGTGGAAAGGAAGCAGTTCCACACACCATTGCAAGCACACCAAAGGGTGCTACCAGTCCTTCAGACGAGGTGTCCAAGACCTAATCGCCACGCCAACGTCAAACTCATCACCAACATCACAAGCACGGACCAGACCCCATAAATCCCGGCAATTTAAATAAAAATAACCCAAAATTCAAATAAATTTAAATAATAAACTTTCTTGCAAAAAAATCACAGCCGGTAACCTTTTCTTGCGACTCCCGCCCGCGCGGCGCTGCAGCCAAGCCTGCTGCTCCACCACGCATGGTACCGCACACCTGACATGCTGGCGTTGCAGGTCCAGGTGCCGCAGACATGCCACACTGGCTAGCACCGGCGGCGCCAGATCGCACCGGCGGCGCCAGATCGCACGGCGCTGCAAGCACGCCTGCCGTGCTACTTTGGACGGCGCCGCACCCCCTGCCACGCTGGCGCTGTAGGCCCCTACAACAAAAGTGTTGCGCCAGTCGGGGTGGCGCCGCACACACACCTGCCGCGCCATCGCGCACGGTGCCGCACATGGCAACTACATATCACACGCAGGGGTCGGCCCGGCCCGCCCCTCTTCTTCCTTTCCCCCTCTCCAAACACGAACATAGCACATGGCGGCGGCGGCTAGTCCTCTCCTCCTCTAATCCTTCCCATGGCTCAGATCTGAAGATATTCTCTATGGATCTTGTTGTTAACCACATCCCCCAGGTATTCATCTCCAATTTGTCCTAGAAATCTCTATTTTTCCCTAATTTTGATAGTTTAGGGAACGCTAGTTCATCCCAAAATCTAGAAATATAGTTTCTTTGTTGATGGGGAATAGATACTTTGGTAGTGGGTGTGGATGTGGGAAAGCTTTCCAGTTGGGCGGCCCAAAAAAATACCCCCCAAGGCTTATATCGATGGCGGGAACCAATTAAGTTGGCCCACATGGGCTTACAATTGGGACGTGGTCTCCAAGCCCCCAACCGACCAACAAATGGCGTACCTGAGATACACCAATGATTTTGATAACCTTTTCCCGGAGCAAGTAAGAATTTCTAACCCATCATCCTCGCATTTAAAACTGTGTAACGCTTCTTTACGTCCGAGTGAACCACTGTGAATGGTCGATGATACCTAATAGAGAAGTCCTTGATCCATTGCTTAAGTTCCAACAATGTGGCAAACCTAAGTCCTTTTGAAATCCTGTTCTCTATCATCCCGGTAGGAAGTTGGTCTTGGTCCAAGCACTACATCCTCGCCGTCGTCAACTGTGGCTTCATCAGCTAGACTGAGATCACGAAACAAGGGTATCCGAGGATCCCTACCCAATACCTTCTCATGCACTTCGGCCTCATCCTTCGTGAACCCATCCTCATGAACCTCTTCATCGGGACCATCCTCATCCGAATCCGATGCATACATTCGAGAATATGGGATGTTGTGATCCATGTTCTGTTGTGTAAGATATTGGTCCAAATTTCCAATAGTGTTGTCATGGAGCTCAACCTCATTCTCACTATCTTCATACTCATCATTGTCCTCTTCCAATGCTTCATTTTGGTTCTTTGAAACGGGGCTCACACATGTCCTCACTTCATGTTGTTGGGTCAAAGGAGGCTCAATCAATTCCTCTTGGTTAATGGGTGAAGGACTCCGAGCTTCATATAGGGAGGCAACTTGCATGATACTCTTTTCAATATTAGCATCAACCTTTTCTGTGGCAAATAACTCAAGTACTTTCTCTTGTGATTCGGCCACCACTTCTTTGTATGTAACCCAACGTTGCTCGGAGCAAATACGCATTGTCTTCCACCAGTTGTGCAATCCAAATCTCACATTGTGCCTACCTTCCAACTCCACAACATCATTAGGATAAATCCAATTCAAATCTACCCAAACTTTGTGCAACACCTCAGCATAGGTATGACTACGCTCGAACACCAAGTCAATCTCATCCGGGTCCGGCTCAATATTGCCTCTCAAGAACGCATACTTTGAAATGGATCGTATGGGCACCTAGAGGGGGGGGTGAATAGGTGCTACTTCAAATTTTAATGCTTTTTCAATTTTCGGCTTGACACAAAAGGTAAATTCTCTATATATGCAACTAAGAGGAATTTCCCTATATGCAAACCTAACTACTAGCGAGTAAAGGAGAGTAAGGATGAGGAACGAGCGTAGTGAAGCACGCGGAGACACATGATTTATTTTACTGCCGTTCTTTCCTTGTTAAGAGAAGTACATCTGCGTTGGAGGGGTGGACAGTACTAAGACCACCACGCCACAATAGGCCTCGCCCTATTCTCCGATGGATCTCGCCACCAAAGGCCTGATCAACCTTTCCACTATTGGTACACTTCGAGGCGGGAACCGATATCTTTACACAACTAGCGGGGCACAACTCCACACCCGAATTGGAGGCTCCCGTAATGTAACATCCCAGAATTAGAGGTTAGAAATAAGCTGAGATCAGGTGTGTGCATTGCATTCATGCATAGAAAATCTGGATAATTTTCGCGCTTTTAAATAAAACTTGTCAAAGTGATTGAAGCTTCTCTTAACTTGGTGGAACTAAAGTAGATCATTAAGTTGACTGCGATAAGTTTCAATATGACTTTTGCTAAAACCTTACCTTTGGGTAATATAATTTGATCTAAGGGTAGATCAAATGTAATAAAACTAAGTCACAACACACTACTTAATAAGGAGTATTAGATCTTCTAGAGATCATGACATGGTATTCCATACAACAACTCAAGGATGAATACTTAATATTCCAAGGATGATATCAATGTATTATCTACCGCAAAACCTGAATACCAAGTTAAGCATATAACTTAAGTAAAGAAACTCTATAACTAAATCTAGAAACACTTGCTTGCCATAGTTATTCCTACCATGAGCATCATGGTAGTTCTTAAACATTAACTCTTATCACAAATAGAGTAGAAAGAGAAGTTGAGCCAAGACTATCCATCACATACCCTTAGTGTCATGTTAATAGATGACACTCCTATTTAACCAAGTCCTAAAGACAATTGATTATCAAGGTTGAGTGATCAATTCTTGACATAGAACTTATTGACTCTTAACTTTGACCTATTATATTGACCTTCCCAAAGACCTTAAGTAAATTAATAAGAATAAGGAACTAGTTACGGTCTAGTGTGCCATCATCAATGCAATGAGATCCTTAGTGGTGATCAAACATTTTGATGTTGGAGGAGTTAACTCACTTCTGAGTTAAATAGAAGAAGTATTTAAACCCAAGAAGTAACTAGTGCTTGAGGAGCTATGAGAAAGCTACTAGTGTTAGAGTATCAAGTAATAAATCTTGTTAATCCAAGTAGATACAAATATGAAGTAAGCTTCCTTAACAAGATAAGCCTATAGAGAGACTAGTATAAGTCTAGTGCTTAGTGTTAATAGATCTTGATCAGACAATTAGAAGCCTAAGCTAAAGCATGATGAAAGTTTCATGGTCATCATTCTCAAGTCATTGGAGAATAGATAACCAGTTGATGAAGAAGAGTTTTGAGTATACTAAATTAGGCAACCCTTAGTAAGCTAAACCATCTAGCTTAATCATGAGAAGTCAAGCTAGAGTTTGATGAAGTATATAATATGAGTTGTATGGAGTAGTTGGAGGCATAGTACTTTAACCAAGCTAGTACAAGAACAAATTTGTATTATGGGAGTAGTACCATACCTATTCCAGAGGATTGATATCCCTTGTTATTTATAGTGAGGATTGTAGTCTTGCAACCCTTCGTAGTAGTTGCAAGATGGAATTAAAGGAATTTATGGATGGAGTTAGAAGCAGTTACATTGATGGTTTCATCAAGGGTAGTTAAGAAGTGCAAGTTATGCAGTAAGGGAAGAATGTTAGAAGAGTGGGTTGATGAAGTTAGAACTAACCAAATGAATGACTTCCTCAAGAGGAGTTTATAAATGGAAGCTGTACATCTATATTAGGAGAAGTATGGAGGAGTTATGTTGAAGTGGCATGACCATGTCATCATATGATGATGGATATAGTGGAGTCAGATGATTGTCTTATTTAGGAAGATGAGATCTTTGTGAATAAGATAAGAGAAATTAAATAGAGTATATTTATGTGACACCCTCGGGATCAGGGTTAAACAAATCCAGACCTTAGCCTGACATAATCTTAACCTAGACCTCCAGGATATCCAGTGAGAAACCGGTAACACAACAGTAACCCTGCGACACAAAAAATATTACAGCAAACTCATAACTAAGCAAAGAACCAAAATATTACAAGCAGAGGTCACTGACCACAAACATCAAACAACGGAAGGCAAATTATGCTATTAAGTATAGCAAACTTAACAAATGGCCTAAGAGTCCTAAAGCATAATGATGACGTCCCAGCCCATAGATTCCAGGCTGTCGGCTCGGAAGCCCAAGCTACTCGTCGGTGTCGATGTCGTATCAAACTTGTCTTGAGGGGAATACCGATTCTACTACAAAAGTATCAACAAAGCAAGGGTGAGTACAGGGTGTACTCGGCAAGACTTATAGCTGGTGGCGTTATTTTGCATAAAGCCATCTTTGTTTATAAAACAAGAGGGAGAAGAAGCTCGTCTACTCAGAATATTTTAAAAAGGGATAAGAGAATGACATCTTCGAAGAATTTATCATCATCTTTATATCCACCAAAGTAATCCTCATCTCACAACTAGGATCACCCCTCGTACCCAAGAGGAAGCATCCTTAAGCACACATTGACCTACCAAGTTTTACGATTAGATTAATGTTCTCTATGATCTTAGAATTCCGTCACCAAGTGTTCATAACCGTGAACACTGCTTTTCGAAAAGATTTAACCCTGCAAGGGTGTACAACTTTACCCACACATACCAACCGACTCTTAATGCCACATGATTATTCCTCTTCCTTGGAAGGCTGGCAGAGGGTGGTTGGACACGACCTTTACCTTGCTTTCGCCAAGACCATGAGTCACGCCCTAAGGATGGTTCCGCCGTAACGGGTCAAATACCGAAGCCAGTCCCTAGAGATGTGAGTTAGGGTTGGTTTACCAGGGGCGCCATCTACCCCAAGCAACCCCGTCTACGCGTACCTACTTGTTATGATGCACCTTCACCTGGCAAATCTTTCAAAATGTTTTCTATGCATATGTCGAATGGAACGCCGAACTATATGACTCATGGAATCTACTAGGAAAGTTAGTCAGCGGAGGGGTCCCCATAAACCCTGTGTGGCTGTACGCTCGTCTTGGTCCAAAGGCAAGAACTCAGTTCCTAATGGTGGCGAGCATGGGACTACAAAAACCACATCCCACCGTGGCCTCCCATACAAGCCTTAGCATGTTTAACCTTTACCACTGATCTTACCTCATCAATATACCTAGATCTCCTGTCATACTAGATTCTTTGTATCTGATATATCATCTGGATGAACCAGAACTGATAGCTAAGCATGGTTATGCAAGACACGGATATCAGCTCTAGCAATGCACACAAGCCAAACCTAGTTATGTTAGGAGTAGTGGATCAGGTAATATAAGCTCAAAGGGAGTAATGCAACATATAGGATACTCTATCTATCGATGAAAGACCATAGTAGAATCGTATGCATCATGGAAATAATGAAATACTTTGAAATCACAGGATTATATCATGTGTGGGGTTTTGCTTGCTTTGTTTATTGATACCCAAATATAGATCTTCAGAAGCCTTGTACTTGACTTGATTATAGTTGGTCAAGTATTGTTCGTCGATCTTCGATGGTATTGATCTCGGTCTTCGATATCAGAGTCGATATAGTATTTTACCGGAAAGAACCAAACACCAGAAAGAAAGGGAAACAACAATCAACACATGGCATCGATGCAATTCTCAAGCAAGGATGATGGTATGACAAGTTAAATTGTATTTGAATGGAACCCTAAAGCATGATTGGAAATTTAAACGGGATCCGAAGGGTCCAAACCCTAGAGCAGGGAGAAACCTCGGAGTCACCTGCGGGGTTCATTTAGTTTTCTAATTAAAATGGAAATTAAAGTTTTTGAACAATGCATGATTATGATTCTATTGTAAAGATCTCATTTTTCTGAACATTTTGATATATTATACATATTTTTCTGAGTTATAAATAATTATTTATTGAATATACAATATTAAACCTTTTCCTAAAATTATTAAAACATTTATTAAACTTACTACGTCATTATGACGTCAGCTCAACCCTAACCCTAAATGTTTCTCACCAAGCCAGATCCAGACCCAAACACTGACGGCTGGGCCCAGGGGCCACGTAGGTTGCTACGCTGGCAAACCTTGGACGACGCTGACGGGGCGACACGCAAGCGACACATCAGCGACACCTCACCGCCACGTAGGCTCGCCAACGAGGTTGTCAGGCGGTGGTCAGCGGTGGTGATCTACTGCGAGAGGGGATGCGTGGTTGGTCTTGCTGGAGAGAGGAGAACGAGGCGAACCTATCTGCGGCGGCGCCGCTACCAGATGGTCACCGGAGCACTGGCATCAACGGCGGCCAGCGGAGGCACTCACGGTTGAACATCGGCTGGGCGAACCAGGAAGCGAGAGAGAGGTTGACGGGCACTGGGAGGTGCAGGGGCTCACCGCGAGTGTAGAGGAGGGCTCGAGGAGGCCGGGCAAAGTAGGAGGGCACAGGAATCGACAATAGACGTGGTGGCCGGAGCTCGGGGAGACGGCACGATTTGGACGCCTAGGAGCGCGCCGGCTCACGCGGTTGGGGGCAATCGAACAAGTCGATCAAGGCGGAACTTCTAACATGCTCAACGGAGCTCGGGAGCGACTAGGGCGGTGACGATTCGAGTCAGTGGGGAGCTAGGGTTTCGGTCATTGGTAGGGATGAGGAAGAGAGGAGGAGTGGCGAAATAGGGCTTGTCCACGGCGATGCTCGAGCCTTATAGACGGCTGGGACAGCGGTGTTGATCTTGATGCATGGCGGGGATCGTGGCGTGGTCGGACGGCAGCAACGACGACACGCAGGAGCTTCGGCTCCATCGGTCGTGAGGAAGACGACGGAAAAGAGGGGTCGAAGGGGTACGGGCTAGAGGTGGGCCGCGGATGGTCCAGGTGGGCCGGCTGGCTTGCGCGGGTGGGCGGTAGAGAGAGGAAAGAGGAGATGGGTTGGCCTGCTGCGGCTGCTGCTCTCTTTTTATTTTCTAAAAATCTTTTTCTCTTTTTCTCTTTGTATTTTCAAACTCAGATCTGTTTTGAGATATTTCAAAATACCAAAAATTGTAAACATTTTTGAAATACTTCAGGGACCTTGTGTAACAATTTGGCCTCCATAATTTTGGCACTTTTCGAAATACAAAACCTTTTTGAATGCATTTCAGAAAGAGAGGGGAGCATTAGGGTTTAGGGTTTTATTAATTTCCTCTTTGCATGCATTTTTAGAGGATGATGCTCATGATGCACAAATAAACCCTAAATACTATTAGCTAAAACTAGGGTTTTATAGCTCTATCCCCTTTACGAGAATCTCGACCCGAGATTCCAAAGGTAGGAAGAGAGATGGAGGGCGAAAGAACCAGGGTCACTCTAAAGATAAGAGGGAAACACACTAAACAACACAGAGTATCTCATGGCCAACTCATGAAGGAGTGTTCAGAAACAACTATGAGATGATGAACATGAAACACATCAAGGTAACAGAAGAAACAAAAGGAGATGGTTTCAAGGTAACAGATAACTGGTCTTCATAAGGATTGAGACCATGGAGTTTCAGAAGATCTTAAGCTTCTGAAAAGGAAAGTTAGAATAGAAAGAACATGACCACATACTTTGAGAGATGAAACTCTACTAGACGGCTTAAATAGAGCTTCTTAGATACAGAGATATCGATAACCTAGCTATTGAATTACTTTTGATACAGAAGGTTCGCTCTTTATTCAACAGAAGGTTAAGACAGAAAGGTGTTTTGTGGCGAGGACTCGTAAGAGTCACAAGGAACATGTAACAAGAGGAACCATAGATTACCAAAATCATCATCGCTATTGAACATCATCGAGAACAAAGGAAACTATTCATCCAGGTTTATCAATATCTTTGCCAAAGATCGTGATATCACTTTACACCACCAAGATGATTAAGTAAGAAGATTCCTGATGAGACGAGGAAAAAGAAACTTCATTCTCAGACTTTAGTTACTTGGCACAACAAGATGCTTGCCAACATAAAAGGGTCTGGAGGATCGACCGAGAGACATTTAGCAACACTACTTTAAATGTTCTCCTTGATGTTACGAATACTAGACATCAAGTAAAGGTCGGACTTCGGAGACAAAGGAACCATAAGCACAACTCCTATAATGACTCATAGAAGATGCCTCATGAAGAGTGGTTGTTATTGCTGATTCAAGAGAATTTGTTGATAGGCCTTCCGACTATTTGGGTCAACCATTACATCAATCTTGTAGTATTTACAAGTAGACATATGTCAAAACCTTGGAGAATACCAATCATAATAACTGCTTGAGATTTAGACTTGGTGAGGTGTAAACATACTTCAGAATCAGCATGTCCGAATAGAAAGTTTGCAACACTTACCACAAAGGTAAAGTTATTGGATTCTCAAGAGATGGACTATAGTGTCAAGCTCCAAAAGAATGAGCTAGATTGCTAGACCCATGTATTAACAACTTGTCAAAGGACAATTTCTCATACATCAAGTACTTGCAATGTAATGCACATGTATCCTTAATGGGAACAAAGATAACTCTACTCAAATCCACGGCGACATCTTTCTACCATTGCACGTGAATCAGAGAAGATTACTTCTAACATCCAGAACACATTCTTCGAGATGACCCGAAGAAGGTTCTCAAAAAGTTTTACAACATTAATGCCAAATGTTCCATATGAATCTAGTCTAGCATGGAAAAGATAAGGATGTTATCGATGGGCTCAACAACAAACTTATCGTGATACTCCAATTGGATGAACTCAGAGGTTGTGTGAACATGGCAAAGTGTTAGTCAGACCAAAGGATATGAAGATGTACTCAAGTTAAACATCACGAGTAGCAACATCATCAAGATAGTCCTTGGAACTGAGTTTGATTTGACGATAACCCAAATCAAATCAAAGGTGGGGGAAGATAACATCTCCACGAAGGAAATACTATCTTTCTTCAGCACGAGCGAAACTAGACATCCCTTTAAGATGAACTAGTAAGATATAACTTTTGTCTTACAACTCTCCAAGTTGTTGTTTAAGCTCAACCAACTAGTTCAGGGGTACCCGGTACACAGCCTTGAAGAAAGAAGCAGTTCAGAAAACTGACTTACTCAAGAACCTGAGAAACACAGTCATGTGGCAACATGGCAATACTTCTAGTGGACATCCAGAATATCACGAACCACCGATATGTCACTTACTTTGAGAGGAAACTGGCTTGGTAAGGCAAGTAGACATAGTCTCGGAGTTTCAGCACAAGCCTAACTCTTTGACCGAAGAGAATGCAACAGGGTGACAGACCTAGTAGCATAATCATCCTTTGCTTAGTGATAGGAATTACAAACCACACTAAGAATGACATAAACGTCCTTGGAGTTCAAAGAAATAAGAATTTCTAAAAATCTCAGATGACCACACTAGTACGCACACACATCATTTACGAGCGCGGAGGCTTGAGAGAGGAGTGGGTAATTATGTGTAAGAGCATCACTTCATTAAGAGGGTCATGAGACTCGGCACGACCTCTTAGCATGAAAGGGTGTGATACTCTAAGGTAGAACAAATAGAAGCTAATCAATGCCTCTTAATCTGCGGACTACAACACTTTGACCTGGTCCTAGATATGACGAGGTACTGGAGTTTGTTTCTCCTGACATTCCAATATGGTTTATCTTGACAGACCACAAGAGCACCTTGCATCAGAAGACACCGATGCACATTTACTGCTTGGCTACCAACTGGTAGACAAAGGTCGGAAACAACAAGAGAAAGAACATGCTCAGGATAGAATCCCGAGATGTGGATGCATAGGTTAACATTCTTCCAAAAACCAATGCATAGAAGGGAAGGTGTGCTAGAGTCACGAGTATAGATGCGAGACTCACGAGGAGTACTCTTGCCGTGATCTATTTGGTTCCATTCAAGAACATCTGCCATAGCTAGTGGTAGGGGAAGTCCTTAATTGCCACAATTCAATCACGACAATAACCACAAGCTCAAAGGCTATAATTGTAGTACCAGACATCCCGAGGTAATGTGTGAACATCTATGACAGGGGACAAAGAAATGGACCTTAGGGTTAAAGATCCGCTTCATGTACAAGATTCACAACACCAGAATCCAGCACAATCTGAGATCTTTGGTTCAAGTCCAAGGGTTAAAACCCGAGAAAGAAGTAACTACTACTTGAATGACACAGAGTACACTGCAAGATAGCAATCACGAGGTAGCTTCCAAGAGAATAAAGAACTTTTGAAGTACCTAAACATAAAAAGGAGGTACACGAGGCGAAAGGAAACCTCAAAGCCTAGAATAGAACACCATGGATCATTACATTGTAGGGTCCATAGAACAGAGAGACATGATGGAAACGAATCTCTCAGACAAAGCATAACAAAGGGAACACAAGGAATTCACAACACACACAACTCTAGAGAACTCAACACTAGGTCAACTGGCTGAGAAATGACATGCCAAGAAGGCACCTAAGTTTTGAAAGACAAGACGAGATAGTAAAATATTTTCCAAAGTCAACACAACATAAGATGACCCAGAGTTAGAGCGAAACTAGATAAGGATAAAAGAAGCATACTAGAGTTTTCGCAAATACTTTTCATCTTTGCAATAGTTTTCACAAGCACTAGACTCAACATCATCTAGTAGCAAGGTTTTCCTATGGTCAGTACTGCTCTGATACCAAGAACTATGACACGCCCGAGATCAGGGTTAAACAAATCCAGACCTTAGCATGACATAAGCTTAACCTAGACATCGAGGATATCCACTGAGAAACTGGAAACACAACAGTAACCCTGCGACACAAAAATTATTACAGCAAGCTCATAACTGAGCGAAGAACCAAAATATTACAAGTAGAGGTCACTGACCACAAACATCAAACAACGGAAGGCAAATTATGCTATTAAGTATAGCAAACTTAACAAATGGCCTAAGAGGCCTGAAGCATAACGGTGACGTCCTAGCCCATAGATTCCAGGCTGCCGGCCGGGAACCCCAAGCTACTCGTCGGTGTCGATGTTGTATCAAACTTGTCTTCCGGGGAACACTTATTCTGCTACAAAAGTATAAGAAAAGCAAGGGTGAGTACAGGGTGTACTCCGCAAGACTTATGGCTGGTGGGGTTATTTTGCATAAAGCCATCTTTGTTTATAAAACAAGAGGGAGAAGAAGCTCATTTACTCAGAATATTTTAAAAAGGGATAAGAGAGCGACATCTCCGAAGAATTGATCATCATCCTTATATCCACCAAAGTAATCCTCATCTCACAACTAGGATCACCCCCTCGTACCCAAGAGGAAGCATCCTTAAGCACGCGTTGATCTACCAAGTTTTACGATTAGATTAATGTTCTCTATGATCTTAGAATTTGGTCACCAAGCGTTCATAACCATGAACATGGCTTTTCGAAAAGATTTAACCCTGCAGGGGTGTACAACTTTACCCACACGTACCAACTGACTCTTAATGCCACACGATTACCCCTCTTCCTTGGAAGGCTGATAGAGGGTGGTTGGACACGACCTTTACCTTGCTTTCACCGAGACCATGAGTTACGCCCTAAGGATGGTTCCGCTGTAACCGGTCAAATCCCGAAGCCGGTCCCTAGAGATGTGAGTCGAGGTTGGTTTACCAGGGGCGCCATCTACCCTAAGAAACCCCCGCCACGCTTACCTACCTGTTATGATGCACCTTCACCCGACAAATCTTTCGAAACGTTTTCTATGCATATGTCGAATGGAATGCCAAACTATGTGACTCATGGAATCTACTAGGCAAGTTAGTCAGTGAAGGGGTCCCCATAAACCCCGTGTGGCTGTACGCTCGTCTTGGTCCAAAGGCAAGAACTCAGTTCCTAGTGGTGGCGAGCATGGGACTACAAAAACCACATCCCACCGTGGCCTCCCATACAAGCCTTAGCATGTTTTAACCTTTACCACTGATCTTACCTCATCAGTATACATAGATCTCCTGTTATACTAGATGCTCTATATCTGATACATCATCTCGATGAAACAGAACTGATAGCTAAGCATGGTCAAGCAAGACACGGATATCAGCTCTAGCAATGCACACAAGCCAAACCTAGTTATGCTAGGAGCAATGGATCAGGTAATATAAGCTCAAAGGGAGTAATGCAACAAATAGGATACTCTATCTATCGATGAAAGACCACAGTAGAATCGTATGCATCATGGAAAGAATGAAATACTTTGAAATCATAGGATTATATCATGTGTGCGGTTTTTCTTGCCTTGTTTGTTGATACCCAGATATAGATCTTCAGAAGCCTTGTACTTGACTTGATTATAGTTGGTCAAGTATTGTTCGTCGATCTTCGATGGTGTTGATCTCAGTCTTCGATATCAGAGTCGATATAGTATTTTACCGGACAGAACCAAACACCAGAAAGAAAGGGAAAAAACAATCAACACATGGCATCGATGCAATTCTCACGCAAGGATGATGGTATGACAAGTTAAATTGTATTTGAATGGAACCCTAAAGCATGTTTGGAAATTTAAACGGGATCCGAAGGGTCCAAACCCTAGAGCAGGGAGAAACCTCGGAGTCACCTATAGGGTTCATTTAGTTTTCTAATTAAACTTGCAAATAAAGTTGTTGAACAATGCATGATTATGATTCTATTGTAAAGATCTCATTTTTCTGAACATTTTGATATATTATACATATTTTTATGAGTTATAAATAATTATTTATTGAATTTACAATATTAAACCTTTTCCTGAAATTATTAAAAAATTTATTAAACTTACTGCGTCACTATGATGTTAGCTCAACCCTAACCCTAAATGTTTCTCACTGAGCCAGATCCAGACCCAGACACTGACGGCTGGGCCGAGGGGCCACGTAGGTTGCTACGCTGGCAAACCTTGGACGACACTGACGGGACGACACGCAAGCGACACATAAGTGACACCTCACCACCACGTAAGCTCGCCGACGAGGTTGTCGTGTGGTGGTCACCGGCGGCGATCTACTGCGAGAGGGGATGCGTGGTTGGTCTTGCTGGAGAGAGGAGAATGAGGCGAACCTATCTGCGGCGGCGCCACTACTAGATGGTCACAGGAGCACTGACATCAACGGCGGCCAGCGGACGCGCTCACGGTTGAACATCGGCTGGGCGAACCAGGAAGCGAGGGAGAGGTTAAAGGGCACTAGGAGGTGCAAGGGCTCACCACGAGTGTAGAGGAGGGCTCGAGGAGGCCGGGCAAAGTAGGAGGGCACCGTAATCGACGATAGACGCGGTGGCCGGAGCTCGGGGAGATGACACGATTTGGACGCCTAGGAGCGCACCGGCTCACGCGGTTGGGGGCAATCGAACGAGTCGATCAAGGCGGAGCTTCCATCATGCTCAGCAGATCTCGGGAGCGACTAGGGCGGCGACGATTTGAGTCGGTGGGGAGCTAGGGTTTCGGTCAAGGGTGGGGATGAGGAAGAGAGGAGTGGCGAAACAGGGCTTGTCCATGGCGGTGCTCGAGCCTTATAAACGGACAGGGCGGCGGTGTTGATCTTGATGCATGGCGGGGATCATGGCGCGGTCGCAGGGGAACGACGCCGACACGCAGGAGCTTCGACTCCGTCGGTCACGACGAAGACGACAGAAAAGAGGGGTCGAAGGGGTACGGGCCAGAGGTGGGCCGCGAATGGGCCAGGTGGGCCTGTTGGCTTGCGCGGGTGGGCGGTAGAGAGAGGAAAGAGGAGATGGGCTGGCCTCCTGCAGCTGCTGCTCTGTTTTTATTTTCTGAAAACCTTTTTATCTTTTTATCTTTGTATTTTCAAACTCATATATGTTTTGAGATATTTCAAAATACCAAAACTTTTTAAACATTTTTGAAATACTTCAGGTACCTTATGTAACAATTTGGGTTCCAATATTTTGGCACTTTTCGAAATACAAAACTTTTTTGAATGCATTTTAGAAAGAGATGGGAGGATTAGGGTTTAGGTTTTTATTAATTTCCTCTTTGCATGTATTTTTAGAGGATGATGCTCATGATTCACAAACAAACCCTAAATACTATTAGCTAAAACTAGGGTGTTACAGCTCTATCCCCCTTACGAGAATCTTGACCCGAGATTCCAAAGGTAGGAAGAGAGATGGAGGAGAAAGAAACATGGTCACAATAAATATAAGAGGGAAACACACTAAACAACACACAGAGTATCTCATGACCAACTCATGAAGGAGTGTTCAGAAACAACTCTAAGATGACGAACATGAAACACATCAAGGTAACAGAAGGAACAACAGGGATGGTTTCAAGGTAACGAATAACTGGTCTTCATAAGGATTGAGACCATGGAGTTTCAGAAGAGCTTAAGCTTCTGAAAAGGAAAGCTTACAATAGAAAGAACATGACCACATACTTTTGATACAGAAGGTTCACTCTTTATTCAACAAAAGGTTAAGAAATAAAGGTGTTTTGTGGTG
This sequence comes from Avena eriantha, assembly GCA_910589775.1. Lineage (NCBI taxonomy): Eukaryota > Viridiplantae > Streptophyta > Magnoliopsida > Poales > Poaceae > Avena > Avena eriantha. Next base: position 391,174,961 of record OU342741.1, read on the forward strand.
AGGACTCGTAAGAGTCACAAGGAACATGTAAGAAGAGGAACCATTGATTACCAAAATCATCATCGCTCTTGAACATGATCGAGAATGAAGGAAACTCTTTATTCATCCAGGTTTATCAAAATCTTTGCCAAAGATCGTGATATCACTTTACACCACCAAGATGATTAAGTAAGAAGATTCCTGATGAGACGAGGAAAAAGAAACTTCATTCTCAGACTTTAGTTACTTGGAACAACAAGATGCTTGCCAACATAAAAGGGTTTGGAGGATCGACCGAGAGACATTTAGCAACACTACTTTAAATGTTCTCCTTGATGTTCTGAATATACCCGACAACAAGTAAAGGTCGGACTTCGGAGACAAAGGAACCATAAGCACAACTCCTATAATGACTCATAGAAGATGCCTCATGAAGAGTGGTTGTTAGTGCTGATTCAAGAGAATTTGTCGATAGGCCTTCTGACTAATTGTGTTAACCATTACATCAATCTTGCCGGATTTACAAGGAGACCTATGTCAAAACCTTGGAGAACACCAATCATCATAACTGCTTGAGATTCAGACTTGGTGAGGTGTAAACATACTTCAGACTCAGCATGTCTGAATAGAAAGTTTGCAACACTTACCACGAAGGTAAAGTTACCAGATTCTCAAGAGATGGACTATAGTGTCAAGCTCCAAAAGAATGAGCTGGATTGCTAGACCCATGTATTAACAACTTGTCAAAGGACAATTTTTCATACATCAAGTACTTGTAATGAAATACACCTGCATCCTTAATGGGATTAAAGATAACTCTACTCAAATCCACGGTGACATCTTTCTACCATTGCACATGAATCAGAGAAAATTACTTCTAACATCCATAACACATTCTTCGAGATGACCCAAGAAGGTTCTCAAAAAGTTTTACAACATTAATGCCAAATGTTCCATATGAATCTAGTCTAGCATGGAGAAGATAAGGATGATATCGATGGGCTCAACAACAAACTTATCGTGATACTCCAATTGGATGAACTCATAGGTTGTGTGAACATGGCAAAGTGTTAGTCAGACCAAAGGATATGAAGATGTACTCAAGTGAAACATCATGAGTAGCAACATCATCAAGATAGTCCTTGGAACTAAGTTTGATTTGACGATAACCCAAATCAAATCAAAGGTGGGGGAAGATAACATATCCATGAAGGAAATACTATCTTTCTTCATCACGAGCGAAACTAGACATCCCTTTAAGATGAACTAGTAAGATATAACTTTTGTCTTAGGGTATCCGGTACGGAGCCTTGGAGAAAGAAGCAGTTTAGAAAACTGACTTACTCAAGAACTTGACAAACACGGTCATGTGGCAACATGGCAATACTTCTAGTAGACATCCAGAATATCATGAACCACCGATATGTCACTTAGTTCGAGAGGAAACTGGCTTGGTAAGGCAAGCAGACATAGTCTTAGAGTTTCAGCACAAGCCTAACTCTTTGACCGAAGAGAATGCAACAGGGCGACTAACCTGGTAGCATAATCATCCTTTGTTTAATCACCACTTTATGAACCACAAGGTTTACTACCTTATAATAAATATATATATCATTCCTTTATGAGGCTAAGTATGAATAGAGTTCTCTACATATCATTCAACATTTTAAATCTCTGAACTAAACACTATCATGGGAAAATAAGAACATTTCATAAGGTTTAGCTTAGAATAAGCAAATCCCTAAAACTCTAATTTATATTTACTTTACTAAATAAAAGAACCCTTCATATAGTTATGAATATTTTATACACAATAAGAAATGGAGAGAATATGGTCATAATTTTGTTTATACAACAATATTCATGACCTACAAATATTTTGGATATTTAAATCCTTGAAGAAACTCATATTTAAAATGAATTTGTATAAAACAAAAATAGAAATAAAAAAGGGGAAACGGTAGGGTCCAGAACCGGCCCACGGCCAGAGAAGTTTTTTCGCCTAACCAACGCTCGCGAGCAGCAGCAGTCACCTCCCGCTCGCTTCATCACGGCCCAATAGGAGCCCAGGCCCAGGTACCCTTCGTCGTCGTCTTCCTCGACATCACAAGTAGCTCTCTAGAACGAGCGTCGTCGCCCGATGCCAATCATCATCGTCAGTAGAATTGGACCGCCGCGATGCTCGCCGATGCCCCGGACCATGCTTATAAGATCGACTGCGTCATCCTCTATATTTTCATACTAGTCTTATCTCCTCTCTCGCCCTCTAGCGCAAATCCCCATTTCTCACCGAAACCCTAGCCACTATCGTTGTCGTTCTCCATCCCCGGCAGCTCCAAGCGAAGCTGAGGCTGCCGTTGAGTCCGCCTTGCCGTCCTCGTTCATCTCTAACAAGTCTCACAAGCAGGCGCACCACGAGTTGTGCGGAATCAAGCCTGAAGTATCGTCGGCCACTGCGGCCATTACCGGTGATTCACCGTCACCGGTCCTCCCCACGCCTCGCCGACCCTACCACCAGCATCCCGGTGAGCCAACGGTGCTCATGCACCTCTTCAATCTTTCCCTCTCGCTCTGGTTTGCTCTTCCACCGTGAATCATCATCGGCCGCTGTAGTAGGTCATCGCCGGAGCAACTCCGGTGACCATTTTCTAGCGGTGCGACCATGGTTCGACTCACCTAGTGCTCCTCTGTCCAACATGCCCACTCCCGTTTGCTCACATGCTGTCGATCGACAGATCGATCCACGACCTGGGAGGATCTCTCCTAGGTGATGTCAGCATGACATCATGCTGATGTCACATTAGTGTTCTTTTATGTATTGTTTTAAGTTTCTGAAAATGCCGTGGCAGTGGTCCCACAGGTCAGTGACCCTGGCTAGAATTAGGTGCGGTGTAAAAAGGATCCAGTTGAGTGCTAACATCAGCACTGACGCAGAAAATCATTTATTAGTTATTTAAATAAATCCAGGAAATAAATAAATCTTATTAAATCAATATCTTTTATTTTATGATTCAGAAAAATCTATATAATAAATCAAAATATTCAGAAAAATAAAATCTATAATAACCTATTATCATATTTAATTGTCCAACTAAAATAAAATAATTAATATTTATTAGTAACTAACCTATTAGGGATAAATCTTAAATAAATATATTCTAAATTCATAAAAATAAATATAATATATCAAAATTCTTAGAAAAACAAAATATACTTTTATAAATTTATTTTGTACAGTTTTGTGTCACTTAACTCAATATTTATTATTTATTTAGTATTTATAAAGTGATAAAAACATATAAAAATCATATCTTATTATTTACAAATCACAAAAATACTTATAATATACCAAAATGATCACAAAAATAAAATATACACATTAAAAATATAACTCTTCACATTTGAAGTAAAATAAATGAAAATATTTATTAAATCTTGATTAAAACTATTTCCTAATATCTTAATGGATTAAAACTACAAAAAATCTTTACTTTACCTTTAACATTGATTATTTAAATTCTAAAAGTGAATAACAAGTTCCATTAATGTTTAAGTGAAGTCAAGATAGGTCTAACCATTTTAAGTTGTACTTACCGAAACTACCATTTAAAATTAAGTAAGTCTTACTCTCCAAAAATATTTTATCAATTATAAAATCATCAAGATTTGAGTACTAATTCTTTTACAAGTTTGGGAATCCACTTTTAAAAGCTAAACAAAGTTTGTAAGTATTTAACATGATGCCATTCCCATGTTTATAGAAATGAGTATTAATTTTATAATAAGTGATTCTATTCACTTATAAAATCATGAGAACACGACTTCCATAAAGGCATAATACTTTTGCTTCACCTTCATGAAGTGTTAAAAGTCTCCACTTGCTAGTGGAATAACTATTAAAAAATACTAATTGTTTTCTACTTTAATACTTGTAATTAATAAGAAAACCTAAGTTTAAGTACTTTTTACTTTGTAAAGTATTATTTTCCTCAAAAGTTATTATTCTAAGAAGTATCAAAATTAATCCTTAAGCATTTCTGTGAAGACTCTAATGAATTGACAATCCTATTCAAGCAGTTCTTATGGTCCATTCCACATTTGAGTAGTTTAGTATTGCATGCTACTTGTTGTATTTACATATTGTTTCACACACACTCTCACACGCCTTAATAAGAAGCACAAGTGTGAAATTGGTATAAAAGTGCAACACATTCCAAAGAACTCATCACAAGCTTCAAACCCTAGATCAAATACGATTAGTCTAGGGGTTCACTTTTATGAAACTGCATTACATTACTTATGCACAATTGCATCTTACTTCTTAAACATTCGTACTTATCGGACCAATGATGTTGTTTACAGAAATTGGATCTTCTATTGTCTTGAAGACCGTGATTGCATAATCTTGCAATCACAAAAGGAAAGTTCACACTTGCTCACGGCCTTTGGTTATTTTCTATCAAAATGCTTGTAACTCAAATGTTGTCATCATCTGCATTTCAAAAGGGATGGAAACACTTTTTCATAATAATATGATTATGGATTATTTACCAAATGGTAAATAATCTATTGATACCGTTCCAGTGGTAAAGGAACATAATATCTTGGACTTAATCAACCAATGTCGCCAGTGATTCTAGCAACGTATATTACGCGTTAACCATAAGACTTGGAATGGGATGAGAAAATCATTTATATCTTCTCCCTTTCGCATGGACGGATGACCTTATCGTGAAGCTACAGATTTCTCGTGGAGAATCCAGAGAATCCAGCACATGAGTGGGACCCCTCAGTTCCCTGCAATCTAGGTGTCTAGATTATTGAGACTTCATAAACATATCTGTAATTTTTGATGCTCCATGCTTGTTTTATATCAATTTTCTTTTGTTTTGTTTACACTTGTAGGTATTTTTATACATTTTTTGGAACTAACCTATTAACAAGATGCCACAGTGCCAATTGCCTGTTTTTTGTTTTTTTGGTTTCAGAAAAGCTAGTAAGGAAATATTCTCGGAATTGGACGGGACAAAAGCCAAAGTCAATATTTTACAAGAAGGAACACGGAGTCTGGAGGGCAGCCGAAGTGGGGCCATGAGGCGGCCAGACCATAGGGTGGCGCGACCCCCTGGGCACGCCAGGCCCTGGTGTGGGCCCCTCGAGTGGCCACCGACCTTGACTCTTTGGCTATAGAAGTACCCTGATGCAGAAACCCTAAGGACCCGATCAAAAATCCACGAAAGAGTCTGTAGCCACCGCCATCTCCATCCCTAGATCAGGGGGGATCCGAAGCTCTTCCCGACACCCTGCCGGAGGGGAGAGATCATCCTGAAGGCCTTCTTCATCACCATGCCAGCCTCCGGAGTGATGCGTGAGTAGTTCACCCTTGGACTATGGGTCCATGAAGTATCTAGATGGTTGGTTCTCCTCCTTTGTGCTATCATATTTAGATCTTGTGAGCTCCGTTCATGATCAAGATCATCTATTTGTAATCCTATATGTTGTGTTTGCTGGGATTCATTGGATATTGAGATACTATGTCAGATTGATTATTGATTCTATCATGTCTATGTTATTTGTGATCTTGCATGCTCTCTGGTTCTAGTAATTATGTTGGCCAAGTAGATGCTTGCAACTCCAAGAGGGAGTATTTATGCTCGATAGTAGGTTCATGCCTCTAGTAATCCGGGGAAGTGACAGAAATCTCTAAGGTTGTAGATGTGTTGGTGCTACTAGGGAGAAAATATCAATCCTTTGTCCACAGGGCAATTGTATTGTTTACTTTACACACTTTGCTTAATGCAATTATCTATTGCTTGCAACTTAATACTAGAAGGGGTTCGGATGATAATCTGAAGGTGGATTATTAGTCATAGATGCAGTTGGATTATGGTCTATGTATTATGTTGTAATGCCCAATCAAATCTCATAGGAGTCAAGATGTCTCGTATATGCATTGTTATGCTTTCTCAATCTGTTAATTGCCCCACTGTAATTTGTTCACCCAACATGCTATTTATCTTAAGGAGAAAAACCTCTAGTGAACTGTGGACCCCAGTCCATTCCTTTACCATTGATATACCATCTATTGTTTACTGTTTACTATTTACTTTCGGCAAGCAATTACTAGCTTCTAAACTATACGTTTAATCCTTCGTTTTCAGCAAAACTAGTGAGATTGACAACCTCACAGTAAGTTGGGGCAAAGTTCTATGGTTGTGTTATGCAGGATTCCAAGTTGCTAGCAACACCTTAGAGTTGTTTCCTTACTCCTACTGGTTTGATAACCTTGGTTTCATAACTAAGGGAAACTTGTTGTTGTGCTCATCATACCTTCCTCCTGGGGTTCCCAACGAGCTCTACATATCTTGAGCCAGCAAGCACTTTTATAGCACCGTTGCCGGGGAGTTAAGGACAGCTTCAATCTCTTCCTCCTTGTCAATCATTTTTTAGGGAGAAAGAAGATTCTTGCAAGGGGAGTCTCTCACAACCAATATATTTACTTTGTTTTTGTTTTACTTAGTTTATTTTTCTTTGTTTGCTTGATTCTTTATCAAAAACACACACAAAATTAGTCGTACTGGTTTGCTTATTTTTATCAAAAACACACAAAAAATCCTATTTCAGTTTCTATTTCGGTTGGCTTGCTTTAATCTTGCAAAAAATGAATACTCCTGAAAACACTAAGTTGTGTGATTTCACTAGCACAAACAATAATTATTTCATGTGCACACCTATTGCTCCACCTGTTCCTGAAGCAACTTTCTTTGAAATTAAACCTGCTCTGCTCAATCTTGTTATGAAAGAAAAATTCTTTGGTGCTGGTACTGATGATGCTACTGCTCACCTTAATAACTTTGTTGAACTTTGTGAGATGCAAAAACATAGGGATATAGATGGAGATATTATTAAGCTTAAATTGTTTCCTTTCTCTTTGAGAGGAACGGCTAAAGAATGGTTGCTATCCCTACCTAGAAATAGTATTGATTCTTGGATTAAATGCAAAGATGCTTTCATTGGAAAATATTATCCTCCTGCTAAGATTATATCTATGAGAAGTGAAATAATGAAATTTAAACAATTTGATAATGAACATGTTGCTCAAGCTTGGGAAAGAATGAAATATTTGTTAAAGAATTGCCCCGCTCATGGACTCACTACTTGGATGATTATCCAAACTTTTTATGCAGGACTGAAATATTCTTCGAGAAATGTGCTGCATTCTGCTACTGGATGCACCTTTATGACCATTAATTTGAGTGCTGCAGCAATGCTTCTTGATAATATGACGGTTAACTATTCTGAATGGCACACTAAGAGAGATCCACAAGGTAAGAAGGTAAATTCTGTTGAAGAAGCCTCCTCCTTGAGTGATAAAATTGATGTTATTATGTATATGCTTGTTAATGTAAAAGCTCATATTGATCCAAATCATGGTCCCTTAGCCTCTTTGGTTGCTCATGAAGAGCAAGTTGATGTGAGCTTCATTAGAAATAATAATTTTAGCAACAATTCCTCTAGGAATAATTTTGGTAGTAATAATTATAGGCCATATCCTCCCAATAATGGTAATGCTTATGGAAATTCCTACAACAACAATAGAAGTGCACCCTCTGAACTTGAAGTCATGCTTAAGGATTTTATTAGTAAACAAACTGCTTTCAATAGAACTGTTGAGGAAAAACTTTCAAATGCTGAAAAAATATATCATCTTTGTCTGAAGCACAATCTTCTTTGATTAAGAAAATGGCTGCTAAACCTGAAACTATGGAAAACCACTTTGCTGCTACTAATGCCATACAAGTTAGAATTGATGAAAATGTTAGACTGTTAGCTGAATTGCATGCTAAGTGGGAAAGTGAAGATGAAATTGCTAGAAATAGTAGTATTTGTACTATTACCACCACCAATGTTGATGCTAGCAAACCACATGAAGTCCCCATTCCTTTTGCAATAATGCCTAAAACCGGTCGAACCTTTTCCAATAAAAATGCTGAAATTCTTCGGAATATGGGAAACAATAGTTTACTACCTTGGATGGTAATTTTGATTTTGATCTTGATGGTTTCAATACTTCTGAAGTAATTATGTTTCTACAAAAGCTTACTAGAAGTCCTAATGCTAGTGCTATGAATATGGCCTTTACAAAACACATTATAGATGCTCTCATAAAAATTAAAGAAGAAAAATTGAAACATAAAGCTTCTATTCCTAGGAAATTAGAAGATGGTTGGGAACCCATCATTAATATGAAAGTGAATGATTTTGATCTCAAAGCTTTATGTGATCTTGGTACTAGTGTCTCTATTATGCCTAGAAAGACTTATGAAATGCTTGATTTTCCACCATTGGAAGATTGTTATTTAGATGTCCAACTTGATGATAATGCTAAAAAGAAACTGATGGGGAGTATTAATGATGTTCTTATTATGGTTAACAATAACTATGTCTCCGTTGATTTCTATGTTTGGGATGTTGTATGCAATGCTTGTTGTCCAATTATTCTGGGAAGTCCTTTTCTTAGAACTATTGGTGCCATTATTGATATGAAAGAAGGCACCATTAAATATAAATTCCCACTCAAGAAAGGTATATAACACTTCCCTAGGAAGAGAGAGAAGATACATTTTTCCTCTCCTATTAAAACAGAAATTGATCTTAATGCTTCTTCATTTGAAAATACTTGAATCTTGCTCCAGTGCCTAGCTAAAAGGCGTTAAATAAAAGCACTATTGGGAGATAACCCAAATTATTTTTACTTCCAGTAAGTTTTTCTTTTGTTGAGTCTTGGAAGTTATTGCCACAGTAATAACCTCTCCATGAGATATCATCCCGGAGGCCTTCTTCATCACCATGCCAGCCTCCGGAGTGATGCGTGAATAGTTCACCCTTGGACTATGGGTCCATACAGTAGCTAGATGGTTGGTTCTCCTCCTTTGTGCTATCATGTTTAGATCTTGTGAGCTCCATTCATGATCAATATCATCTATTTGTAATCCTATATGTTTTGTTTGCGGGGATCCGATGGATATTGAGATACTATGCTAGATTGATTATTGATTCTATCATGTCTATGTTATTTGTGATCTTGCATGCTCTCCGTTGCTAGTAACTATCTTGGCCAAGTAGATGCTTGCAACTCCAAGAGGGAGTATTTATGCTCGATAGTAGGTTCATGCCTCTAGTAATCTAGGGAAGTGACAGAAATCTCTAAGGTGTAGATGTGATGTTCCTACTAGGGAGAAAACAACAATCCTTTTGATGGTGTAGATGTGATGTTGCTACTAAGATGTAGATGTGATGTGATGATAATCTGAAGGTGGATTATTAGTCATAGATGCAGTTGGATTATGGTCTATGTATTATGTTGTAATGCCCAATCAAATGTCGTAGGAGTCAAGATGTCTAGTATATGCATTGTTATGCTTTCTCAATCTGTTATTTGCCCCACTGTAATTTGTTCACCCAACATGCTATTTATCTTAAGTAGAAAAACCTCTAGTGAACTGTGGACCCCAGTCCATTCCTTTACCATTGATATACCATCTACTGTTTACCGTTTACTATTTACTTTCGGCAGGTAATTACTATCTTCCAAACTATACGTTTAATCCTTCGTTTTAGCAAAACTAGTGAGATTGACAACCTCACAGTAAGTTGGGGGCAAAGTTCTATGGTTATGTTGTGCAGGATTCCAAGTTGCTAGCAACACCTTGGAGTTGTTTCCTTACTCCTACTGGTTCGATAACCTTGGTTTCATAACTGAGGGAAACTTGCTGTTGTGCTCATCATACCTTCCTCTTGGGGTTTCCAACGAGCTCTACATATCTTGAGCCATCTATTATCTGTGCTTCTGCCCCAGGTTGTTATCTAACTTTCGTTAGTTCAACACTTTTCGATTTGAGCAACAGAAGGTCTTCCAAAAAATTGTTTTTACCTGCTGGTCTGTTTTGACAGATTTCTACCATTATATGTATTTGCTTCTTGTTGATTCCTTTTTGAGTTGTTTTTGGGGAATTGAGATTTTTTAGGGAAGTTCTACAGTAGCTTGTGTTTTAATGAAAGCTTTATTGGTGTTGAAACTGAACCCAAAGACTTATTATCTTGAGTGCACTAATGTTGCTAATAAAGATTGTGTGAAGTTTTGTATGAAGGAAGAATTTCAGGTGTAAGGAAAGAACAATGTAATGAGATGAAGAATGTACTAAAGCTCAAGCTTGTGGATGCCACGCGTGTCACCCCAAGAAATATCCAAGAAGTACAAGCATCAAAGCTTGGGGATGCCCAAGGCATCCCCTTCTTCATCAATAAAAATCCTAGGTTTCTTCCAAACACTTCATTTTTATTGTTTCATGCATAGTTGTGTTGTTCTTAGAGCGTCTTTGTTTTTGTTTTTGGTTTTCATTTGCTTAGTTTTCTTGAATAAATTGGTTGGACCCCCGCTTTCATACATTAGTTTTCAAATAAGTTGATTTGGATTGGAAAAGAGTAGGAAAAGTTCATGCTTAAGTGGTAAAGAGAGCTTGTTTTTGGTCGTGGCTTATGCTTTGTCATGCCATGCTTGATATTGTTTTGGCTTTATGCTTAGTGATCTTTGCTATAGAATGACATGTTATAAACAATTGAGATTGCTTCATGTGCCTTGAAAGAATCATGCGTCGTTTTAGCATGTTAAAGCATAGTATTGTGGTATTCTCCTTTGATACTTTATTTAGGTTGACTTGGCGCATTCTCACACCATGTTATGACTATCCCAAGTCACCATAGCCTTTGTGTTCCTTTAGTTTTTTACTTGTAATATCACTTTATGCTTTAATTAATGATGTTTTGTCGCTTTGCATGATTATGGCCATTATTGCTATCTTAGTTGGTCTCTCCCAGTCTTTTGCTAGCCTCCATACCAAGTATGAGTTCCAATCATGCATCCAACTCCAAATAAAACCAAGTTATTCCAAAGAGTCCACCATACCTACCTATTAGCTTTTGCTATTCCAAGTAGATTCATGTTTTTATCTACCTTCTGAATTAAACTTGTTATGAGAAAACTAGTGATTAAAGCTCTCACGAACTTGATGGCAGACTTTACCTTTCCTGCCCTTAATAAACTCGAACCATTGTGTCATCTATGTTGTCTATGCTTGCACTTATATGTTGGGTATTAGAAGAACCATGCTGTCATGGGGAATGCTTTCAACATTGCACTTGTACTTTGTACCTAGTTGATATCATGCTCTTTTTTCTATGGATGTCGTTGGTGTGAAATGAAAGGGGAGCTTGTAAGTCCATGGAGTTATGTATGTCTGTTAGAGAAACGCCTAGGCCGCCGGTCTAATCCATGTTGTCATGGTGGAAACCTGTAGCGTAACCATAGTGAGCTATCTATGAAGCATTCTTCTTATAAAAAAAGAGAAAAAGAAAAAAAGAGATAAAAGTGTTCAACTTACTGAGTACATTGATTAACATTACAGTAGATAAAAGATGTTCAACTTACTAAACAACATGAATAGAATACACTTCAGCACTAGATTAAACAAGAAAAGATGACTATCCAAACAGTCTTCTTCCAAGCTGAACCACTACATGACAATCTCAACAAAGTTGAGACCAAGGTGCTCCTACATATGCTCTACTTTTATGAGAAGTAGTGATGCTCATCCAACATTAGCAGCAAATGTGAAGTCAGGCCATCTTGTGGTGAAGCTGACGCGTCCATTTTCCCGTTGTACAATATATGCACATGCAATAAAATTCTCTTCTTCTCCTTCAAGATCATGTCCCTGCCTGTATAGATGTGTTATGCCCTGAGTTGGGTACCTGAAACCATCTACAACCTCAATTGGCATGAACTGCAATAAAGAAAAAAGTTAGTATTGAAACAAGTAATCTAAATTAACAAGTTCATTAAATTATATGTTGAATCTGAACATAAAATATGATTAAATATGTGGAAGGAAACTAACTAGTGCATTATGGTCATGGTTTTCCATATTCATTTTGTGTACCCAGAAATTCTTTTCATCTTTACTTTCAAAAAACTGATGTTCTGTGACATGAACATCTTTGTAAATGCCAAATAAGATTGAAGCCATTTGCTGCTCAGTTAGTGCATTTATGTCTGAGAAGATTGTCCTGTGCATAATGCTTCTGATGGAACTAGGCACATCTCCCACCTCTGATCAATGAGTGGAAATACGTAAACAATGTTATTATGATGATCTAGTAGTAGGACAAGGAAAAACTGTATGTGAAAATTATTTACAGTAAATAAGGGAAATACCAGTTGCTTCATGAATCTTTTTCTCTTCACCATTAGAGTAAACAGTGACATGAAATAAATTGGTCAAGTTCAAACTAACATGATCAAGTGGGTCGTCATCATATTCAAAATGCACTACATCTCCAAGTGCTATATCATAAACCCTCATCAAGGACTTCCAGTACGGACCACAAATTATTGTCCTAACACTAGATTTCTTGAGAAACAAATCAAAATTCCTTAATGCTTCACTGTTTGCAACCATCCAATTTTTTTGTAGTGAAATCATTCAGTCTTTCCCTAAATGAGCATGGCACTACCTGAAGGATAACAACATGGTTGAGTTCATGTGACAACAATACATTAAAAGAAACAGTACATAAAATGAAAATTTCGAACGTTTTCAATAAAACCTTCTCGTAAATATGTAAAAACTTACCACACCATTGATGGGAAAACCTTGAACAATGTTAACCTGGAAGATGGCTGCTCTCCTCTGTGCCCTACCACAATTGTGGGAAGGTTGCCCACACACTGCACAGTCCATTCCAAGAATCGCCTGATAAAATTAACACTGCATTTAAGGAGTGAACTGTGCATTAACTAAGTACAATCCTAATCTAGAAAGTGACAAACAGATCAATTATCAACCATAAATTACACCATACTATTACGGAGATAAGATGATAGGAAGAACATACAATGGATTACGTGGAAACAAAAAAATGGAAGTGTGATGCAAAACTCACCGTCGAGTGGTACAAAGACAATGGAATGGAGATTCAAATAAAAGAACAAAGCTTCGTGAAATGAAGAAACAAAGAAGGATTAGAACTGAAACCAATAATGATAAGGAAAGGGATACGGGATTAGAGGAGAAATCTTGATCGGGAGGGGACGGACTTTTTTGAGAAACTGCTCTACTCTGAGGAACTATTCTCGGGAACTGTTCTCGGGAAGTGCTCTGGACGTGCGTAGTGGGAGAGCGGTGGAGAGAACTGAACCGAGTCCCTTCGGTTTCCCTCCATTTATAATTCAACCAACTAAAACGGTTATGTGCTAACCTGACGAAATTGAAAGTCTGACAGACTAACAACTAAACTGAACTTGTACATGGAGGCAGTGCATAATTGACACTTTTGGCAGTAGTGTGAGGTATGGTTTATCTTTTTTTAGGTAATTAGTATTTCCTTTTTATTTCATTTAGTTTATGTTTTCTCATTTATTTTATTTACCGGTAATTAAAATTTTATAGTTGATTTTACTCAAAGTAGTATACTTTTTACCAAATTTCTTCATTGAGTACTGCACAGTTTATCCGCGTGCACTGCCATATTATTAGCTTGTTGCAGTGCCCTAGTATTGTACTATGTTGAACTGCTCTATTTTGACTGCAGTGCCATGCGCATTGTTTTTCGCAACCTCGGTAAACTTAACTTTCGATCCGCGTGCGCTGTTTCATTCGCTGAATTGTTAAGTGCGTTTATATTAGGCATAGTGTTATAGCTTTGGTCAATCGTTGATCTAGGATGATGTGTGGGTTGTGTTTTATTTTGGGTAGGTGAGACGACTGTTTAATGTGTATAAGTACATTATAAAGTCAGACGTCGATGCTTAACATTTCGCATTCTAGTCCTAGTTCCTCTTCTACTACACTGTTTGTTTTCCTCTAGACGGTTCTTCTTCCAGTACCATTGTTAGTTCTTTCTGCCATGGATCCAATGAGGAAGCCTTTGTCTAGAAAGCAATAGACATCCGTTACAAAACGCTTGGAAGCTACTGAGAGGAGGAGACGGGGAGTGGAGGGTGCTGTGCGGCTTCCCACCATCATGGATTCCTTCGCCGAAGGTTCTTCGTCGTCTCGATGCAACCGTCGCAAGATCGACGAGTCCGGGTTAGTTTTGCTTTTTTATCTTTTCTTGTATTCATTTCTAATTTTTCGGATTAGGTTTTTGAAACTCTTGTTGTGTCATTGGCGTTTGGAACTTATATATAGGTCTCACTCCTCTGGTGTTCATGGTTGCTCGCATTTGGCATCTGCTCCATCGTCGTCTGTTCCTTTGGTGCATCCGAGCAGGATAATCAATGTGTCTGTATTTGTATGTTGGCTATTTTTTTACTACAATCAGTACTATTTTATCCACACTTAATCTTGTTGTTGTTTTTTGTGAAAATATTAGGATTCACTGGCATTAGTTACGGGAGTTTTGGATGGAAGTAATCATATTGATGCAGAATATCAGAGGCTTCGTAATGAATTTGCTACAGAGAAGGCTAAGGTATCAGAATTGTATGTCAAGCTCTCCGAGAAGGAGGCAGAAAAGATGAATATTAGTGTAGAGTGTGACCGGCTTCGATAGGAGATCGTCGGAATGCAGCACGCTATTAAAGCTGACGCTGCAGCCTAGGATTTAGAGCGGGATACTCTGACGATGGATATGGCTCAGTTACTAGCTGATAGACAGAATCTTGATGAGCAATTGGCCGACATGATAGTCAAGCGTTTTGAAGACATTGAAACAACAAAGAATGCACGTCTTGACAGGCTACATGCAATGCAATCACTGAAGGACATTCTTGAGCGTCGTCGTAACTGCAAAGAGTGCATGGATGGCATTCACAAACAGGTCAAGGAGCTTGATAAGAAACTGTCCAGATGACTTGTGAAGTGTCTTCCATATTTTAAATACTAGCAAAATTTGTCCTATCATGTTGTAAGTGTTTGTAATGGTGTTTGTGAAGAGCACTTAATGGATGTGATGGAGCAAGAATGTATGTAATTAAGTAAGTATGTACGTAATGAAGCAAGTGTCTATCTGTCAGTGAATTTTTCTATTTTCATTGCTCTGACCAGCTATGGTGCACTGTGGTGTTCTTTCCGTGTGTGCTATATAGCTTCTTTGTTCTTCCTTGTCTAGACTAGTTGCACTACCTTATTTTACTCATGTACGCATGGTTCTATGGCAGTGCAAGGATATCGATATAGGCAGTTTTAAAAATGATCATCTAGAAGCAGTTTATACTGTGTTGAGTGCACTGAAAATATAATTTTTACACATAGGCATTGAAGAGTGTTTTCAGTGGTGCATGCACTACCCACGTAGATTTATATGCACTGCGTCGTACATATGTATAGTCTGCCTTGTGCTGACTCGTTGCACTGCCTTCTTTACTTATGCATGCAATTTGTCTATGGCATTGCAAGGATATCTATGTAAGCAGTTTGTTAAAAGACCACCTACAAGAAGTTTATACTGGGTTGAGTATGATCATCATGTGGAAGTAGTTTATACTTGGTTCAGTGTGATGAAAATATAATTTTTACACATACCTATGCAATTGTTTTTATCGCTGTATGCATTTGCGATATGCACTGCTCACATAGATGCAGTTTATACTTGCTTCAGTGTGATGAAAATATAATTTTTACACATAGCTATGCAAGAGTGTATGCAGATGCACTGGCCCATAGATGCCGATGCACTTCAATTAGATATTGCACTACCAACTTAAAATCAGAAAACCACTTATCTGTTACAGATTAACAAGCGTCTACTTACGCCCATAGATATTGTAATTTCCTGTGCATTAGACTAGTTGGATGCAATATGTGCATGCAATCAGGTTTGAGAAAATAATGTACATGTTTCGTAATTTTGGCCTAATCACTTAATGTTATTGCAATTTCTTGCATCTCCACGTCTGGACCCAACTCCCTTAGATCTTCTGGTAGGTTCTTCAGTGCTTTGTTAGATCTGTGGAACAACATTGTGTATAGTTGTTCATCTCTGATACTAGAGCTTGTGACCTAATAAGTATTGTAAAGTCTTGTTAGTTTTCAAGTATCTGTAATCAATTTATTTGAAAAAAATCTATCTAACTATTGCTTACTGATGACCCACAAGCATAGGGGGTGTATCGCAGTATTTTCGAGGGAAGTGAAACCCAATTTATTGATTCGACACAAGGGGAGCCAAAGAATATTTATAAGCCTTAACAACTGAGTTGTCAATTCAGCTGCACCTGGAAACAATCTTGCTCACATCAGTTTATCAGTAGCAACAGTTTTGTAGTAGGAATAGTAAAGTAACAACAGTAGTAAAAGTAAAGACAGTAGTAACAATATCCGTAAACAGTAGGATTCGAGTGCGGTAGGCATAGGGATGGATGGACGGGCGTTGCATGAACAAGACAATTCATATAGCAATCAGAACATAGGGAAATTGCAGATAAATAAGATAAAGCATCCAAGTACTAGATAATCATAGGCATGTGTTCCATATATAGTCATACGTGCTCGCAATGAGAACTTGCACACCATCTTTTGTCCTGCCAGCCTGTTTGCAGCGGGGCCTCAAGGGAACTACTGGCAATTAAGGTGCTCCTTTTAATAGAGCACCGGAGCAAAGCATTAACACTCCATGAACACATGTGATCCTCACATCAAAGCCATTCCCTCTAGTTATCCCGATTTCTGTCACTCCGGGGCCATTGGTTCCGGACAACAATGTGTATACAACTTGCAGGTAAGACCATAAACAATACTATCACAATGAATCAATAACATGTTCAGATCTGAAATCATGGCACTCGGGCCCTAGTGACAAGCATTAAGCATAACAAGTCACAACAAAGTCATAAAGCACTAATAGAAGATACTAGGCACCGTGCCCTTAACAATCTGATGCCATTACATGAACGATCTCATCCAATCTCTACCATCCCCAAAGCCTACAGCGGGGGATTACTCACTCATAGATGGGGGAAACATGGATGGTCCATGGAGAAGCGATGGTGATGATCTCCTCCAATTCATCGTCCCGGCAGGGTGCCAGAACGGAGTTTCTAGTGCTGTTTCGTGGAATCTGCTGGTGGCGGCGGAGCGGAACTCCTTCTGGAAAAACGTCAAACCCCCTAAGTTTTTAGGTCAGAAGGCATCTTATAGGCGAAGAGGGAGACCGATGGGGTGTCTAGGGCGGCCAGACCACCCCTTGGCGCGGCCAGGCCCAGCCCACGCGGCCAGGTGTTGTGGATGGGCCCCAGCCCCTCTCCATCTCGTATTCTAGCTCTAGGTGTCCCTCGGTAAAATAATGACTTTGGATTTTGTCCCGTCCAATTCCGAGAATATTCATTTTCTGACTTTCTTGGAACCAAAAACAGCAGAAAATAGGCAGTTGGCACTGTGGCTCTTGTTAATAGGTTAGTCCAAGAAATCATATGAAAAGTACTCCAAAGTGTGGACAAAACACAAGAAAGTAGATAAATCAAGCATGGAACATAAAAAATTATAGATACATTTGCAATGTATCAACATGCCCAAGCTTAACTCCTGCTCGTCCTCGAGTAGGTAAGTGATAAAAAGAGCATGATATCAACTAGGTACAACCGTGCAATGTTGAAAGCGTTCCCCATGACATCATGGTTCTGCTAATCCCCAACAAATAAGTGCAAGCATATACAACATAGACGACACAATGTTTCAAGTTTATTAAGGGCAATAAAAGTAAAGTGTGCCATCAAGTTCATGAGAGCTTTAATCACTAGTTTTCTCATAACAAGTTTAATTTGGAAGCTAAACAAAAACATGAATATACCTGGAATAGCATATGCTAATAGGTAGGTATGTTGGACTCTTTGGAATAACTTGGTTTTAGGGAGTTGGATGCATGAGTGGAACTCATACTTGGTTGTGGAGGCTAGCAAAAGACTGGGAGCGACAAACTAGGAGAGCAATAATGTTCATAATCATGCAGAGCAACAAAACATCATTAATCAAAGCATAAAGTGATACTACAAGTTAAAAACTAAAGGATTATCAAGGCTATGGTGACTTGGAATAGTCATAACATGGTGTGAGCATGCGCCAAGTCAACCCAAATAAAGCATCAAAGGAGAATACCACAATACTATGCTTTAATATGCTAAAACAACGCATGATTCATTCAAGGCACATTAAGCAATCTCAATTGTTTATAACAAGTCATGCTACAACAAAGAATACTAAGCATAAAGCCAAAACAATACCAAGCATGGCATGGCAAAGCATAGGCCACAGTCAAAAACAAGCTTTGTTTACCACTTAAGCATGAACTTTCCAACTCTTTTCCTATCCAAACCAAACTATTTGAAAACCAATGTATAAAAGAGGGGATCCAACCAATTTATTCAGCAAACTAAGAAAACCAAGCAAACAAAAAACCAAAACGAAAACGAAAAAGAAGACACTCCAAGAATAACACAATTGTGCATGAAATAATAAAAATGAAGTGTTTGGAAGAAACCTGGGATTTTTATTGATGAAGAGGGGGATGCCTTGGGCATCCCCAAGATTTGACGCTTGTACTTCTTTGATATTTCTTGGGGTGACACACGTGGCATCCCCAAGCTTGAGCTTTAGTCCATCCTTGATCTCATTACTCATTCCTTCCATACACCTAAAAAATTTCCTTCGTAGAAAACTTCACACAATCTTTATTAGCAACATTAGTGCACTCAAGATAATAACTCTTTGGATTCATTTTCAACACCAATAAAACTTCCATTAAAACACTAGCTACTGTGGCACTTCCCTCAAAAATCTCAATTCCCCAAAATAACTCAAAAAGGAACCAACAAGAAGCAAATGCAGAAAATGGCAGAAATCTGTCAAAACAGACCAGCAGGTAAAGATGAATTTTTTCGAAGACCTTTTGTTGCTCAAATCAAAACGTGTTGAACTAATGAACGTTAGATAACAATCTGGGGCAGAAGAACAAAAATTCACGCCTCAAAAGGACGGACAGAGATTTTACACGAATTTTTAGAGTGAAGCACAGAAATTTGTTTCGGGATAGCAACTTTTCCAATCATTACTTCTCTCTCATTAGAGGTTATTCTTTGCACAAAAAGCAAATAAAAAGGATAAGGAGCGGTACTGAAGTAATAACTTCCAACACTCATCTAAAACTTTTGGGTTATCTCCCAATAAGTACTTTTCTTTAACGCCTTTAAGTTAGGCATGATAGTTTGAGAGGATGCTCACATAAGAAATGTGAATTGAAGTAGAAGAGAGCATCAAGAAGCAAATTGAAAACACATTTAAGTCTAACCCACTTCCTATGCATAGGAATCTTGTATGCAAATAAATTCGCAAAGAACAAAGTGACAGGCATAGGAAGATAAAACAAGAGTAACTTCAAAACTTTCAGCACATAGAGAGGTGTATCTATACCATGAAAACTTCTACAACCATATTTTCCTCTCTCATAATAATTTTCAATATCCTCATGAATAAACTCAACAATATAACTATCACATAAAGCATGATTTTCATGATCTACAAACACATAATTTTTATCAAGCTCAATAATAGTGGGATTAAAACCTTCAAACCCACTTTTAACAATTCTATAACAAGATGGCTGGTCATTCAATATAGGACCATCGTCTAGAGCTTTATCATAAACATTTTCTAAGCAAGACTCTTTAGTACCATGCATCTCGAAGTTAGGCACAAATAAAGGATTATCACAGGTAACATGAGCATAACATTCATTCTCCTTTGGTACGCATGGGGGATAATCAAATAATGTAAGGGATAAAGAGTTACTCTCATTAGAAGGTAGGCATGGTTAGCTAATCCATTCTTCCTCCTTTTGTTCATCACTCTCCTCCTCTTTTTCATCTAATGAGCTTTCAGGTTCATCAATTTCTTCTTCCATAAGATCCTGCAAGGCATTAGTCTCTTCCATTTGTGGAAAGCATCAATGGATATATTCAAGAATATAGCCATTTTCTTCCTTATAATTATCAAAGCAAAATTTAAGTATATCATAAACCTCATATTTATAAGGTGAATCATCAATATTTTCAAGCAAACTAGCAAGTTCAAATGCACCCTTCCAAGCAATAAATTCTTCAATTTGTTCCACATCATAAAAGTCATAATTTCCCTTAACATAAGAAGATATGGTAACATCATCATTATACTCACATTGAAAAGGGAGGTGTTTGTACCTCCTACAACAACAAGATTTATCAAAGCAATAAGTAACATTATAAGTAGAGCACACGTTTATAGCAACGGTATACAACTTATCAATTTGTTCCCATAAGTGTTTCCCTTTTGTGACAAGCGGTATTCCTTATAATAATATTTTTGTTCTTCCGTCAACCCACCTTGCCAATAAGATTCAGTTTGAAAGGAAGCAACCATTGATAGAAAGCATGATAAAGCAAGATAATAACAGACCAACAAAAATAACAACTAGAGTCGGAACTAATTTTTTTGTATTTTTGATAAAGAAACAAGCAAACAAGGCGGAAATAAACTATAACACCCTCGCCTGAAAAGGCTGAGTTCCTGTGTATAGTGTCAATCCCTGGATCGGTTCACTAGCACACACAGTACAGATGAATACCAAAGAACACAACAGTGCATCATTATTACATCGAATGAACTAGAATTGTAATTATTACATAGTGCTTAGCTCAAAGGCTACCTCAAATAACAAAGTAGTATATGGAAGCATAAACGTATAATAGGCTCCATCTTCAAATTTCCCAAAAGTGAACACATGTCGAGTGGAGTATCGCGACCTATTTCGATCACTCAGAATTGGTATAACCTGCAACATGAAATGTAGCATCCCTGAAGGGTCATGTAACATCTCAAAACTTCAATCCAAGCTTATCAAGATCTAAATCATCAAATTTGGGGTTAACAAAAACTTTTGCAAATTTAAAATGAAAGCATTCATATATGTGTGCATTTAAAATAGGAGTTGTTTTGAATTGCCATGGTTGTGCGATCCTTTGCTTCTAAAATGTTTCTTAAGTGAAATAAACCTCATCTAAGTCATTCCCAAACTTTTTCCAAAGAAGAACAACTCAAAATGAATATTTGAAGGGAATGGTCATTTTGGTAAAATTAACTCTCATGCCTACTTTGGCTATTCCTAGTACTCAAAACTTAACAAAAACATTTGTGGATCTTTACACCCCCTGATAGTACACATAATGAGGTACCAAGGCCCACTTTGTGACCT
This sequence comes from Avena eriantha, assembly GCA_910589775.1. Taxonomy (NCBI): domain Eukaryota; kingdom Viridiplantae; phylum Streptophyta; class Magnoliopsida; order Poales; family Poaceae; genus Avena; species Avena eriantha. The sequence goes on from OU342741.1 coordinate 391,196,219, forward strand.
GCTAAAAACTTTCAAATGCTAATTTTAAATGACAGTTTAAAATTGAATCTAATTCATATGGGAAGATCCCATTATTTCAAAAACCACTCAAACAAGCTCAGTTTTCAAAACCCAAGCACCCACAGAGTCTCAAGCTTATTCTTAGCAAACCCACCAAAAAGTTTTCAAAATTCAAAACTAAATCTCATGCGGCCATTTCATCAAACACTTGGCATGCATGATTTCCACCCTAATGCTAGCTCACTGTTTTGAACAGGGTTTTGCCCCCAAATGGTCTACATTTAATCTCTTTGTCCCCTCTTGATCTAACCAGGCCCTTAGCACCCACTCCCCTAGCCCCTAGTGGCATTGCCATGCCATGCCGAGCCACCCCTCGCCGGCCAACCTTGCCCTCACCGCAGCAGACCATCTCCCCCTCTTTCTCCATGTCTAGGAGGTAGTTCACACCTCACCGCCACCCTCTGTCCCCTGCCCGAGCTCAGCCCTGCAGTGGACCATCGAGGATACCACACGCCTAGTGCCACCGCACCATGCCGGTGCCGCTCCGAGAGCGCGCTCTGTCCCCGCTCGCACAGACCGCCCCTTGGCCGCAGCCCGCACCCGCCGCTCCGCCACGACCTAGAGAACACCCCAGACACCCGCGCTGGCCGCCCAACGCCTCACAGCTACCGCTCGCCGTGGACACCGCCGCCTCTGCCGCTCAGAGCACCACCTCGCTCAGACCGCATGCCACCTCCCCTACAGCCGCATTCAATTCCTAGAGCACCGCCAGGGGACCGCCCGTCGATCGCCACCCTCAGCCATGCCTCTACCCAGCCGTAGCCATGTCGCCACCGTCGCCTGCCCATCCCGCTCGGTCTCACCGTCGGCCTATAAAAGGAGCCCTCCCCAGCCTCTTCTCTCCACACCACTCGACTCCCCTCACCTCAATGAACCTCACCCACCTCTCACCGGAGCAAGGGGAGCAGCAGCTCGCCGGAATTGGAGCCAGAGCCGCCGCCTCTGGAGGAGAAGGGCGCCGCTGATTGTGACCACCCCCGGAGCTGCTTCGACCGTCCCTGAGATCACCATCGTCTTCCAGTTTGTTGGCCCGCCTCGCCATCGTCGCTGGAGCCCTGGTACGTCCCAGCAGACCCCCACCGAGCCGCTAGGGTTCGAGCTCGCCGGTGACCTGTTCGTCGTCGACGACGACCTCAGCCGTAGATCTTCCTTCTAATCCTACGGCCCACAACGCGCGTACCATTTCGCGTGTTAAGTGCCGCTGATAAGCGGGACCCCCCTGTCAGCTGAGCCCCGCGCCGCGGAGCGCCACTGGGCCGGCCCAAGTCTTTTCCCGTGCTAGCCCACCTGTTCAACTCTGGATTTTTCTTTTTAGTTAAATCTAGTTTCTGTCCACTATTTTAAAATTCAATTCTGAGAGTTTTACAAATCCATTTTGCATAAAACTAATTTTTCCTGAAAGGTATTAAGATGATCTATCCAAGCCCGTTTGGTTTAATTCAATTAGAGTTATAGATCTCTCCTAATAAAAATAATAAACAGAAGCATGTGCAACTTGCAACATTTTTATGAAATCAAGCAAGTTATCTTTTTGAGTTTATTCCAACTCTCAAAAATCTCATTTCATCATATCTATCTAACTATGTAATAATATGAAGGTTTACATGCAGTGACTTTGGACTAGTACCAAAATAATGCTATATAGGCATTTCTAGTCACTTTAAATCATTAAATAATGAACTTAAACCAAAGTAATGTTGATCCAACCTTTAATTCTCATTCCCACATGTTAGGATATGTGGTGATGACATGTGTCAACATGATCCCATATTTTAAGTGGTGAATATTAAATCTTAGTTAATTTTTCAATGAGTAGAAATTACTTTTCTAAATTAAAAAGGAGGAAAACATTGAATTAAAACTTGACCTATTTATAAACCTATTTAGAGAGTATAAAACTTGTTACACAAAGTTCTTTACTTGTTTTGAAGGTAGCATAAAAAGTATAAAACTTGACCTATTTAGAAACCTTTAGATGTCATTCTATGGCATGAGATTGAACCCATCTTTTCCACTTTAGTGAACACTCTTAACTTAGTAGTTTAGAGTAGAGCAAAAACTTGAGTCACTTTAGATGGGAACACTTGGTGAAAATGAATTATGAAATCCTTAGAATGATGAGTCATTCTATTGAGATGTTTTGACATGTGTTGAGAAACACAAATGGTTGATGATGATGAAAATTTTGAGGCATGAGCCTTAACCCTTTTATAAAACTGATGGTTGGATTCGGATGCGATACGATTCCAAATTTACCTTACAACCACACTACCTGAATTGGGTAAGGCTTAGCTAGAAATTTATATGCATTAGTATTAGTTCCCTCACGGGAGAGCTCTGAGCTGAGGCTACCTCTCAATGTTGTCCACCTATGCAGTGCCCAAGATGACTGGTGGTCATGGTTGGGAGGCCATGCTCATAGGAGAGGTGCTTATACTAGGGTGTGTAAAGGGAAGGTTATGTTTGATTATCTGCATACTGAGTATGATGATTCAGGGTTATCCCTGACAGATGTATCGAATCTTGTGGTGAAAGTGTACCATCTCTGGAGAGTGTCAAACTATTCGAATAGCCGTGTCCGCGGTTATGGACAGTTGGAATGGCCATACTGTTTCGTTGTCAGATGTTTTCCAAATAACTTGATAAGAATGATGAATCTTGACTTGACCACAACAGGGTTGTGTTTATGACATTAGTTTCCCACTTAAGTGATTCTAGAACTTTACTTTATCTTTCTTTCTTCTGAACTCAGCTTAGGTTTCAAACTTAACTTTATAGTTAAACATAGAGTTAGCACTTTAACTTTGAACTATAGTACTTGTTAGTGGTAGTTTGCGAGTACTTAAAGAGTACTCATGGCTTTTGTCCCTGGCTATTATCATGGCCAGACTATGAAGGAGACTATCAAGATGATTTCCAACAAGACGGCTATGATAACTAGGACTATCTGCCTTCGTCAGCATTGCATGTGCCGCTGAAGATGGACCCCACCACTACGCTTATCTTTTATTTTCCGCTGCTTGTTGTATTAAGACTGGATCATGAGATCCTTATTTGTGTAAGACCTTATTTATTGTTTGTAATGGATGATGTACTGTGATATCCAATCCGTTATGTCTCGCAAAAATGGTAATCCTGGGATTGTGAGGTATGGCATAACGGGCATCTGGGATTAAAAATCCGGGTGTTGACAAGTTGGTATCAGAGCCATCCTGACCATAGGAGACCCTAGTTAGAAAGGACGTCCCAATAAAAATTTAGTTTCAAAACCAAAGGAAGTATTTATGAAAAACTATCTCCTCTCTTACCCTTGTGGATTCTTTCTCAAAAATTCATGATACTAAAAAATTCTTACACTACTACTTAAAATTTGGCACACTTGATCACTTCACTAACTTCCTCATCCTTAATTCTTGTAGATGGAGACTCAGTTCAACAAGTTTTACCAGTTGGGAAACGGAGGCCAACTGATCTTCAAGAGGGATCTGGATTCACTGTCAGAGTTACTGGGACGCCCGCATCCGGAGTTTCTTGGAGCTCAACTTCCAGGACCCCCAGGAGGAGACCTATAGTGGCTAGTCACCGCAGACCTTAGAGGAAGCATTGAAGCACCAACCTTTGGGAGAATTCAGTTCTCCGTGAGAGAGAACAACTGGCTAGATGGATTAGCCAGGGAAATGCATGAAGCTCTCACACGTCTATGTGCCCTTAGCGTCAACAAGACCCAAGGAACCCGTTTTGCCCACTATGCAATACGTGACTTCATGGGAATGCCAATGGAGATGCCGGGTCACCCCGAGTTGAGGCGTCAAGTGGAGAACCTTGACTTCTTGCTTCACGACAGACAGCAGGAACTGGACAATGCCAGGGAGTTAGCCAACCAGAACCGTGCCATTGCCGACCAGAAGGCCGAGATTTTCGCACTGCTTGTCCAAGATCGTCAGTCTTTTTGCCGCCAGCGTGCCAAGAAGGATCGCACCATCGCCCATCTTCGAAAGAAGGTGGCCGACCTCGAGAAGACCATCGAGGAGCACGAAGCTCATCTTGCAGCAAAGGAAGAAGAAGATGAGGGTGAAGACATCCAGGGAGACATGGATTCTTACCTCAGCAACGATGATGACTTTTTGGAGGAGGATGCCGTGGACTTCTACACTGATTATGAGGACTCCGACTTCATCGACGATGAGTAGATGCACTAGAACACTGTCGTAGCATGAGATGTATCGGTCTCACTGGATCATAGCTTGCAGAATGGTTTTTCAAACCATCTGTTTTCCCTTTGAGTGTTGTGGTGTGTGTTGTATCGTGTGCTTGCTTGCATGAATGAAAATGAAGTTAGCTGAAAAACCTGAGTCTAACTCAAAGTTTTAGCTTTGAAAACCCAAAACTATGAACCTTAGAATTTCCCTCTTATCCCTATATCTATCTCAATCTTCAGATGACTCGTGGAAACCAAGGAGGGAGCAACTCATCGCAAGACCCAATGCTGCAGATACTGCAGAATCTCATCGCAGACCGTGAAGCAAGCCAGGTAGAACGTCAAGCCAACTTAGCAACACTTCAACAGATCGCCCAAATGGCTCTCAACAACCAAGGGCATGGAAACCAGGATCATCAAGGATCCAAGCTCAAACACTTTCAGAACACCAATCCCCCAATATTCAACCAATCTGAAAACCCATTAGATGCCGATGACTGGTTACAGACCATGGAAAACAACTTAGAAGTTGCCAGAGTTGATGAAAATGAAAAAGTTCTCTTCGCCACCCACTATCTGGCAAGAGATGCAAGAGCTTGGTGGAATAGCATCCGCAATATGAACCATGGTCAAGTGATGACATGGGAAGCATTCAAAGTCAAGTTCAACCGCACCCACGTGCCGTAGGGACTAGTCAACAGAATGAGAGATGAGTTCTGCGAATTGAAGCAAGGAAGACTGACTGTGGTGGATTACCGTGTCAGATTCCTGTCACTTGCCAGGTATGCGCCTGATGAGATCAACACGGAGGCCAAGAAGGAGAGATTCTTGAACGGACTGCATGATGAGATGCAGACTGTCCTCGTCAATATCCGTTTCCAGGATCTCGAAGAGCTAGTCGACTCTGCCATCCAGATGGAAGGGAAGATTAACCAGGCAAACGACAACCGCAAGCATCGTATGATGCAGTAGTCTGGATCCAATAGTCACCAGAAGTACCGTCCAAACCCTTCACCAGGATATGCACCAAGGAACAACCGACCCCCAACGTCTCGTCGAAGCTACCCCAACCGTAGCGGAGGCAATGTGAAGTCCGGAGGAAACAATCACAACTCCGGTAATGCCAACAACTTCAACCGTGCACCTCCCAAGAACCACAACAACAACAACAACAACACTGCACCCAGAACCGGTAGCAACGCTGTGCCTGTCGTAGTCAAGGACAAGTCCCAGATCACTTGTTTCGAGTGTGGAGTGAAGGGTCACTACTCCAATGAGTGTCCCAAGAAGACTGCAGCCAATGCCAATGTGAATGCCCTAGCTCAGCAGCAGCGTCGTGTTCCACCAGGAAGGAGATTTGCCCCAGGGAACCCTCACAACCGCAATGGCCGTCTCTTCCACATGAATGCAGAAGAAGCCCAGGAAGCACCAGACATAGTGCTGGGTATGTTAACTCAGTTTTAGCAAGAGTATTGTTTGATTCGGGAGCATCGCATACATTTGTCACCGAAGAATTTGCATGCACTAGTAAGATTCGTCCAACCAACCTGAAGCATGTCATGATAGTTCAAATCCCCGGTTCAACAACCAAAGCTAGAAAAATTTGCAAAGCGGTACCTATCAGAATACATGGGATAGATTTTTATGCCAACCTAATTGTACTTGTAACCAAAGGATTGGAAGTAGTACTAGGTATGGACTGGATGTCAAGGCATAAAGGATTGATAGACTGTGCTAAGAAAGCCATCACCATGACCAGTAGTTCTGGAGTAACAGTAGAGCATATCTCTGAAACCTTACCCCGTCAATTCAAGTGCAACCAGAGTGCAGCCTTGCCCACCATAGACCAAGTCAGAGTAGTCTGTGAATACCCCGACGTATTCCTAGATGAATTGCCAGGTATGCCCCTCGATAGGGATATTGAGTTCATTATTGAACTAATCCCTGGAACCGGACCTATAGCCTAGAGACCCTATAGCATGAACCCCTCAGAGTTAGTGGAACTGAAGAAGTAGTTGGATGCTATGCTAGCCAAAGGCTTGATTCAACCAAGTGCATCGCCATGGATATCACCAGTGTTATTCGTCGACAAGAAAGATGGAGACAACCGGCTGTGCACAGATTACAGAAAGTTGAATGATGTCACCATCAAGAACAAGTACCCGTTTCCAAAGATAGAGGATCTATTTGATCAGTTGGCTGGAGCCCGGGTATTCTCAAAGATTGATCTTAGGACTGGTTATCACCAACTTAAGATTCGTGCAACGGATATTCTGAAGACCGCCTTTACTACTCGCTATGGTTTATACGAGTATACGGTTATGTATTTTGGATTAACCAATGCCCCTGCTTATTTCATGAATCTCATGAATAAGATCTTTATGAATTTCCTAGATAAGTTTGTTGTGGTGTTTATCGACGACATCCTTATCTACTCCAAGTAGGAAGAAGAGCATGAGCAACATCTAAGAGTTATCCTAGAAACCCTGAGAGAACATCAGTTATATGCCAAGTTCAACAAGTGTGAGTTTTGGTTGAAATAAGTAGGATTCCTAGGACATATTGTGTCTACCGGAGGAGTCTCTGTTGATCCCGCCAAGATCAAAGTTGTCGAAGAATGGGAAGCTCCAACCACTCAAACCCAAGCCCGTGCTTTTCTCGGATTAGCAGGATATTACCGCAAGTTCATAGAAGGATTCTCAAGCATAGCCCGACCAATGACCCAATTGTTGAAGAAGGACAAGAATTTGAATGGATAGACAAATGTGAAGAAGGACAAGAAGTTTCCAGGAGCTGAAGAAGAGATTGATATCCGCCCCAATATTGGTCATGCCAGACATCAAGAAGCCCTTTGATGTGTATTGTGACACATCCAAGATTGGTCTAGGATGTGTATTGATGCAAGAAGGCAAAGTCATAGCGTATCTGTCTCGACAACTAAAGCAGCATGAGCAGAACTATCCGACCCATGATCTTGAGCTAGCAGCTATAGTTCTAGCATTGAAGACATGGCGTCATTATTTGATGGGTAATCGCTATGAGATTTACTCAGATCACAAGAGCTTGAAGTATATCTTCACTCAGAAAGCTGAATATGAGGCAAAGAAGATGGATAGAGTTAATCAAGGATTATGACCTTGACATTCACTATCACCCTGGTAAAGCCAATGTGGTAGCGGATGCTCTTAGCTGATTGCCGTGTAGGCTAAACACCATGATCAAGGAAAAACAACCAAGTTTGTATGAAGAGTTGGAGTAGTTCAGAACTGAATTAGTTAGCAAAGGATTCTTAGCTAGCATTGAACTTCAACCCACTTTGATTAGCCAAATCAAGGAAGCCCAGAAGGGAAATGAAAGTATCGATGGAATCAAATGTCGTATTGGTACAGGAAAGGTACCTGGATTCACTGAAGACGAAGAAGGAGTACTGTGGTACAAAGGACGTATCTGTGTTCCAGCAGATTCAGAGCTGAAGGAAGTTATCATGAAGGAAGCTCATGATACTCTTTATTCTATCCACCCCAGAGGAACAAAGATGTATCAGGATTTGAAAGAGCAATTTTGGTGGCACAAGATGAAGAGAGAGATCGGAAGCTACATCGCCAAATGTGACATCTGTCAAAGAGTCAAGGCAGAGCATCAGAGACCTGCAGGACTATTGTAACCATTGCAGATTCTGGAATGGAAATGGGATTCCGTCGGAATGGACTATATCACTGGTTTGCCTACTTCTAGTAGGGGAAATGACTCAATCTGGGTCATAGTTGATAGACTGTCCAAGGTAGCCCACTTTATACTTGTCAAGACAACTTACTAGAGTGCAAAGTTAGCAGAGCTATACATTGCTAGGATTGTTAGTCTGCATGGAACCCCCCAGACCATAGTATCAGACCGAGGAACTCAGTTTACCTCAAGATTTTGGCAGAAAGTCCAAGAATGTTTAGGAACCAAGTTGAACTTCAGTACAGCTTATCACCCGCAAATTGATGGACAGACTGAGAGATTCAACCAGATCCTAGAGGATATGCTTAGAGCTTGTGTGTGGAATATGGATCAAAGTGGGAAGACTGCCTGCCCTTCGCAGAATTTTCATATAACAACAGTTATCAAGCTAGTTTGCAGATGGCACCATTTGAATTCCTATACGGAAGGAACTGTCGTACCCCTTTGAATTGGTCGCAAGTAGGAGAGAGTCAGATCTTCGGACCCGACATTCTCCGAGAAGCAGAAGAGAAAGTTCACAAAGTCCGTGAGCACCTCAAGACCGCCCAATCCAGACGAAAGAGTTATGCTGACAAGAGAAGGAGAGACCTGACTTTCAATGTTAGAGATTTTGTATATCTCAAGGTTTCACCATTGAAAGGAACTCAACGCATTAGTCTAAAGGGAAAGTTAGCCCCTAGATATATCGGACCTTTCAAGATTCTGAACCGTCGAGGAGAAGTATTGTATCAGCTGGAACTGCCTGAAGAGATGTCAGCCATCCACAATGTGTTCCATATCTCGTTACTTCGCAAATGTCTAGAAGTGCCGGAGAAGACTGAAGTTTTCAAGAACATCGACCACAGAGCTATAGAAATCAACAATGATCTGACTTATCGGGAAGTACCCACCCGTATCTTAGAAGAAGCCTACAGAACCACTAGGACCAGGACTATCAAGTTTCTCAAGATTCAGTGGAGCAACCATACCGAGGAGGAAGCTACTTGGGAGCGCGAAGATTACATTAGGACAGAGTTCCCAGATCTCTTTAGTTCCTAGTTTTCTTTGTAAATCTCGGAAGGAGATTTTGTTTAAGGGGGAAGGTTTGTAACATCTCAAAACTTCAATCCAAGCTTATCAAGATCTAAATCATCAAATTTGGGGTTAACAAAAACTTTTGAAAATTTAAAATGAAAGCATTCATATATGTGTGCATTTAAAATCGGAGTTGTTTTGAATGGCCATGGTTGTGTGATCCTTTGCTTCTAAAATGTTTCTTAAGTGAAATAAACCTCATCTAAGTCATTCCCAAACTTTTTCCAAAGAAGAACAACTCAAAATGAATATTTGAAGGGAATGGTCATTTTGGTAAGATTAACTCTCATGCCTACTTTGGCTATTCCTAGTACTCAAAACTTAACAGAAACATGTGTGGATATTTACACCCCTTGATAGTACACATAATGAGGTACCAAGGCCCACTTTGTGATCTGCTAAAAAATTTTAAATGCTAATTTTAAATGATAGTTTAAAATTGAATCTAATTCATATGGGAAGATCCCATTATTTCAAAAACCACTCAAACAAGCTCAATTTTCAAAACCCAAGAACCCACAGAGTCTCAAGCTTATTCTTAGCAAACCCACCAAAAATCTTTTCAAAATTCAAAACTAAATCTCATGCGGTCATTTCATCAAACACTTGGCATGCATGATTTCCACCCTAATCCTAGCTCACTGTTTTGAACAGGGTTTTGCCTCCAAATGGTCTGCATTTAATCTCTTTGTCCCCTCTTGATCTAACCAGGCCCTTAGCACCCACTCCCCTAGCCCCTAGTGGCATTGCCATGCCATGCCGAGCCACCCCTCGCCGACCAACCTTGCCCTCACCGCAGCAGACCATCTCCCCCTCTCTCTCCATGCCTAGGAGGTAGCTCACACCTCACCGCCACCCTCTGTCCCCTGCCCGAGCTCAGCCCTGCAGTGGACCACAGAGGATACCACGCGCCCAGTGCCACCGCACCATGCCGGTGCCGCCCCCAGAGCATGCTCTGTCCCCGCTTGCACAGACCACTCCTTGGCCGCAGCCCGCGCCCGCCGCTACGCCACGACCTGGAGAACACCCCAGACACCCCCGCTGGCCGCCCAACTCCTCACAGCTACCGCTCTCCGTGGACACTGCCGCCTCTGCCGCTCAGAGCGCCACCTCGCCCAGACTGCATGCCACTGCCCCTATGGCTGCATTCAATTCCTAGAGCACCGCCAGGGGACCGCCCGTCGATCGCCACCCTCAGCCATGCCTCTACGCAGCCGTAGCCATGTCGCCACTGTCGCCTGCCCATCCTGCTTGGTCTCACCGTCGGGCCTATAAAAGGAGGCCTCCCCAACCTCTTCTCTCCACAACACTCCACTCCCCTCACCTCACTGAACCTCACCCACCTCTCGCCGGAGCAAGGGGAGCAGCAGCTCGCCGGAATTGGAGTCAGAGCCACCACCTCTGGAGGAGAAGGGCGCGCTGATTGCGACCACCCCCGGAGCTGCTTCAACCGTCCCTGATCTCGCCGTCATCTTCCAGTTTGTTTGCCCGCCTCGCCGTCATCGCTGGAGCCCTGGTACGTCCCCAGCAGACCCCCACCGAGCCGCTAGGGTTCGAGCTCGCCGGCGACCTGTTCGTCGTCGATGACGACCCTCAGCCGTAGATCTCCCTTCTAATCCTACGGCCCATAGCGCGCGTACCGTTTCACGTGTTAAGTGCCGCTGACAAGCGGGACCCCCTGTCAGCTGAGCCCCGCGCCGCGGAGCACCACTGGGCCGGCCCAAGTTTTTTCCCGCGCTAGCCCACCCGTTCAAATCTGGATTTTTCTTTTTAGTTAAATCTAGTTTCTGTCCACTATTTTAAATTCAATTATGAGAGTTTTACAAATCCATTTTTCATGAAACTAATTTTGCCTGAAAGGTATTAAGATGATCTATCCAAGCCCGTTGGATTTAATTCAATTAGAGTTATAGATCTCTCCTAATAAAAATAATAAAACAGAAGCATGTGCAACTTGCAACATTTTTATAAAATCAACCACGTTATCTTTTGAGTTGATTCCAACTCTCAAAAATCACATTTCATCATATCTATCTAACTATGTAATAATATGAAGGTTTACATGCAGTGACTTTGGACTAGTACCAAAATAATGCTATATAGGCATTTCTAGTCACTTTAAATCATTAAATAATGAATTTAAACCAAAGTAATGTTGATCCAACCTTTAATTCTCATTCCCACATGTTAGGATATGTGGTGATGACATGTGTCAACTTGATCCCATATTTTAAGTGGTGAATATTAAATCTTAGTTAATTTTTCAATGAGTAGAAATTACTTTTCTAAATTAAAAAGGAGGAAACCATTGAATTAAACTTGTGATGCTTGTGATGATAATAGATCATCAAATGTGTGTCTTGGAATGCTACTTAGCCTAGTTAAGTATTGTTTGGTGATTGTGTGCTCCGTATGTATTTATAGACGATATTACCGACCAAGCTTTCGAGGAGGAGGAGTTCTACCAAGAAGAAGAAGAAGAAAACTTCAACCACTGCACCAACCAAGGAAAGCCACCTTTAACAGTGCAAGCTAACACTTGCAAATTTAGTGCTTAGCAAGTTAGGACCAAACTAGAGGGTTTAGTAAGGATGCCTTAAGCATGCTTTGATCACACCCCTTTGACTAGTACTAACCCAAGTTCTTTTTACAAGCTTTACACTCTTAGTTTACATAAAGTTCTTTACTTGTTTTGAAGGTAGCATAAAAAGTATAAAACTTGACCTATTTAGAAACCTTTATATGTCATTCTATGGCATGAGATTGAACCCATCTTTTCCACTTTAGTGAACACTCTTAACTTAGTAGTTTAGAGTAGATCAAAAACTTGAGTCACTTTAGATGGGAACACTTGGTGAAAATGAATTATGAAATCCTTGGAATGATGAGTCATTCTATTGAGATGTTTTGACATGTGTTGAGAAACACAAATGGTTGATGATGATGAAAATGTTGAGGCATGAGCCTTAACCCTTTTATAAAACTGATGGTTGGATTCGGATGCGATACGATTCCAAATTTACCGTACAACCACACTACCTGAATTGGTTAAGGCTTAGCTGGAAATTTATATGCATTAGTATTAGTTCCCTCATGGGAGAGGTCTGAGCTGAGGCTACCTCTCAATGTTGTCCACCTATGCAGTGCCCAAGATGACTGATGGTCATGGTTGGGAGGCCATGCTCATAGGAGAGGTGCTTATACTAGGGTGTGTAAAGGGAAGGTTATGTTTGATTATCTGCATACTGAGTATGATGATTCAGGGTTATCCCTGACAGATGTATCGAATCTTGTGGTGAAAGTGTACCATCTCTGGAGAGTGTCAAACTATTCGAATAGCCGCGTCCGCGGTTATGGACAGTTGGAATGGCCATACTGTTTGGTTGTCAGATGTTTTCCAAATAACTTGATAAGAATGATGAATCTTGACTTGACCACAACAGGGTTGTGTTTATGACATTAGTTTCCCACTTAAGTGATTCTAGAACTTTACTTTATCTTTCTTGCTTCTGAACTCAACTTAGGTTTCAAACTTAACTTTATAGTTAAACATAGAGTTAGCACTTTAACTTTGAACTATAGTACTTGTTAGTGGTAGTTTGCGAGTACTTAAAGAGTACTCATGGCTTTTGTCCCTGGCTATTATCATGGCCAGACTATGAAGGAGACTATCAAGATGATGGCCAACAGGACGGCTATGATAACTAGGACTATCTGCCTTCGTCAGCATTGCATGTGCCCCTGAAGATGGACCCCACCGCTACGCTTATCTTTTATTTTCCGCTGCTTGTTGTATTAAGACTGGATCATGAGATCCTTATTTGTGTAAGACCTTATGTATGGTTTATAATGGATGATGTACTGTGATATCCAATTCGTTATGTCTCGCAAAAATGGTAATCGTGGGATTGCGAGGTATGGCATAACGGGCATCTGGGATTAAAAATCCGGGTGTTGACAGGTCAATACATGGAATGTATGGCAAGTAGCGCTAAGGTAGAAGAGACAATGCACCTAGCATCTACATGCTTATTTGGCTAGTGGAGCTTTGGCTAGCTTGCAATTTTCAAAAACATTTATCCTACTTTCGTAAACCATTTGATTCACATCAACCCATTAGGTTCACCCATCATGCTTTAGTAATTAGGAAATAAGGATGAGTGAGAATATGTCATAGCCTCGATATCAAGCAACTCAATCGTCCGTAACAGGGGACACGGCTAAGTACTTAGTTTTACACCCTACAGGGGTTTGTACACTTTACCCATGTGACCTGGCCAACCCAGCTCGTACCACCACACTCGTATTGGGTGATGATAGGGAGAAGTCCAAGATGAGACCGTTCGGGAAGTAGATCACCAAACCCCACTGTGCACCGGTCCCAACCTACCATTCACTACATCTTTGGCAACGCTGGGTTCGGATCACCACGACCTACTAAGTCCAACCAACCACCCATTCTTACTGGCACATGGTTGCACACGTAAGCTACTATAACAAAGAGAACCAATCCTTCTCAGTACCCTGGGCGGCATTCCCCACCATTATCCACACTCCGTTGACAATCCAACCACTCCGCCCAGGTAGTTCATTAACATTATGTTGTTTTAGTTTGAAACAAACAAAAACTTCACCATAGTGTGATCCCTTTCCCCGTCTTCACAATAGGTCTAAGCACATCCACTGAACGGGGCTCAACTACAAGGAAATCCTACCTCAATTATATAGGATATAGCATACCGTAGTAATTCCTACACAATAAATAACTACAAAAATACACTACACATGCATAAGGACAAAATAGTAGGACAAGGTATGAACAAAATTAGCATCTACTTGCCTTGATAGTTGTTGGATTTGTTCAGACACTCTTTGCAATCACAGACGTTGCACTCTTCGCAATCTACCGATCAAACAATTGCAATACATAAAGAACCATACACAATCATAAACAAATGCACAAATGTATGCATGAGAATTTATGATAATTTATGATGTTCCATGCTTGGTTTTATCCACTTTCTTGTGTTTTGCCCACACTTTGGAGTACTTTTCATATGATTTCTTGGACTAACCTACTAACAAGATCCATAGTGCGAGCTGCCTGTTTTCTGCTGTTTTTCGTTCCAGGAAAGTCAGAAAATGAATATTCTCGGAATTGGACGGGACAAAAGCCAAAGTGCCTATTTTTCCGGAAGTCATCAGATGCCAGAATACTAGACAGAGAAGGGTTGGGGGCCGGCCAAACCACTTGGCCGCGCGGCCAGGCCTGGCCCATGCCAGGGGGTGGTCTGGCCGACCATAGCACACCCTCGACCTCTCCTTCCGCCTATATATTTCCCTCGGGACGAAAACCCTAAGTACCCAATAAAAATCCACGAAAGAGTCTATACCCGCCGTCATCTCCATCCCTAGATTGGGAGGGATCTGAAGCTCTTCTCGACACCCTGCCGGAGAGGGGAATTCACCATGGAGGCCTTCTTCATCACCATGCAAGCCTCCGGTGTGATGAGTGAGTAGTTCATCATTGGACTGCGGATCCATGTAGTAGCTAGATGGCTAGTTCTCCTCATTTGTGCTTTCATGTTTAGATCTTGTGAGCTCCGTTCATGATCAAGATCATCTATTTGTAATTCTGCATGTTGTGTTTGCGGGGATCCGATGGATATTGATGAAGGAAATATGCCCTGAGAGGCAATAATAAAGTTGTTATTATGTATTCCTTATATATGATAGATGTTTATTTTGCATGCTATAATTGTATTGATCGGAAACATCAATACATGTGTGTTTAATAAACAACAAGGTTCCTAGTTATGCCTCTCTTATAGACTAGCTTGTTGATTAACAAGATGATCAAGGTTTCCTGATCATGGACATTGGATGTTGTTAATAACAAGGTCACAACATTTGTGAAATAATGTGATGAACATTCATTCGAAGTATAGCATTATGACCAAGTCATTATGTTTACAATGCTATAACATCATACGAAGTAATCTTTATCCTTAGACCATGAGATCATGTTAATTGCTAACACCGGAAGAGTATCTTTGTCGTGGAAATGGCCACGGCAGTCGCTGCCTATGTCGCTGCCATATGCAGCGATTGAGAGTTTCGTGAGGAAGAGTTGGCGGCCATCTGCGGTGCGAGATGGGGGCAGGTGCACAGGGGTTTACCAAGGTTCGCCCCCCGGAGGGTAAAGACCTACTCCTGCTAGATTGGATTATGAGAGGGCGAGTTACAAGGGTGGCGAGCTCGGTGGCTGGGCAGCGAGTCGCTTGAGGGGGTGTATGATGGAACGTAAGTCTCTACGGTACCCTAGGGAGGTTTATATATGAAGCACCTCCCAGGGTTTACAAGTTCTCCCCGAACAAGATAAGGATCCGGGGGCTTTTGACCTAATCCGACTGGGCTTCTGCTACGCTCCTGGGATTCCAGTCGCCAATCGATGGGCCTCTTCTTTCCTGAGAGTCCAGTCGTTGTCCTCCAGGCATACTCGCGGGCCTTCCGGCCCACTCGAAACCTACTGCTGAGCATACCCCTTTTGGCATATCCCTATCAGTAGTCCCCGAGGCCATCGTTGATGCAGGCGCAGGCGTCCTTTGGTGCTTGAAGTAGGCGAGCCCAATTTGGGCGCCCAGTCGAATCGGCGATGGACTCTACTAATGCCGAGGAGAATTTCTCCACAGCTCCACTCGTCACTTTAATGAACATCATTGCTGCCCAGTCGTCATTTCGGCGAGAAGAGAGATTGGCGGGTGGCGAGTGGACCACAGGAGTTGGACCGTCAACCTTAGTCAAACTATCCGTTGGAATTTTCCAATGGTAACTACGGCACAATTACCATGGGTAACGGCTATCCCGATTTTGGCGGGTGACTTTTCCCATATAAGGGGAGTGATGGATCAGCTTCACGATCCTGCTTCGCATTCTTCATCCTTCCTCATTTGCTCTTCCTCATTTGCTCACCCCGACCTATTCTCCTCGCATCGCGCGATTCCACTTTTCACTCAATGGCGCCTCCCAAAGGCTCGTGGGGAAAATCCAAGTGCACCACAGCCCAGCTATAATCCTTCGAGGACGCCGGGGTGCTCCACAAGGGGAATTGGCGAGTTCCCTCCTCTTCCGAGACCGAGCCGAAACCGCAGCCCGGCGAGTTCATCTCCTTCACCAGCCATCTCGAGAGGGGCTTAGGGTTCCCCACTTCGCTCTTCTTCTGCCGCTTCTGCGCGTACTACGCGATCAAGCCCTCAGATCTTGGTCCGCATAGCATCGAGCAGCTGGCGATCTTCATCGCCTTCTGCGAGTGCTACCTTGGCTGCAGGCCATACTTCCCGCTATGCCTGGAGCTCTTCCACGGCCGCATCGGGCGTGAGGCGTCCAGCGGCTTGATGCTGGCCGCAGGCGGGGTCACCTTCCAGTTTAAGCCGAAGGCCAACTTCATCAATCTCCTCCTGCCGAAGAAGGCCGCCAGCGAGTGGAAGAAAAGATGGTTCTACGTCAAGGAAGCTACTCCCTCCGGCGAGGTCTCCCTTCCTGAATTCGTCGCCGAGAGGAGCGAGCCCCGCCGACTGGCGCCAAATAAGCTCCCTGAAGATCAGCGGATGGCTATCGCGGAAATGATGGATCAGATCCAGAAGCTGAAGGACCAGGGCTTGATTCCAATCAACCTCTACAATTGCTGGCTCGGACGGCGCCTGGTTCCGCTGGTGGCTCGTCCACACTGGATGTACGAGTACAGTGGGAAGCTTGATCCATCTTGCACCAGCAAGGAGTCGTGGGAGGCCGAAGATTACAAGGCCGCCCTGAAGAAGATCACTGACGCGGAGTTCACGGGTGCGGCGGTCGGAGTCGCCCTGTATACTCGTGTGAAGAACGAAGCCCCTACAGTAAGTCTTCTTTCCAATCGCTCCGTTCGTATTCCAAATTCATTCTTTTCGCTTGTCGTGTTTTTGACTCGCAGTGGTTCTCAGCTTTTTTAGGTATTGGAGGGGTGGCTCCCTCCCCTCGATGAAGAAGTCCCCCAGGAGCTGGAGGAAGATTCCAAGGGGGATCCTTCCGATAGCGACAGGGAAGACGAAGAGGTCGCTCCCCCAGCGCCTGTGGCTCGCAAGAGCCGAATGCAGAAACAACGAGAGGTCGAAGCGAGTCGCAACCTGGACGAGTTCGAAGAAGGCGACGAGGTTGCCCAGGAGAAGACGTCTCGGCGCACCGCTACGCCTTCGAAGCCCCCATGCTGGCCCAAGTCGCCGGCAAAAAGGCCTGCATCACTGGTTAGGTCGTCAGTGGTGTTCGGGTCGGACGACGACTCCGACAGCGAAGGGTCTCGTGAAGTCTTGCACAAGGTCCCGAGGGCCACAATCCCGACGAAGGGGTTGGAGGGCGAGGACGCAGAGGTGGTGGTAGAGGCGCCCCTGGATTCGATCGCACCGTCGACCTCAGGGGTGCCAAGCCAAGAAGGGACCGACGTAGTGCCACCCAAGTCGCCGCTACCGTCGAAGGCAGTGGCGTCGGAGCCGGAGATCCCGGCGACTGTGGCTTCGTTGTCAAGGAAGCCCTCGGTTTCGTGGGCTTCGGACGTATTCGAGCAGGGGCTCAGTCGCAAGCCGGGTCCCGAGTTGGATAAGCCTGCCCATATTAGTACCGGGCTTCGTGTTCTTCCAGTCGCCAAGTAAGTTATACTTCCTTGTCCCAATTTGCTTTGCTTCTTTCGTGTTGTGGTTGTGCTGATTAGAAGGGCTCATGCAGGTCGGGGGCTAAGAAGATTGGTCGCCCTTCAGTTGCCAAGATTCCCCCGACCACTGTCGCGGGAGAGGGTGATCTGCCCAAGAAGAGGAAGGCCTCTGAGGATGTCGCGCCTGCTGAAGTCGCGAAGAAACAGAAGGGGGGTGCTGACGATGCCGCGACCGGGGGAAGAGCCGCGGAGCCAGCTGCTGCGCCGCTCGTCGAAGAGGGGGCGGCGACGCGATCAGAGCCAGCACCAGCTGCGTCCGCGCCGGAGGTGCCGGTCCCGGCGGCCAGCGCCCCTGCCAGGGCGTCGGCGACGTTCCCTCGCTTTATGGCGAGGGTGTTTCCAGGCAGTGTGGATGCGCAATCTCCGCAATTCCCGGAGATAGTGGACGTGGAGATTAAGGCCCGCCACGGGCGCACCTCCTTCACGGTCCAGTGGACTGACGCTGTTGAACTTCACAAGATGCTCGGTGCTGCTATTCAGGTATGTTCAGTCCCCGAATTCCTAGTTGCTGAATTTCAGCGGCTGGGAATTGTCTTTATTTTCCCGTATTCTCCAGTCCCCGAGTTCCTAGTCGCTGAATTTCAGCGGCTGGGAACTGGTCTTTCTTTTCCTCCCAATGCTTAGCTGGTCTCGTTGTTTTGCAGGGGTTATAGCGGGAGTCGACTGATCGGCAGGCTGCACGAGAGCGCCTGGAGCGTGATTTGCGCAAGGCGCAAGAGGTGAACCGTCGGCTTCAGGAGAGGATCGGTGAGTGTTTAACTTTGTTCTTCTTTGCTTGTTATGAGCTGGTTTTGTGCAATACTCTGACATATCTGCTTGCAGATGGTTTCTCGGACGAGGTCTCCAAGGCCCATGAGGGGTATGTCCCACTCGCCGAACTGGACGCGGCGAATGAGCGAGTGGCCTCCCTAGTCAAGGAGTTGGAGGATGCTAAGGCGGCCTCAATTTCTTTGGAAGAACATGCGAAGGCTGTCGTCGCCGCCGCTGAAGAGGAACGCAAGGCCACTGACTCCATTATCGTGGGGCTGCATAACGACCAAGCCTCTTTGGAGAAGCACGTCAAGGAGAATTGCAGCAAGCTTCTTGGTGAGTTTCTATCATTTGCCTTATCCTTTTGTCGGTTCTCCGCTTTTGGGGGTTTCATTGTTTCACTGACATCTGACTTTCCAGCTGTGGTAGGCCAAAGCGACCCGGTGGTGCAGACGTATACCGCTTCGCAGTGCGTACTTCTTGCATCCGACGCATCTTTGGGCGACGTCGGTGGCATCGACGTGTGTGGTGAGCCAATAGAAACCATGCCGCATGGCCTTGGTGACTAGCGACTTGGCGCTGGCGTGATGGCCACAGTCGCCGGCGTGGATGTCCTGGAGGATCTTGGGGCCTTCCTCTGGCTGTACGCAGCGCTGGAACACGCCGGTCACGCTGCGCTTGTGGAGCTCGCCGTTGATGATGACAAAGGATTTGTAGCGGCTTACGATCATTCGCGCCTCTGTCTCATTGCTCGGTAGGAGTTTGTGTTCCAGGAAGGCGACGTATGGCGCTGTACAGTCGCTAGGTTCCACAACCATGGCGACTAAGGCCGGTTCTGGTTGTAGTGGGATCCTGACGTCGATCTCCTTCGGTGGGCTGACGGAGGGCTTGTGGATGATGTCGAGGAAGACGCCTACTGGTGGCACCTGTCGAGCCGACCCGATGCGGGCAAGGGCGTCCGCCTCCTCGTTTTTACGCCTGTTGATCCACTCGACGGAGTAGCCGTCGAAGTGTCCTCCCAGTTGGTCGATGGCCTGGCGGTACGCTATCATTGTTGGGGAAACAGTGTCGCATGTCTCGGCCACTTGGCCGGCGACTAGGTCGGAGTCGCTGTAGCATTGTAGGCGATTGATGTTCATCTCCTTGGCGGCTCTCATGCCATGGAGGAGGGCCTCGTATTCCACCGCGTTGTTGGTGTAGGGTTTGAAGTTGAGGTGGAGCACGTAGCGGAGCTTGTCTCCTTTGGGGGAGGTCAGTATGACCCCAGCCCCCACGCCGTCGGTGTTATTGGAGCTGTCGAAGTGGAGAGACCAGTAGTGGAGGTATGGGAGCTTCTCTGGCTGCTGTGCCTCTTCCCAGTCGGCGAGGAAATCGGCCAGGGCTTGTGACTTGATCGCTTTTCGGGGCTCGTATTTGATGTTGTGGACGCCGATCTCGACGGCCCACTTGGCGACTCACCCAGTCGCATCGCGATTGCGTATGATGTCTTGTAGGGGCGTGGAGGATACCACCGTGATTGGGTGCTCCTGGAAGTAGTACGGGAGTCGCCGCTGTGCTCAGAATACCGCGTACAAAAGTTTTTGGTATTGCGGGCAGCGCTGTCATGAGTCTGTCAAGACTTCACTGATGTAGTATACTGGGCGCTGTATGGGGCGCTCCTTGCCCTCTTCTGGTCGTTCGACGACCATCACGGCGCTGACGACCCGATTGGAGGCCACGACGTAGACGAGCATTGGCTCTCTGTCGAGTGGCGCGGCGAGTAGTGGTGCCGCGAGTAGCACTTCTTTGAGTGCTTTCAGTGCGTTGTCAGCCTCTACGTCCCATTGGAACGTTGGGTTCTTGCGCATTAGGCGGTACAGGGGCATTGCCTTCTCGCCTAGCCAGGGGATGAAGCGACTGAGAGCCGCGACTCGCCCTACCAACTTATGGACGTCGCGCAGGCACTCGGGTTTCCCGAGTCGCGCGATGGTGTCGATCTTGGTGGGGTTGGCCTCAATGCCTCGCTTGGAGACTACGTACCCCAGAAGTTGTCCGGTGGGTACGCCGAAGGTGCATTTTCCGGGGTTCAGCTTGATGTTGTACCTCCAGAGATTTGCGAAGGTTTCTGCTAGGTCGGCGAGCAGATCGTCCTGGCGGGTGGATTTTACCACCACGTCGTCGATGTAGACGTGGATGTTGCGGCCGATTTGGCTCGCTAGACACTCCTGCATGCACCTCTGATATGTGGCGTCTGCGTTCTTGAGGCCAAATGTCATGGCCGTGTAGCAGAACGCGCCGAATGGCATGATGAACGCCGTCTTCTCCTCGTCTTCGACCGCCATCTTGATCTGGTTGTAACCAAAGTAAGCGTTAAGAAAACACAGCGATTCCGATCCCGCGGTCGAGTCGATGATCTGATCGATGCGCGGTAGGACAAACTCCTCCTTCGGGCAGGCGCTGTTGAGGTTGGTGTAGTCTATACACATTCTCCAGGTGTTGTTCTATTTGAGGACCAGGACTGGGTTTGCCAGCCACTTGGAGTACTTAATTGGCCGGATGAAGCCTGCGGCTAGCAGGTGCTGGACTTCCTCGGCGATTGCTCGACGGCGCTCTTCATTGAAGGGCTGTAGCGACTGTTTTACTGGTCGCACTTTGGGGTCAGCATTGAGTTTGTGCTCAGCGAGTTCCCTCGGGACACCTGGCATGTCATATGGCTTCCATGCGAAGATGTCGCGGTTCTCACGGAGGAACCCGATGAGTGCACTTTCCTATGCGGTGCTCATATGCGTCCCGATGGTGACCGTCTGGCTGGAGTCGCCTGGGACGAGCTCGACGGTGCGGGTGTGCATGGTCGCCTCGAAGGTGGAGTTCACGGCAATCGGTTTCTTCAGGATGGTGGGATCGTCCTTGTTGATGTTGCCCGCGTATTTCGCGAGCTCCTCCGCGTGGTCAGTCTCCACGGCGATGACGGTGTCGGCGAGCTCGGCGCCTTTTTCCTCGCATTCCATGGCCATATCGGGGTCGCCGTGGACGGTGATGATGTTGCTCGGCCCGGGGAGCTTCATCATGTTGTAGGCGTAGTGTGGGGTCGCCATGAAGTTTGCGAATGCCTGGCGGCCCAGGACGCATTGGTAGTGACTGCGGAAGTTTACCAGCTCGAAGACGATCCTCTCCGTGCGGTAGTTTGCCGGGGTGCCGAAGCTGACTGGCAGCGTCACCTTCCCGATCGGGTACGCCTTCCGACCGGGGACGATGCCATGGAAGGTCGTCAGTGTTGGCTCGATGGCTGTTTCTAGGAGCTGGAGCCTTTTAAAGGTGTCGAGGTACATGATGTTGATGGAGCTCCCACCGTCCATCAGCGTCTTGGGCAGCCAGTAGTCGGCCACCTTTGGCCTGACCACCAGGGCGACTCGCCCTGGATAACCGATCCTTGGCGCGTGGTCCTGGCGACTCCAGGTGATGCTCTGTTCGAACCAGTTTAGGAAGCGGGGCATGTGGCCTTGCGTCACCGCATTGACGGCGACCGCGCGGGCGAGTACCTTCTTCTCACGCTTGGTGCCGAGCCCGGTTAAGCTATGTAGCGACCCGACAGCTGTTCCGAGGCCACCACCGTTCCCATTGTCCCATGGTTGGTTGTTGTTGGGGTCCTCCCTTGCACGTCTCGCCTTCTCGATCTCTTTGAGAGAGTGGCAGTCGGCGATGGTGTGGGTGGCTGGTTTTCCCTCCCTGCTGTGGTAGATGCAGGGGTGATTGAGCACGGCAGCAGGGTCAAATTTTGGCCTCGTCGCGTTGTTGGCGCGGTAGTTCCCGTTGTCGCGGTAGTTTCCTCTGTCGCGGCGGTAGTTCTTGGAGTCGCGTTGTCCATAGCCGGCATTGACGACAAAGTCACCACGCCCGTCGGTCCGGCGCTTGCCGGTGATGTGGGTGTTGCTGTAGCGCATATCGCGTAGGCGCCCGCTGTCGTGGATGCTAGTGTGCCATCTTCCTCCCGACTCGTCGTCGGAGTCTTGGTTGGGGTCTTCCTCCGCATAGCGCTTGGCAATCTCGAGGAGGTTGGCGATGTTATCGAGCATCCGGTAGACCCTCTTGATCTTGGCGACTAGAGGTTCGTACCGGCACGCGTTCTTAAAGCAGTGTATCGCCGTGTCTGGGTGGATGCCGGAGGCGTTGATCCATAGTTCTTGCCATCTTTGGATCCACCGGCGGGTCGACTCGCGTTGTCCCTAGATGCATCACTCTAGGTCCTCGATGGTGGTGGTGCGGGTGTAGGAGCCCTCGAAGTGCCTGACGAAGGCGTCCTGCATTTCTTCCCAGGAGTCGATGATGTCGGTGGGTAGCGTGTTGATCCATTGTCGGGTCGCACCCTCCATCATCAGGGGGAGCTAGCGAGCGACGAGCAGGTCGGTGTGGCCTGTGATCCCCATTGCCATGAGATATGTGTCCAGCCAAACAGCGGGGTTGTGCGTCGGGTCGTATTTCTCGATCTCCTTGGGGGCCTTGAAATTGGCGGGGTATTTTTCCCAGCGTCTCATGGGTCCAAAGCATTGTGGCCCAACTCGGCTGAGCGAGCCTCTTGGCTCCGGGTCGCCGCGGTTGGCGAGGGTGTGTCGCAGGTCATAGGGCTGGCGTGACCGCCACGCTTGATTGTTGATGATGTGCGTTCGGGCGTCGAGTGGTTGCCCGTTTGCGGCGACGGTGTTGTTCGCAGGTCGCGGCTCGTTGGTCGACAATGCGGGGTTGGCGGCCCGCGGGTGGTTTGCCAGGGGTTGGGGTGGTGGGCAAACTATCGCGTTGGCCACGGTGGGGTGGCCGCTTCATGCCGCCCTGCTTGCTGACAAGCGGGAGTTAATCCGCCCTCGCGGATCGACTCCCGCGGCTTGTTGCTCGACGGCCCTGACAAGTAGGGCCTCGGCGTACTGGATCTTTAGCACACCGTCACCTTGGACATCGAGGTTGGCGATCGCGGCGTCGGCCGCGACGATGTTTTCCATTGGGGTGGAGTACAGTGGTAGCCCGTTGGCGTCCCGGGCTTGAGGCGAGATGATGATCCGTGGTTGGTCTGGTGGGGGCGCACGGCCCATGGGTGGTGGAGGGGCCCTATTCGCCGGTGCTCCAGGTGGTGGTCTTGCGGGGTTGCCTCCTCCTGGCGGCGCGTTCTCACCATGTTCGCGCTCGGCGGCGCGTGTGGGGTTGCCCTCGTCGTTGAAGTTCGGGACGCGGCCCTGAACATCAGGGTTCAGGCGGGTCCGGATGCGGCGCTGGTGATAGAGTGACAGCTCCTTCGCCGTCTCTCGTTCGAGGCGGTATTTCTCGCGCTCGGCGAGTTCGTTGCGCTGCGCCACCTAGAGCCGCAAGCGGGCTTGTTCCACCTCCGTGGCTGTCGCGGTCGGCAGAATCGGCGTGGAGAACGGATCTGGCGGGGCAGCCGTGCTACCCGCCATGTAGATCGTGTTGAAGCAATTGGATCTGGCGCGAAGATCCTCGGGGGATTCCGAGCCGGAGTCGGAGTCGAAGATCCCCAGGATGGAGGGATCCTCGAAGTCTTCGGGGTTGGAGACTCGCGTGATGGAGTCCTCCCGTGAGGCGGCGGTGATGGATCCGTGGCCGATGCAGGGGTCACGGAGTCGGCGTCGTCGTTTAAGGCGACGTCGTTGGTGGCGACATTGGTCTCGACCGCGTCGCTAGCGGCCGAGTCATACTCAGTGACGAAGCCCCTGATGGAGCGGACCCGCTCCTCCGAAAGCAGATCGCGGTGTGGAGGCGATCCGCCGATGATCATGGTCGCGGCTGGGTCGACCGCATCGGTAAAGCCGATGAAGAGGTTGATGGAGCCGACCAGCATCACCGCGGCGTGTGTGACTGGGCGCGACGCCGGGATGTACCTGTTGGGCAGGATCTGCAAGATCCCGCCGAAGGCGATCATGCGGCCGGTGGCGAACGGCCGCTCGACCGGCGAGTAGGGTCTCGCCGCAGAACTCAGGCCAGTCCCGTTATACCCCATGGTGGGCGCCACTATCGTGGAAATGGCCACGGCAGTCGCTGCCATAGGCAGCGACTGAGAGTTTCGTGAGGAAGTGTTGGAGGCCATCTGTGGTGCGAGATGGGGGCAGGTGCACAGGGGTTTACCCAGGTTCGGCCCCCTGGAGGGTAAAGACCTACTCCTGCTAGATTGGATTATGAGAGGGCGAGTTACAAGGGTGGCGAGCTCGGTGGCTGGGCAGCGAGTCGCTTGAGGGGGTGTATGATGGAACGTAAGTCTCTACGATACCCTATGGGGGTTTATATATGAAGCACCTCCCAGGGTTTACAAGTTGTCCCTGAACAAGATAAGGATCTGGGGGCTTTTGACCTAATCCGACAGGGCTTCTGCTACGCTCCTGGGCTTCCAGTCGCCAGTCGATGGGACTCTTCTTTCCTCAGAGTCCAGTCGCTGTCCTCCAGGCCTACTCGCGGGCCTTCCGGCCCACTCGAAACCTACTGTTGAGCATACCCCTTTTGGCATATCCCCATCAATCTTGATAACATCAAACGTCACACCATAACTGGGTGACTATAAAGATGGGTTCAGTGCTACGAAGGTGTTATGTTGAGGCTCATGGATCAAGAGTGGAATTTTTCAATCCCGATGACGGATAGATATACTCTGGGCCCTCTCGGTGATATCACATTAAGGTAGCTTGCAAGCAAGTGATGTGATCACTAGAATGTTATATCACGGGAACGAGAAAAGAGTGCATGTCGGTAACGAGATCAAACTAGGTATTTGTATACCGATGATCGAATCTCGGACATGTATTATATCAAGAGACAAAGGGATTAAATTACAAGCGTTAAAGGTTCTCACGATCACAGAAGTCATCGCTGAATATGCAGGAGTCAATATGGACCTCCAGGTCCCGCTTCTGATTATTGATCTGAGAGGAGTCTCAATCATGTATGCATTATTCGCGAACCGTAAGGTGACACACTTAAGAGTTACCGGACACCATTTTGAAGCACATATGTTTCAGACAAAAGAATTGCAAAGCGCAGGAATTGTTTCGATAGAAACCGGAAATTGTTTCGGGTGAAATTGCAGAAAGTGGTTCGGTATGTGATATTGAAATATGGAAAGGGGTTATATGTGAATGTTTGGTAATTAAAGTAATTAACAAAATTCTGAATAAATTTAATAAAATAGTTTTATTAAATGAGAGAGCATTAAACTTAGAGAATTTTAATGCATTTAAAGTAGGGACTTTAAAGGGGAATGTGAAGAGGCATTTTAATGTGGAGGGGTTACCACCACATGAATGGGGGAGGTGAGGAGTCACCCCCCCATGCGCCGGCCATGGAGAGGAGGGGCACCCCCCTCCTCCTATAAAAGGCCTCCCTCTTCCTCCTTCTTCCTCACACCTCCTCGTGAAGGATCTCTCTCCCCCTCTAGAATTATTTCCCCATGGTCTCGGATTAGCGAGATACATGTTCCCGGTGGCATTTCGTCTGGAAGGAGTTGGTGCTTCCGCTGGATCTCTGGAGCGAGGAGGTGGAGGTCGTCCGGTGGCTTGAACGTGTGTGCGAGTGCGGATGCGCTGCTGAGTTGCGGCGCTCGGACTTCCTCACGTTCTTGAGACCGGCAAGTGTACGATTACATCAACCACGAGTTCCTACTCGTTAACAAAACTCGTTGTCTTCGAGGGTAAGTTCTTGTTGGATGTATGTCCACCCGTTGCTCTGTACCTAGTAGATAGATCTTGGCGTGTAGTTCTCATCGTAGGAATTTTTTTGTTTTCTATGCTGCGGACCCAACAGTGGTATCAGAGCCTGATCTATGCATAGGTTCTTTGCACGGGTAGTACACATATGTTTATATGTGGGCGATGATGATCATGTTATTACATCTTCTATGTATTTTTGATATTGGTGGCATAGTGGGATGAAGCGGCCCGGACCAACCTTACATGTCATCGTACATGAGACCGGTTCCACGACTGACATGCACCTTGTTTTGTATAAGTGGCTGGCGGGTGTCCGTCTCTCCTACTATAGTCAATATCTGATTTACAACGAGATGATAATAACTTGGTTATCCTCGTTGTGGTTCATGTTCGTAGGTAAGAACGATTCTATCTCCAAAAGCCCTAAGCCACGTAAAACTTGCAATTGATAAATTAGAGGCATCTAGTTTAGATCATTGCTGGGCTAGTGTCTTGATATGGTATTGTTGTAAGTAGATGTATGATAGATGCGCTTACAACACATTCAACGTGTAAGTTCCATAGACCTTGGTTGTAATTGTATTGGGAACGACAGTACCTAAGAAGGTTAGATAGAGGTGTGGGGACTAGCAGGGAAGCTATCGACCTTGGTTGTCGTTGTATTGGGAACGGCAGTACCTGTTTCTTGTCCGGTTGGGGTATCTGGGGATCATCCCCCCGACACTAGCCCCCGAGCGCGTGTGGATTTCGGCCTTAGGCGAAATGTGCGCGTGCTCCGTCTTGGTTTTAAATTTGTGACTGGCTACGCCTGGCGATTGAGCTACCCGTGAAATCAGTGCTGACGCCGGCCACGCGCGCACGCGCCATCATCGCTATGCGGCGGGCAGTGTAACGTCCCGTCGCACGTTGCCTCGGGAACCTGTCGCCTGGCGCTTCAGTTCCCGCTCTAGGATCTTCTGCGCATCCCGCGTCGGCACACCGGATCGAGGCGGCGGTTGGGGTGAGGGTTGCCTGGATGAATGCCATGTGGCGCCGCGGACGGTTGCTCTTCCGGCCCTTTAAAGGGATGTCGCGGGAGGAGCAGTTCCTTTCCTTTGCTCCCCCGCTGCTAGTTTCCCTCTTCCCTTCCGCGCCCCTGCCCTCTGCGCTCTTCCTCTGCTGCCGTTGTAGCCTGCTGCGCCGCTTGTTCGTCGTCGTCGTCGGTGGTATGGGCCACCGCCACTCCTCCGCCGCCGCGCCTTCCTGTCAGTCGGAGATGGCAGCCGAGCGTGGAGCCTCGTGTGGCTCCTCCGTCACAGAGGACCACATCCAGAAATACCGTGCTACCCGCGTCCTTCCGTCGGAGGAGGAAGTGGCGGTGCGGCTAGCGCCAGCGGGAGAGGTGTCGCCGCACCCGACGGAGGGAGAGCAGGTCATCTTTCTCTCGCATCTGGTGTGCGGGTTCGTGTTGCTAGTGCACCCCTTCTTACTCACGTTCTAGGCCTTCTTCGAGCTCCGCCTCCACCATCTCGGCGCCAACGCAATCGGAACGTTGGTGCACTTCATGACATTCTGCGAGAGTTATCTCGGGATCCAGCCGGATCTCGGGCTCTTCTGCCGGCTCTTCCGTGTCTGGCCATAGGTGCAGTTTATGAAGGGGACGCTAGTTGTCTGTGGCGGTGCCCCATCTACTCCCGCGCGCAGACCGGCTACCCAAAGTTCCGGCTGCATGACATGGTACGACTGTGGCAGCAGTCGTACTTCTATGTCAAGAACGTCAGCAACATGGACCGGATCAATCTTCCGGCCTTCCAAAATGTCGAGTCCAGCCGGCACCACTGGGACTTGAAGATTTATGGCGACAAGGCGGAGTCGGACGCGATGCTGCAATGCATGCGCTCTCTCGTCACCTGCCGGCTGACCGGCCTGGACATCACCCTCAGCTGGATGTCCTAGCTGATGATGCCGTTGCAGCAGCGAGCGCACAAGATGTGCTTCTACTCCGGCCGGCTGGACTCAACCCGGCTATCGCTCCATGATCCCCGCTGCCACAACCTGAAGGAGTGGGTGTGGACGATCACCAAGGAGCGGCTGCCAGAGGGCTGGATCTTTAGCCTGGCGCCCTACAACCGGGACAACCGCGCGCCCCGGGTAGGTCCTTTTAGCCGGAGTTTTCTTTTGTATTTCTTGCCCTTCTTTCTTGTTTTATCTGACTAATCTCTTGTATTCGGCAGATCTTCCCTTCCATTCTTCGCGAGGAGGGTGAGGCCCCTCTCGAGGCGTTCACGCCTGACTTGCCCGAGCCACGTGCTTGGCGGTCTGGCGAGGAGTCGAATGGGCACGGGGATGCCTTCCCTAGCCGGAACGACGAGCCGGCCGCCGACCCCCACGCGGAGGTTGACGAGGAGGAGGAGGCCGCACCAGCCTCTGACCCGGCGCAGCACCCTGCGATGGACGGCGAAGCTGGCGGTAGCGGCTCCAGCCGGCCTGCCGCGGAGCAGGCCCCCAAGAGGAGTCGGACGAGCGCCCTTCCACCGAGTCGCCTTGGCCAGAAGAAGGGGCCGCCTCTGGTTGTGCAGGGGTACGTCCTTCTTCCTTTCTCTTTCACCATCTTCTGTTTGTTTCTTTTTCTCCTTTTCTGCTTTTGGCTTATTTGCTTTTCTTTCCTTCCTCTCCTCTTCTGCCTTTTTAGCACGCTGGTCTCCTTTGGAGCCGCGAGCCCGGCGCGAGCACCGACTGGGTCGCCACCCCGCGCTCCGACCACGTTTGCCAGCACCCCTCCTTCTTCTGAGGCACCGCCTCCGCCTCCACTACAAGCTTAACCGCCTGCCTCAGCCGGATCGGAGGTCCTCAGCCGGATGTAGTGGCCCAACCGGAAGCGAAGGGTCCTCAGACGGGTGGCTCTCCCGCGGGCGCGTGGGGGGCCGCGACCGGCAAGGAACTCGTGGTTGTTGGTGACGACAACTCCGATGACGAGCCGGGAGAGTAGTGGAGGACAGCGGTGGTTGCTGTGAACGAGTCCTTGGCCGTCAACGCCGTGGATGACGATGCCTCCTCCGCCGCCTCGCTGACAAATCTCGCTGCCACCCTCGAATTGGCGGTGAAGGAGATACGGCTGCTGGAGGCCATAGCCGGCGGGAACCGGTCCTTGGACCAGAAGCTTGCTGCTGCCAATGGAACCTCCCAGAGTAAGTTTTCTTCATTCGGCTTGCTTTTTTTGTGCTGATAGCCGGCTTTGTCACAACTATCCTCGTGTGCGCTTAGCGCGAGATCGATCGCTTGAAGAAAGCGAACGATCGACTGAGCAAGTCCAACTCTACTCTGCGGCTGCAGAACAAGGACACGCAAAGGTAGACGGTCTGGAGGCCACCATCAAGGAGCGCGACGCCTCGCTCGCCAGCCGGATCGAAGGCTTCAGCCTTCTCGAGGCCCAGAACAAGGACCAAGAGAAGGAGATCAAGCGTCTGGCGACGAAGGAGAAGGCTTTTGTGGAGGAGCTGATGCAAGTTGGCCACACGGCTAAGGGTAAGTTCCCTTCTCCGTCTCCCTTTCTTTCCGGATCCGGTAGCCGGATCTGATTCTCTTTTTCTGACAGTGTTTTATCCCGGCATAAAACTGCTGGCGTACAACCGCCTGCAGGAGAACTGGCCGGGAGCGCAGCGAACAGCCTAGGAGCTTGTCGTCCTTCTTGGCGAGGAAGCTGCCAAACATCGTCAAGTGGCGCGGGACATCTTTTCGTTCCTGTGGCCGGATGCTCTAGTTTCCCTTATTTTTTTTGCTAATAGACGGTTTTGTCGCAGCCATCCTCGTGTGCGCTCAGCGTGAGATCGATCGCTTGAAGAAGGCGAACGACCGACTGAGCAAGTGCAACTCTACTCTGTGGCTACAGAACAAGGATTGGCATGCGAGGGTAGACGGTTTGGAGGCCACAATCAAGGAGCCCGACGCTTCGCTCACCAGCCGGACCGAAGCCTTCAACGTTCTCGAGGCCCAGAACAAGGACCAAGAGAAGGAGATCAAGCGGCTGGCGATGAAGGAGAAGGCTTTGGTGGAGGAGCTGATGCAGGTTGGCCACACGGCTAAGGGTAAGTTCTTCTTTTCCGCTTCCCTTTCTTTTCGGATCCGGTAGCCAGATCTGACTCTCTTTTCTAACAGCGTTTTATCCCGGCATAGACCTGCTGGCATACAACCGGCTGCAGGAGAACTGGCCGGGAGCGCAGTCGACGGCCCAGGAGCCCGTCGTCCTTCTTGGCGAAGAAGCTGCTAAGCTTCGTCAAGAGGCACGAGATGTCTTCTCCTTCCTGTGGCCGGATGCTCCGGTTCCGGAGACGATGGCACAGCTCGCTACGAAGGTGGAAGAGGTGCCGGCTGTGGTGGACCGGCTGCGGGACTTGGCGGCGCGAGCAGAAGCGGAGATGGCTCTGGCCCTCATGCTCTCCTAGTACAAGGATGCCCGCGTCGAGAAGATCGACGGAGGCTTCCGCGCCGGTGCCAACCTTGCCGCCATCCGCTAGGCCCATCCGGAGCTCCGAGGATCCGCCATCAAGATTACCGATTACGTGGACCTCGACGAGGTGCTCACCAACTCGGAGTCCGTTGGTACTACGGATGTGGAAGCCCTGACGCAGCCGGCTGCGGGTGCCGGAATTGGGTCGAGCGTCGCACCTCCACCTCCGCCTGAAGCTTCCGCTAGCAAAGATGCTCCGCACGGCAAGGGTCCTGCTGCCTAGTCACTACCCCGGGATGCCGGGCGTATTTGGCTTGCTTTAATTCTGTTTGAAACTTGTCTATTCGTACCGGCCGCCTCTGGTGCCGGGTAAACTTATGGGAGCTTGGCCTCCTCCTTTTCTTTCCATGTTAATTTTGAACTGGCCCGATTTCCCTTCAACTTGTGTACTTCGCATTTTCTTTCAATATTTCGCTGATTGACTTTATTCGGCTGACTTCGCCCGGCTACACGCCTTTAGCTGGGGGAACTGCACCTCCAGTGGGGGCGCGCTAACGCACCCGCTAGGTGTAGCCCCCGAGATTCGCAGTAGTTGGCGTAGCTAGGTGCTTCGAATCTTTCTTGTCTTCCCAAATCTTCTAACTCTTATCCGACTAGATCCGTTTTAGTCGGTTGCTTTCGCCGGCAGAATACCTTCAGCCGAGGGAACTAACATTCCAGTGGGGGCGCGCGAGCACACCCACTAGGTGTAGCCCCCGAGATTCAGAGTAGCTAGCGTAGCCAGGTGCTTCGAATCTTCTTTGTCTTCTCTTGCTCCTGTCCTTGCCCTCACCTGGGCTCCGAACGGACGGCTAAACGCCTTTAGCCAGTCGGGAACTACAAGATTCCACTGGGGGCGCGCGAGCGCACCCAGTGGGTGTAGCCCCCGAGATTCGGAGCGCTTGATGAAGGCAAGGACTTCGAATATTCCTTGTCTTTTCTTCCTGAATTCCGACTCAAGGTAGTCGTACAAGAATACACATACGCATACATCCTCACATGTTAATAGGTTACTCTGCCAAATTGTAGCCGGAAAGCGGATTTGTTTTTTTTTGAAAACTAGCTTGCGCCTTTCTGGACACTTGACCGCTTTCCCGTGTGCTCTGCTATTTTCGCTGTGTCCTTGCCAGGCAGCCGGATTGCAGTCTGCAGCCGGAATCAAAGGGAGCTGACAATACATCGCGCATGGTACTAACGGCTTAGTAGCCGGATTGCCTTAAGCTAGTTTCAAGGCCGGGACGCCCGGTCTATCGCGTCTCCTCCCCGCTATTCGTGTGGGATGCCTCGAGCTTTTGCTCTTGCTAGCTGGACAGCCGGGTTGCTGTCTGTAGCTGAGCCGAAGAGTGGGCCTCTGACATCGTCGCACACTACTCAGTCGGTTTGTTGACTTAGCAGGCCGGGCCAGCTGGAAAATCTTAACCGGAAAATAGGTACAAACACATTTCTAGCAAGGAGACCCCGAGCATCTCGTGGGGGTCCGCATTTTCATTCATAGGGTTTGCAGGATACATACATTGTCTGGCGACTAGGTGTAAAACGGGCGCAGCAAGGCCGCGTTCCAGGGACACTCGGTTTCCTCGTCTGATTTGTCCATCTTGTTCTTGCGCGGCTGCTGCGCATCGATGAGGTAGTAGGAGTCGTTGGGCAGTGCCCAGCTGATGATGAAGGGGCCCTCCCAAGGTGGTGACAGCTTGTGCATGCCCTTCGTGTCTTGCACGGGCCGTAGAACCAGCTCGCCCTCGCGGAACGCGACTGGGCGGATCCGGCCTGAATGGTAGCGGCGTAGTCGTTGCTGGTATAGGGCTAACCTGGACAAAGCCATCTCGCGGGCCTCCTCCAGGAGGTCCACTCCGTCCTCCCGCACCTCCTGGTTAGCCTTTTCGTCGTATAGGAGCCTGCACGGGGAGTCGAATTCGATATCCGCGGAGAGGACGGCCTGCGATCCATAGACCAGGAAGAACAGGGTGTAGCCGGTTGATCTATTCGGCATGGTGCGGAGGCTCCATAGCACAGCCGGAAGCTCCTCGATCCAGCATTCGGGTGACCGCTCCAACAGCTCGATGAGGCATGGCTTGATACCAGCTAGCACCAAGCCGTTTGATCTTTCGAGTTGCCCGTTGGACTGCGGGTGCGCGACAGAGGCAAGGTCCAGCCAGATGCCCTTGTTGCTGCAGAATCGGGCGAAGGCCCCCTTGGCAAAGTTCGTGCCATTGCGGGTGATGATGCTGTTGGGGTAGCCGAACCGATTGATGATGTCGGCGAAGAAGGTGATGACTGTCACCCCGTCCAGCTTCTGGATGGGCTTGGCCTCGATCCACTTCGTGAATTTGTCCACCGCCACCAGCAGATGGGTCATGCCTGCGCGTGCTCGCTGCCAGAAGCACTTGCACCCATTGCACGCGCGGACCAGCTGCTCAGCGTCCTCAAGGGCGGTGGGCCAATAGAAGCCATGGCAAAACTCCTTGGCGACTATCGCCCTTGACGAAGCGTGCTGCCCGCACTCGCCCTGGTGGATGTCCTTGAGTAGCCAGTAGCCCGTGTCCACATCGACACACCTTTGGAAGATGCCGGATACGCTGCGCTTGTACAGTTCACCGTTGATGATGGTGTATGTGTGCCCGCGGCGCCGGATTTGCCTCGCTTCCACTTCGTCATCCGGGAGTTCCCCGTTGGCGATGTAGTTCATGAAGGGCCGTGCCCAGGATGGCATTTCCCGGATGACGAGGATGCTCCCGCTCTCCGGTTGATGGTTGTTGGGGGGTTGTCCAGGTGACGTACCCAGGACGGTAGCCCCCGAGCCGCTTGACGAGCCGGTAGCCCCTGGGTCTTGCGAACCGGAGGGTACTTCCTTGCCGGAGTTGGTGCGGGTCTTCTTCTTTGGAGGTTATGCCGGCTTTGCTTCTGCCGCTCCGTCAGCCGGAGCGCTCCCTGCCCATATGATGGAATCTGACTCCAGTGCCAGCTTGATGGAAGGCTTGCGCAGGTGCTCCAAGGAGACCCTAGGTGGGATCGCCTGCCTGGTGGATCCGATTCGGGTGAGCGAGTCGGCTGCTTCGTTGTTGACACGGGGGACGTGATGGAATTCGCATCCGTCGAAGGAGGCGCTAAGCTTCTAGATGTGGAACCGGTAGAGGCCCATGTTTGCATCTCTGGCGTCCCATTCTCCAGATACTTGCTACACCACCAGGTCCGAATCGCCGTAGCAAAGGATCCGGTTGACACCGATCTCCCTGGCTAGCTGGAGTCCGTGCGCCAGTGCCTCGTATTCGGCTACGTTGTTGGAGGCCTTGAAGTGGATCTGCAGTACGTACTCTAGTCGGTCTCCCTTGGGAGAGGTGAGCACGATGCCGGCTCCCAAGCCCCTGAGCATCTTCGACCCGTCGAAGTGCATCTTCTAGTGGTCCGAATCCAGAACTGGTGGGAGGTACTGGGTCTCGGCCCAGTCGACGAGGAAGTCTGCCAGCGCCTATGACTTGATCGTGAGCCGGGGCTCATACTCGATGGAGTAGGCGGCGAGCTCGATGGCCCACTTGGCGACTCGGCCAGTGGCGTCCTTGTTGCCGATGATTTCTGAAAGGGGTGCGGTGCACACGACCTTAGTTGGATGTTCCTAGAAGTAGTGCTTGAGCTTCTTGCATGCCAGGTATACGTCGTAGCACATCTTCTGGTAGTGGGGGTAGTTCTGCTTGGAGAGGGAGAGAACCTCGCTAAGGTAGTAGACGGGCCTCTGAACCGGCTGATCCTTGCCTTCCTCGGGGCGCTCCACCACCAAGACGACGCTGACAACCCGGCTGATGGCCGCTATATAGAGCAACATCGGCTCCTTGCTAGCCGGCGTGGCTAGAACCGGCGCTGTGGACAGCATGCGCTTGAGGTCGTGAAATGCGGTGTCAGCTTGTGAGGTCTAGGAGAACTTGTCTGTCTTCTTCATCAGCTGGTACAATGGGAGTGCCTTCTCCCCTAGCCAGCTGACGAAATGGCTGAGGGAGGCCAGGCATCCGGTGAACTTTTGAACTCCAAGCAGGCTCCTTGGCGGCTGCATCCTCTCGATGGCCGCGATCTTCTCCGGATTTTCCTCGATGCCTCGTTGTGATACGAGGAAACCGAGGAGCTGACCGGATGGCACTCCGAAGACGCACTTCTCCGGGTGCAGCTTCATCTGGTACTAGCGGAGGTTGCCGAATGTCTCTCCCAGGTCTTCGAGGAGGGTGCGCTTCTCCTTGGTCTTGATGACCACATCATCCACATAAGCATGCACGTTTCGGCCTACCTGCGAGTGCAGGCACTTCTGCATGCAGTGCTGATAGGTAGCGCCTGCATTCTTTAGACCGAAAGGCATGGTTACGTAGCAGAAAGCCCTGTATGGGGTGATAAATGATGTCTTAATCTGATCAGCCGAGTTTGACCGGATCTGATTGTAACCAGAATAGCAATCTAGAAAAGACAACAAATCACAGCCGGTCGTGGAATCGATGACTTGATCGATACAGGGCAAGGCGAAGGGGTCTTTCGGGCACGCCTTGTTCATGCTGGTGTAGTCGATACACATGCGCCAGGTCTTATTCTTCTTCATCACTAGGACTGGGTTCGCCAGCCAATCCGGGTGGTACACTTCCATGATGAACCCGACTACGAGGAGCCGGGTGATCTCGTCACTGATTATCTTCCTCTTCTCCTCTACGAACCGGCGCAGAGGTTGCTTGACCGACTTGGCATCCGGCCGCACATGAAGTGAGTGCTCGGTGAACTCTTTCGGCACACATGGCATGTCCTTGGGGGACCATGCAAAGATGTCCCGATTCTCATGGAGAAAGTCGACGAGCGTGCCTTCCTATTTGCTGTCCAAGTTGGCACCAATGGTGACGAACTTGGTCGGGTCGGAGGGGTCGAGCAGGATCCTCTTCGTCTCCTTTACCGGCTGGAAAGCTCCTTCTCCAGTCGGTTTGCTGCTAGCCGGTATGTCCTGCTAGGCCATGGCCACATTGCGCATGATTATGCGCTTCTCCTCGGCTATGATGAGGGCCTCTGCCAGCTTGGAACCGGCTGAGGCGCACTCCATCGACCGCTTGAAGCAGCCGGCGACGATGATCACGCCGTTGGGCCCCGGCATCTTCGTCTTGAGGTATGCATAGTGGGGGACGGCCATAAACTTGGCGAGGGCGGGGCGCCCGAGGAGAGCATGATAGGAGCTCGTCAAGTTTACCACCTCGAACCAGATCGGTTCACGGCGGAAGTTCTCCTCGGTCCCGAAGATGACGACCAGCTGGATTTTACCCAGCGGGGCGCAAGCTAGCCCTAGCAGTACACCGTGGAACGTCGTGGTAGTCGGGCGCAGGTCGCATTCGCGAATGCCCAGGTTCTCCAGCGAGGACTAGTAGAGGAGGTTGAGGCTGCTGCCTCCGTCGATGAGGACGCGCGAGAAACGGCAGGTACGCGCATTGGAGATGGTGAGGGGGTCGAGCACCATGGCGTAG
This sequence comes from Avena eriantha, assembly GCA_910589775.1. NCBI lineage: Eukaryota > Viridiplantae > Streptophyta > Magnoliopsida > Poales > Poaceae > Avena > Avena eriantha. The sequence continues at coordinate 391,232,376 of OU342741.1, forward strand.
CCCCCGGGAGTCGGCAGCTGCTCCGGCTGATCCGCATGGCTCCAGGTGATGGTGGTTTCCGACCAGTTCAGGTACTGGGGGACCGGAAAGATGATGGCATTGACCTCCTTGGAGCGTCGCCTTCGACTGTGCTTGTCGTCCAGCTCTGTCTCGAAGATGTGGTAGGCGGCGTGCGGCTGGGGGTAGCCGTTGTTGTTATTGCCGCCGTTACCATCATTGCCGGCTCCCCTAGCCGGTGGTGGTCCACCAGGAGGGGGCGGGTGGAGACGAGGCTGGTTACCCTGGTCTTTTAGCTGGCGGGTCCAGCTGCAATTCCAGGTGGTATGCGTAGCTGGTTTGAAGGGACTGTTGTGCCACTTGCACGGGCCATCAAACATCTGGTCGAAGGTGAGCCGTGGCTTCTGCCTCCTTGCATCGTTAGCCAACGCGTCAGGCGCGCTGTCCATAGCGTTGACCTGCCGCGCGTGGTAGCGGGGCTTCTATTGTCTGGCCTGGCGGTCCCCATGGAACCGGTTGTCGTTGTCGTGGCGCCTGGAGGATCCGGCTTCACCAGCCGAATTGCTCGGCCGGTCGCGAGCTAGCTCCGTGGGAGTCGGACGCCCGTCCGCATTTACTCGGAGGGGCTTCTTCATGGCGGCATCCGCCGTGGCATATTGTTCCGCAACTTTCATGAGCTCCGCCATGGTTTTCGGCTCGTCACACAGTAGCCAGTGGCGAAGCATGGTGCCTTCTCGGCAACCCTCGATGAAGAAGCTAATGGCCTGGCTCTCCAGGATGCCCTCGCAAGTGTTGCGCAGCTCCGTTCACTTGGCAAGGTACTCGCGGTCAGTCTCGCGGTCACCCTGGACGCACAAGGCTAGGTCGCGTGGGCGTCCCGGACGCTTGTACGTGCCATTGAAGTTGCAGACGAAGACCTTCTCTAAGTCCGACCGGGCGTTGATGCTGTTGGGCGTGAGGCTGTTGAGCCACATCCTTGCCGATCCGGTTAGCATAAGAGGGACGTAGGGCACGGCTGTGAGCTTGTTCCCATGGGCGATGCCAACTGCCATAGCATAGTCGGTCAGCCAATCTTCCGGTTTCATGCTGCTGTCGTACTTGGGGGTATCCCTGGGTAGGGAAAACTTATCCGGAAACGGCTCGTTCTGGATGCGGGGTCCGAAACAAACCGGGCCGGTAGAGTCTTCCTCCTCCGTGACGCGCGCTTGAGCGAGTAGCTCGATGCGGTCGCGGGCATCTGGACAGTCCGGGTTGGGCGCTCCCACCCGGCCCGAGAGACGGGAACCGGCGGGTCTAGGTGCTCCGGTGGGTGGAGGGGGCGGTGGGTTGCTGTTCACCGTTTGCTACTGGTGCGGCTGGCCCTTGTTGCCAGAGCTGCGACGCCTGCTGCGGGCCTTGGCCGGCTGAGGGGAAGACGCCTGTTGGGTGTCGTGTGGTGCGCCCTTGCTGTTGATAGGCAGCTTGCTCCCCCTAGAGTAGCTAGGGTCCTTCTGCATCTGCCGGTTGGCATCAGCCTGCTCGTCCGCAATGCGGAGGAGCTCCTGCACGCGAGCATGCTGGCGGGTCCGCTCCTCGCCGTCCAGACTGGGCAGCTCTTCTGCCGCGGCTCGCGCCGCGCACAGGTTCTTGATGGGCGTGCTGTAGGTGGGCCGGATGAGGGCGGGCGCGGGATCCGGCTCCCCATCCTTTTCCATCCTACCGCCTAGCTCGCCGCTCTAGCGCCGCACCTGGCCGCGCCGGCTCTGCTCCGCGGTAGCCGGAGTGAAGCCGTGCGCGCAGTCGTATTCACATCGGGTGATCTCGAGCTGTTTGCGGGTTGCCGCCAGCTCCATGGCCTCCTGCAGGAGGATCTATCTCTCCATGGCGAAGTTGGCTTCCGCCTCCTCTGGGTTGTCCCCGAGATTAACCGGCATTAGGAGCCGTCAATGGCATCCTCCACCGGATTCTGAGGCTGCGGAGGCGCGGAAGTTCCAACCTCGTCCGCGCCTCGCTCCCGCGGTTGGCGGGGATGAGAGCTGGAGCCGGCCATCATGACCTCCACGCCGCAGGGAGCGACGGGGGCGCTACCGCCCGGATGCGGTAGCTCCGCGACAGATATGATCTCCCTAGGGAAACGCTCCGGAACGGTGCCGACATAGACGGGGAGGTCGCCGAAGAGCAGGATGGAGCCATTCCCCGGGAAGGAGGTTCCGGCGAAGCAGGAAGCGTTGTCGATGACACGGTCGAATTTGCCGAGCGTGAGCACTCGGCCGGAGGCCACACACTCGCCGGCTAAAGTGCGGGGTCCCATGCGGAACATGACTCCGGTCGAAGCCATCCGCCCCACGGTGGGCGCCAACTGTCGTTGTATTGGGAATGGCAGTACCTAAGAAGGTTAGATAGAGGTGTGGGGACTAGCAGGGAAGCTATCTACAGCGTCTGCAGGCGGGATTGGATACAAGCGAGCGTAGCTGGACGCAGGAAGTACCCAGGTTTGGAGCCCTCGCGATGAGGTAAAACTCCTACTCCTGCCGGATCTGACTATGAGGGGTATACGAGCTACAAGGGCTCCTCGAGCTGTATTCTCTAGCTACTGCCTTAAATGCACTGATACCAACCCTTACTACTGAGGCCTTGCCTCTCCTTATATAGGCAGAGAGGCAACGGTCTCACTGGCCAGTCCGACTGGTCATCTAGAGTATCTGGTACGGTATCTCCCATTAGAGTATGAGCGGTATGGCTGTCGTAGGCACAGTGGACGCCGTGCGAGCCTGTCGTCAGCATTGGGCCACTGCTCCTGTGTCATCCCCTCAAAGTCTTCGGTATGGCCGAGTAGTTGCCTATCTTGTCATCGTACAGGGCGTACCGTGCACTGATCCACTCGTCCTGTCTCCTTGATTGGTTCCAGCTGCGTCGTCGTAGCCGGCTGCTTCTTGCCGATCCGGCTACCATGCGATAGCCGGCCTGTCTTGCCTTGTCCAGCTGCATCTGGCTAGTCGGACGCTATCCGACTGCCCTGTTTCTTGTCTGGTTGGGGAAACTGGGGATCATCCCCCCGACATTGGCCTTACACACAAAGGAATGATAGAGATCATACCACGATGCAAATGATAGAGATCAAATGCATGGACTAGATCATCTCACTTTACACATTAGATGTTAGCATCTTATACTGCTAGTGGGGCGCTTTCTGTAGCATTATAAGATGATCCCTCATTTAGATATCAAGATAAAAATGTGTTCTTCCATGAGTATGCACCGTTCTGTGGATCGTGTTTCGAGACATCATGTGATGATCGGGTGTACTCGAATCTACGCTTTCATAGGAACGGGTGTAAGACAGTTTTACACACGCGAATACTAAGGTTCTTACTTGGCGAGCCTAGCATGTATAGACATGGCCTCGGAACACGGACCGAAAGGTTAAGCATGAGTCATATAGTTGATATGATGCCCATGTAGATGCTCGCCTTTGAAGCTACATCAACTCACATGATGATCGGACTTGGTGTAGTGGATTTGGTTCATGTAATCACCAAAAGGACACGAGGGATGTCATTTTTTAGTGGGAGTTCATTAGTAATTTGGATTAGTTGAACTCACTCTATCATAAACTTAGTCTAAATAAACTTTACAAATTCTGTTGTAGATGGAACCACCTGCTTTTAATTTCAATGTGTTCATGGAGAAAGAGAAACTTGCTGCGAATGGTAGCAACTACACCAACTTGGCAATGAATTTGAGGATTCTCCTCACTGCTGCACAAAAGCAATATGTGCTAGATGTGGCGCTAGGCCCCCAACCAGCTCCCGTTGCCCCTGACGAGGAAAAGAATGTCTATGTGACTCGTCAGGAGGACCACAACTTAGTTCATTACGGCATACTATATGGGCTATAGCCAGAACTTCAAAAGCGTTTCGAGATGGCAATGCCTTTGATACCATGGGAGAATTGAAAATGATTTTTGATACCCGTGCTGCTGTAGAGAGTTATAATGCTACTGGAAAGTTCTTTAGCTGCATGATGGAGGAGAACAGCTCTGTTAGTGAGCATGTACTCAAAATGTCTGGGTACGCCGATAAGCTTGTGTCCTTGGGAATAACGATTCCCATTGACTTAGGCATACATCGTGTTCTCCAATATCTGCCACCTAGCTCAAAGAGCTTCGTGATGAACTATAATATGCAGGGCATGAAGAAGTCTCTTCCCAAGCTTATGTCAATGCTTAAGACTGCAGAAGTGGAAATTAGGAAAGAACATCAAGTGTTGATGATCAATAGGACCACCGGTTTCAAGAAGGACAAGAAAGGCAAGCACAAGGGAAAGAAGGGTGGCAAATCTGTTGCCGCACCTGAAAAGAAACCCCGAGCTGGCCCTATGTCTGACACCAAGTGTTACTATTGCAAGGGGACTGGCCATTGGAAGCGCAATTGCCCCAAGTATTTGGCGGACAAGAAGTCCGGCAAGGCTAACAAAGGTATATATGATATACATGTTATTGATGTGTACTTGACAAGGCTAACAAAGGTATATATGATATACACCTGGGTATTTGATACGGGATCGGTTGCTAATATATGTAACTCAGTTCAGGGGCTACGGAACAAGCGACAACTAGCAAGGGATGAGGTCATGATGCGGGTCGGCAATGGATCAAAAGTTGATGTGATCGCCGTCGGGACGCTACCTCTCCATATGCCATCAGGATTAGTTATAAACCTAAATAATTTTTATTTGGTGCCTGCACTGAGCATGAACATTGTGTCCAGATCGTGTTTGATGCAAAGTGGTTATTCCTTTAAATCTGAAAACAATGGTTGTTCGATTTATAAGAATGATATCTTTTATGGTCATGCACCTGTGTTGAATGGTTTATTTTCCGTTGGATCTCGATAGTAATATTACGCATATTCATAATGTTAATGCTAAACATATTAAACTTGATAATGATATATCTGCATATATGTGGCACTGTTGTCTAGGTCATATTGGCGTTAAACGCATGAAGAAACTCCATTCTGATGGACTTTTGGAATCACTTGATTTTGAATCATTTAATACATGTGAGCCATGCCTTATGGGCAAGATGACTAGAACGCCATTTTGCGGTTCAATGGAACGGGTGACAGATTTATTGGAAATCATACATACTGATGTGTGTGGAGCAATGAGTGTGTCGGCGCGAGGTGGATATCGTTATTTTGTTACTTTCACAGATGATTTAAGTAGATACGGGTATATCTATTTGATGAAACACAAGTCTGAAACCTTTGAAAAGTTCAAGGAATTTCAGAATGAAGTGGAAAATCATCGTAATAGAAAGATCAAATTTCTTCAGTCTGACCGTGGAGGTGAGTATCTAAGTTACGAGTTTAGAACACACATGAAAGAGTGTGGAATAGTTTCACAACTCACGCCTTCCGGAACACCACAACGTAATGGTGTGTCGGAATGTCGTAATCGTACTTTATTGGATATGGTTCGATCTATGATGTCTCTGACTGACTTGCCACTGTCATTTAGGGGTTATGCACTGGAAACAGCTGCATTCACCTTAAATCGGGCACCATCTAAATCCATTGAAACGACACCGTATGAATTATGGCTTGGAAACAAACCTAAGTTGTCATTTCTTAAAGTTTGGGGATGCGATTTTTATGTGAAGAAACTTCAGCTGGATAAACTCGAACCCAAAGTGCAAAAATGCGTCTTCATAGGATACCCTAAGGAAACGATTGGGTATACCTTCTATCACAGATCCGAGGGCAAGGTTTTTGTTGCCAAGAATGGATCCTTTCTTGAGAAGGAGTTTCTTGTGAAAGGTGTGAGTAGTCGGAAGGTAGAACTCAAAGAGGTTATTGAACCTTCTCTTCATGAAATGGCGAGTAGCACAGCACCGGAAATTGTTTCGGAGTTGACTTCACCTAATGAAGAGAGAGCTGATGATATTGATCATGAAACTCCTAAAGAGGACACTACCGAACCTCGCAGGTCAAGTAGGACACGTGCAGCTCCTGAACTGTACGGTAATCCTCTTATGAATTTCATGGTGGATGAAATAGATGACCCTGCGAAATATGAAGAAGCGATGATGAGCCCGGATTCCAACAAATGGCTAGAAGCCATGAAATCCGAGATGGAATCCATGTACGAGAACCAGGTTTGGACCTTGGTGGACTTACCTCACGATCGAAAGGCCGTTGAGAATAAATGTATTTTCAAAAGAAAAACTGATGCTGATGGTAATGTGACCATCTATAAGGCTCGACTTGTCGCAAAGGGGTTTTGACAAATTCAAGGAGTTGACTACGATGAGACATTCTCTCCCGTAGCGATGCTTAAGTCAGTTAGGATTATGTTAGCAATTGCTGCATATTTCGATTATGAAATATGGCAGATGGATGTCAAAACTGCGTTCCTCAATGGTAATATTGAATAAAAGTTGTATATGATACAACCTAAGGGTTTTGTCGATCTTAAGGATGCTAATAAGGTATGCAAACTTCAGCGATCCATCTATGGACTGAAGCAAGCATCTCGGAGTTGGAATCTCCGCTTTGATGAGGTGATCAAAGAGTTTGGATTTGTCCAAACTTATGGAGAGGCTTGTATTTACAAGAAAGTGAGTGGGAGCAATGTGGCATTTCTGATATTATATGTGGATGACATATTATTGATTGGAAATGATATAGATCTTTTAAACAGTGTTAAAAGTTATCTAAACAACAAATTTTCGATGAAAGACCTTGGTGAAGCATCCTATAAATTAGGCATTAAAATCTATAGAGACAGATCAAGGCGCCTAATTGGGTTATTGCAGAGTACATACCTTGATAAGATATTAAAGAAGTTTAATATGGACGGAAGTAAGGAGGGGTTCTTACCTATGTTGCAAGGCAAGACATTGAGTAAGACTCAAAGTCCGGCTACGGCGGAAGAAAGAGAGATAATGGATAAGATACCCTATACCTCGGCCATAGGCTCTATAATGTATGCCATGCTATGTACAAGACCGGATGTGGCACATGATATTAGTTTGACTAGTAGGTACTAATCTGATCCAGGTTCCGAACACTGGATAGCGGTCAAGAACATCCTCAAGTACTTGAGAAGAACTAGGGATATGTTTCTTATATACGGAGGTGAAGAAGAGCTATTCGCTAAGTGTTATGTTGATGCTAGCTTTGACACTGATCCGGATGACTCTAAGTCTCAATCCGGATACGTATTTCTCTTGAATGGAGCAGCAGTTAGTTGGAGGAGTTCCAAACAACCTATGGTGGCTGGATCAATGACGGAGGCGTAATATGTTGCTGCTTCAGAAGCGACGCAGGAAGCGGTTTGGATGAAAGAGTTCATTACGGAACTAGGTGTTCTTCCTAGTGCATTGGACCCAATGGTGATCTATTGTGACAACAATGCAGCCATAGCCAACGCCAAGGAACCGAGGTCTCACAAGAATTCCAAGTATATTAAGCGTCGGTTTCACTCCATTCACGAACATGTCAAGGATGGAGACATAAAGATTTGTAAAGTAAACACGAACCTAAATGTAGGAGATCCGTTGAATAAAGCTCTCCCTAGGGCAAAACATGATCAACACCAGAACTCCATGGGTGTTAGATTTATCACTATGTGAACTAGATTATTGTCTCTAGTGCAAGTGGGAGACTGAAGGAAATATGCCCTGAGAGGCAATAATAAAGTTGTTATTATGTACTCCTTATATATGATAGATGTTTATTTTGCATGATATAATTGTATTGATGGGAAACATCAATACATGTGTGTTTAATAAACAAAAAGGGTTCCTAGTTATGCCTCTCTTATAGACTAGCTTGTTGATTAACAAGATGATCAAGGTTTCCTGATCATGGACATTGGATGTTGTTAATAACAAGGCCACAGCATTTGTGAAATGATGCGATGAACATTCATCCGGTGTATAGCATTACAATCAAGTCATTATGTTTACATTGCTATAAAATCATACGAAGTAATCTTTATCCTTAGACCATGAGAACATGTTAATTGCTAACACCAAAAGAGTATCTTGATAACATCAAACGTCACACCGTAACTGGGTGACTATAAAGATGGGTTCAGTGCTATGAAGGTGTTATTTTGAGGCTCATGGATCAAGAGTGGAATTTGTCAATCCCGATGAAGGATAGATATACTCTGGGCCCTCTTGGTGATATCACATTAAGGTAGCTTGCAAGCAAGTGATGTGATCACTAGAATGTTCTATCACGGGAACGAGAAAAGAGTGCATGTAGGTAACGCGATCAAACTAAGAATTTGGATACCGATGATCGAATCTCGGACATGTATTATATCAAGAGACAAAGGGATTAAATTACAAGCGTTAAAGGTTCTCACAATCACAGAAGTCATCGTTGAATATGCAGGAGTCAGTATGGAACTCCAAGTCCCGCTTCTGATTATTGATCTAAGAGGAGTCTCAATCATGTCTGCATTATTCGCGAACCGTAGGGTGACACACTTAAGAGTTACTGGACACTATTTTGGAGCACATATGTTTCAGACAAAAGAATTGCAAAGCGCAGGAATTGTTTCGATAGAAACCGGAAATTGTTTCGGGTGAAATTGCAGAAAGTGGTTCTGCATGTGATATTGAAATATTGCAAGGGGTTATATGTGTATGTTTGTTAATTAAAGTAATTAACAAAATTCTGAATAAATTTAATAAAAGAGTTTTATTAAATGAGAGAGCATTAAACTTGGAGAATTTTAATGCATTTAAAGTAGGGACTTTAAAGGGGGATGTGAAGAGGCATTTTTAATGTGGAGGGGTTACCACCACGTGAATGGGGGAGGTGAGGAGTCACCCCCCCATGCGCCGGCCATGGAGAGGAGGGGCACCCCCCTCCTCCTATAAAAGGCCTCCCTCTTCCTCCTTCTTCCTCACACCTCCTCGTGAAGGATCTCTCTCCCCCTCTAGAATTATTTCCCCATGGTCTCGGATTAGCGAGATACATGTTCCCGGTGGAATTTTGTCTGGAAGGAGTTGCTGCTTCCGCTGGATCGCTGGAGCGAGAAGGTGGATGTTGTCCGGTGGCTTGAACGTGTGTGCGAGTGCGGATGCGCTACTGAGTTGCGGTGCTCGGACTTCCTCACGATGTTGAGATCGGCAAGTGTATGACTACATCAACCACGAGTTCCTACTCGTTAACAAAACTCGTTGTCTTCGAGGGTAAGTTCTCGTTGGATGTATGTCCACCTGTTGCTCTGTACCTAGTAGATAGATCTTGGAGTGTAGTTCTCATCGTAGGAAATTATTTGTTTTCTATGTTGTGGACCCAATAATTGAGATGCTAATTCAGATTGATTATTGATTCTATCATGTCTTTGTTATTTGTGATCTTGCATGCTTTCCATTGTTAGTAGATATATTGGCCAAGTAGATGGGAGCAACTCCAAGAGTTAGTATTTATGCTCGATAGTGGGTTCATGCCTCTGGTAATCTGGGGAAGTGACAGAAATCTCTAAGGTACTAGATGTGATGTTGCTACTAGGGAGAAAACAACAATCCTTTGTTCATAGATCAATCGTATTGTTTACTTTACACGTAGTTCATAAAGCAATAATTTGTTGCTTGCAACTTAATACTGGAGGGGGTTCGGATGATAACCTGAAGGTGAATTATTAGTCATAGATGCAGTTGGATGACGGTCTATGTATTATGTTGTAATGCCCAATCAAGTCTCAAAGGAGTCAAGATGATTAGTATATGCATGTATTGCTTTCTCGATGTTTGTCAATTGCCCCGCTGTAATTTGTTCACCCAACATGTTATCTATCTTAAGGAGAGCCACCTCTAGTGAACTATGGATCCCGGTCCTTTTCTTTTACATACAATCTATAAACTGTTTACTGCTTTGTGTTTACTTTCTGCAAACTATTACTTCTTTCCATTCGATACGTTTAATTCTTTGTTTTCCGCAAAACACAGTGAGATTGACAACCTCATCGCAAGTTGGGGACAAAGTTCTGTGGTTGTGTTGTGTGCAGGTCTCCACATTGCTACTACCACCGGTAGTGCGCCCTGCCAAGGCTCAGTTAACAACACCTTTGGGGTGTTTCCTTGCTCCTACTGGTTCCATTAAACCTTGGTTTCATAACTGAGGGAAACTTGCTGCTGTACTCATCATACCTTCCTCTTGGGGTTCCCAACGAGATCTACATCAACACCGCACCAGCATTTTCCTGGCGCCATTACAGAGCCATCACGTCTCCGGTGATCGATGTTGGCGTAGAGGTGGCAGACGAGGACCAGGAGGGGATGGCGACTCGTATGGTGGCCACTTCGACGTCCTTCGCTTCCAGGGGCGACGGTGACGGGCGGACGGACCGGCTCGGTCGCCGGTGAACTCCGGCGAGCTCGCGTGGTTGCCCTGCTGCGAGAGGTGAAGGGGAAACGGCTCAAAGAGATCACTACAATAAATGTGTTAACTAGTGACCTTTTCTTAACGACCCTGAGTTTTTTGGTCATAGATCTATGACCATTTTGAACCAACTGGTCGTAGGACATTTGGGAGGGTACAAACTCTGAAAAAACTACGACCTTTTTTGTTAGGAAAGTCATAGTTTGCTTACACCAGTTGGTCATAGCATAGACATCGTTGATCCATGACCTTAATTATGGGCGACTACGACCAATTTAAATGGTCATGGGTGCTATTAATGATAACTTAAGAAAGACCGATGGCCACCTCAGCATGTTGATCTAGGTGTCGTGTCCATGTGTCAAGTTTCGTTGACGTGTCTATATATATTTCATACCCATGTGTCAATTTACGCTTACATGTCATCTCCGTATGTCGTTGACCCGTTGACTACCAATTATACTCCTATCCAATGACATGTGGGGTTTGCTTGCCATGTTGGCTTTGACCTGTTGACTAGGACCTGCCAGTCATCGTGCGGAACTAAAACGGGCCGAACGAATATTAATTAGACAAAAAATTAGATCCTTGGGTAGACCTCGTGACCTCGTGTCCCCTTGTCCTCCCCAAACAGGACTACCAACTGGCCACTACTAGATTCTTGTATAGAGGAGGTTACCAAGCAATGTTAACCAACTAGTAGAAGCAATCACAACCCAGTAAGTTATCGTCGGCCTAGGAAGCTCCCGTCGGCCCAATGCTAGCTAGGTTCACTAGGGCGGGTTCGCGCAAACAGGCTATGCTAGCTGGGCTACACTAGCTCGGTTGGCCCGTTTGCCCGGCGGGTTCGCCCGACCAACCAGTTCCAAATTTTTTTAATTCTTTTTTGAATTATTTTACATGTAATGTGGTTTGGTATTTTTTTAAATGGGGCGGTAGCATTTTTAATTAGCCCTTTTGTGGTTGCTTCACAAAACGCCCTATTTTTTGCACTTGGAAAACGGAAAATACATTTTTCGTGTGATGAAAAGAAAACTTCCTCCTGCAACATTGTTAGTCATCCCAAGATATACATGCGTGCATAATATAGACACATTATCACAAACTATGTGGCGCTTTTGATTTATAAAACACTCGCTTAACCCCGTAAGAAAACTTATAACCCGATAGGATAGAGCTGCCAATGAGGAGACAGAATCAGACTACACACGGATCATCCCACCAAATCAAATCGCAGCCGTGCACGTAACCACACCCAACACGCGAAATTTCACTCCCACGCTGGATTTTGGTGGGGCGCCAAAGTAATTTGACACTGGGCCTAGGCGCCTAACCCACCATGCGGGAGAAAATCCCGGTCCCCTTTATTTATTTCTGCTGCAGGTTCTCTTGTAGAGTCGTTCGGCGGAATTTATCGCCCGAACTGTTATGTTCTCCGGTTTAAAGTTTAATCACTTCGGTATTCTCGTTGAATATGCAGAGCAATCTTCTCCAGGTGGTACAGCCGTTCGGCACCGTTGCCAAGCTCGTCATGTTGCGTGCCAAGAACCAGGTTCCCCACTTCAGTAGCGAACAAGAGCTGTTTGCTGCAATGTCCCAGTGCTCGTGCATGCTAGGTGATTATGGTAATGCTTATATGTTGTTGCTCTGGACTTGGATATCATTCCAATTGTGCTCTATCTATTTCCTAAAATTGGCAGGGTGATATTTGCCTGTGCAAAGTACGAACTAGAGGAAACATCATGGCTCTGGGTTAAAGAATGATACGTTACTGTCACATCCCAAAATTCTCCTAATTTTGGAATGTAAAGTTAATAAAATAACTTGGTTGAATTGTTTGACTTTGTTGAAATTTCTCAAAGAAAAGAAACTTTCTGTTATGATTTTCCTTCCTTGAATTCAGAAACTTGTATGAGATTGGATTAACATGACTATCCAACTTGTTTTCATTTTCTTTTCAACTATTTGATTCTTTAAATATCCAACCATGCTTAGATGATTAAAGAGAGGGAATAAAATGACTTTCCCAATTATGGTGGAGTGATATTCTAATTTCCCTATTTGACCCTTAAAGTCTCTACTTCGATTTATGAAACCATTCTAGATGCTTGAAAAGAGAGAAGATAACATGACATCTTCATTTTCATTGGATGTTAAGAATGTGTTCCTTCATGTTACATGATTGAACTTGTTTTGGGCATTTGTGGCATTGTGTGTTTTGGTTAAGTGGTTAAAATAAAACCCTAAGAAGCTATTTAGAAATATTGCATAGTAGCCATATAAGGCCAAATGCATAAAACCCTATATCCTTTTGATAATACCTAAGTAGCCATATAGGCAAAAAGGCGTGAATTGAGTTTTAGTTTTAGGATTTGTGTGAATGTTTGCAAAAATGAAAATCATGAAGCATTCATAAGCCATTCTTTGCATCCATGCAAAGTTCCCAAAAATTGAATCCAAATCCTAATATCTAGATCCGACAGTTGATTTGCCCAAATGTTCCTATAAGGAATATATGGATATTTATAAATAAATCATCTCCAAACTAGTAAAAATGTTACAAATATGATCTTATAACGATCTACGGAGTTTTAGAAAATTTTAGAAACAAGAATCATATCATTAGTTCATATGCAAAAGATATAAAGAAAATACCAAAATAGAAAAGAAAAAAAAAGAAAAAAAAACGAAATGGGCCGCCGACCGGCCCACCTCAGCCGACCGAGCAAAGCCAGCACGGGCGGATCGATCCCACCTCCACTTTAAAAAGCGTGCGAAAATCTGATTTCTAAACCTATCTCTATTCAAACACTTATAACTTTTTATCTACAACTCCGAATTGACTTCCGTTTGTTTCTACTTTTTCCTACTCCAAGATCTATCCTCCCATCATCATAAAAGCCTAAGTAATTCATCGGAGCCACAGCTATAACACTTCTCCTTCCCGAAATCCCGAATCTACACCCCACCGAATCGTATTTCGCTTCTAAACCCATCTAAACTTCGTCGGCTGCCTTTGGCTTCAACACGAAAGTTGTAGATCTCGTCGAAATCTTTCAATTCCGACAAACCTCACCTCTTTTCATCCACCACAACCGGAGAATTTCGCAACGCAATATTTCAGATCTGATGGCGTAATTCCAAGATCTACTCGCGCTCGTTTCTTGGATTCCAAATTCCTTTGGTGAAAAGGTAGATCCAATCATCCTCCACAACTTTCATGTTCAAAGTTTTTCGATTTGACCTACGGATTTATCTCTCTAACACAGATCTACTTCTAGTCCGTTGTTAGGCAAAATCGGGTCTATTTTCAGCCAACTTCTCTTCTATCCACCGGATCTCATCCCGACGGTCGAGATTCAATCGTCCCGATCAGTTGCCTCGTCACCGCCACGTCGTCGTCAGGTCAGCATCTAGTCCCAGTCAACCTGTCCAGTCAACGGAATATTCTCTGGAATATTCCGTTTGAATTTAAGATTGCAGATTATAGATCTAACTTGTAAAATTCATAGAAAATTCATACTATGTCCAAACATCGTAAATAATATACCGTTGGATTCAAAAAATTGTATAGAACATGATTCTGGAATAAAATTATAAGTTTACTATATAGATTACTGGCGAATAATTAATTAGTATTATTGGCTATTTAAATCATTAAATTCATAGTAAATAATCTACATATCCGAAAAATACGAGTAATATGTCCCTGAGTTCATAATCTTGCGTAGTTTTCAGATCTGTACTTAGTTTTGTTTGTTGTCAGTATGATCTGTTCAGATTTATTAAACTCCATTAGACACTAAATAAATCCTAGAAAAAGATCTATAACTCCGATTAAGATGAATCCAATTCCTTCTGGTCCGTATTAATGTCATCTATCCAGTAAATCTAATAACCAAATTTAATTAGACAATTAGGACAGAAGTTGCAACAGAACTACTAAAGCTTTTTTTTGGTCATCGAGATTTAATAACAAATACCCTATTGCATTAAATGATCTCCTACATGCATCATATGATATAATACCATTCAAAGAACTAATATTAAATCATCATGCATGCTTGTGTTCATCATTGTTGTGGTTGTTATGTTTGTAATTGCGTTGATTGGAATTGTTTTGTCCTCGCGTTAGATTGTTCGGAGAGTGCGATTGCTACAGAAGAATTCAATCATCACCCATAACACAAACATAAGGCAAGTTACACCACTTGTTCATGTTATGTCCCAGTTTTTGACTATGCATGTTTTACTCTTCAAAATCTTGTAGTATGCATGTGTAGGTTTTTAGTAGCTTTCTTATTACTATTTTTGCAAGTGCGGTTTTGTAGTATGCCATGAGTAGCTTTATACTTAGGATTTTCCGTCCTAATAGGTTCCCTCTATTTTTGCTAAGCATTGCTCGCTATGCTATATATATATCAAATACCGTTGGGAGGGTTCTAAAGACTCAAGAATTTTCTAAGTATGATAGCTCTCTCGAGCGAACTTTCTTCTCCAAAACCCCTTCAAAATAAAACTAAGTTTTCTTCTGGGCGGAATCGTTGTCGGGACAACGAGTGAGATTTTGGTGGAGGACGGCCGCCCAGGAATCAAAGAAGTCTGCCATGTTTCAGAATTCAGAAGTTTCCCGTGCAACCACAATACATATGGGCTCTGTCTTGGCTTAGTACTTAGTGGGAAACCTCACCGGGGTACCAACATTTGGAGGTTCTTGGCACGGTTGGATCCAGCTGGTAGAGGGGCTACTAAGGGAAGGCTTCGCCATGGTATTGTCTGTAAAAGGACTTGATCGTGGATTGTGGGGAAAGTGCACAACCTCTCGAGAGTATTGCAATCTGATCGATCAGCCGAGTTCACGGAAAAGAACACTTTGAGCATCTGAAGGATGGAGCCTCTAAAAGATCTTCCTCTCTCTTTTCAAACAAAAGTTTTTCAAACCCTATGGCGTGCGTTATATCGCTAATAGGTGGGAATTTGGGAACTTGGTGTGTCATATCCAAGTAACTTGGTGCGTAATATCCAAGTGCCACCTGGTGTGTAATATCCAAGTGTTAGGTTGATTGGGCACTTGGTGAGTAATATCCTCGTGTTCCATTCGACCCTATACTATTTATCAAAGTTTACAAAGTAGGGAAAACTTTCTTCCTCTTTTCTTATTACAATGATAAAATTGGCTTTACGCAAATGAACCCCAGAGCCTACTCTTAGACTTGCATGTAGAGTTAGTCTTGTTCTTTCCTTGGTGTAATTTGCCAATACATTCAAAGTATTGACCAACTCGTTTGGCTGCACGTTTTATGTGCAGAATTTGGAGATCGTTGAAAGGTGCGCTAGGATCACGAGTCTTCACTCAACCTGCCTGTGGCATTGATGGGACTCCAAGTTGTATGTATTTTGCTTCTGTTGTAATAATGTAAACTCTGGATTATTCGATTCATGTAATAAAGACTTGTGTTTTACATGATATTTCATCGACTGTGAGTGCTAGCTAATGATCCAGGGACTAGCATGTTAATCACAGGGACTAAGGATCCTTACTCGATCCGAGGTCACTACAGATGGTATCAGAGCGTAAGTTGACTGTAGATCGTGGACCTAGCATCGGAAAAGCCTTAGGATTAATATTTTCTAAGTTATTTCAGAAAAAACTCTCATACTTCTCATCATCTATCTTTGGAGTTTAAAATTTCTTAAGTCTCTTCTTTTCAACATTAGAAATGACCGCTATGGACTTCAAGAAGAAACTTCTCTCAAGACTACTCTTCCAAAGAAGACCATCTCACTCAAGTCAGGACGACCTTCGTAGATGATATTCCAAGACTGAATCTACGAGAATTGAAGACTTCAAAGCTATAAGCACCAAAGACACTGAAGGTCTTAAGTCAAAGTTATTAACCGAAGACCTCAAAGACAATGAAGATTATGAAGATCATGATGAAGATTACTTGTGACCTGTTAGGAACCAAACATGGATAGACTACACTACGAGTAAATGCGGTGATTTGTGAGTTGTCATGTTTGTGGTTTTCTTGACGACAACAAATAAAACTTATTTTTAATACCAAATTGGTTTGTGTGGGTTGTCCATGTCCTTCTTGCTAGACCTTTCTCTCCCTACCTTAAATCTTGAAGACGAAAGAAGGGAGGCAAACCAAAGATCTTGAATGAGGGCGCCATCAAAAGAAGAACACTCACATGTTGGAGGATGCTACAAGTCCTCGAAGATAAACAACACACAAGTGCCTCCAGGGTTAGGAAACACAAGGATAAATGCTTATCTCCAATGTAGTTCCCTCTCATAGCAATTTCTTGCGTAAAAAAAATAGTTTGAGTGAAATTGGCTTAATTTGATATTTCGTTTGGTTTGTTTGCTTCTATGGGGTAATCTTCTTCTTCCTCTTCTATAATCCACTCGTTCCTACTCTAAACCTTGCCCAACTCGATAGATGGGCCATACCGTCAAGGAAGACAAGGAACTCAATTTCTCCAAACGTATGAGCAACATCGATGCAAAGCAATTGATGCACAAGGTTGAATACAGAATGAAGGATGCCAATACTGAAGTTAATAAAATGGTTCATTATGCCACCCAATTCCTAAAGGAGGACGTTGCAGCTTGGTGGGAGAGGGAACACACCATTGATTATCATCAAGGGATGATATCCTGGGAAGAATTTAAAGTGGTTCTACTATAATCTCGTCTTGTCACTCGGATATCAAAAAAAAACCAATAAATGCAATTTTTAAGGGTGGTAGCACTCTACTGTATCCTGAACCTATTTCTTTCTAGCCGTCCCGAATCTCGGGACGAGATTCCTTTTAAGGGTGGTAGTTTGTCACATCCCAAAATTCTCCTAATTTTGGAATGTAAAGTTAATAAAATAACTTGGTTGAATTGTTTGACTTTGTTGAAATTTCTCAAAGAAAAGAAACTTTCTGTTATGATTTTCCTTCCTTGAATTCAGAAACTTGTATGAGATTGGATTAACATGACTATCCAACTTGTTTTCATTTTCTTTTCAACTATTTGATTCTTTAAATATCCAACCATGCTTAGATGATTAAAGAGAGGGAATAAAATGACTTCCCAATTATGGTGGAGTGATATTCTAATTTCCCTATTTGACCCTTAAAGTCTCTACTTCGATTTATGAAACCATTCTAGATGCTTGAAAAGAGAGAAGATAACATGACATCTTCATTTTCATTGGATGTTAAGAATGTGTTCCTTCATGTTACATGATTGAACTTGTTGTTTTGGGCATTTGTGGCATTGTGTGTTTTGGTTAAGTGGTTAAAATAAAACCCTAAGAAGCTATTTAGAAATATTGCATAGTAGCCATATAAGGCCAAATGCATAAAACCCTATATCCTTTTGATAATACCTAAGTAGCCATATAGGCAAAAAGGCGTGAATTGAGTTTTAGTTTTAGGATTTGTGTGAATGTTTGCAAAAATGAAAATCATGAAGCATTCATAAGCATTCTTTGCATCCATGCAAAGTTCCCAAAAATTGAATCCAAATCCTAATATCTAGATCCGACAGTTGATTTGCCCAAATGTTCCTATAAGGAATATATGGATATTTATAAATAAATCATCTCCAAACTAGTAAAAATGTTACAAATATGATCTTATAATGATCTACGGAGTTTTAGAAAATTTTAGAAACAAGAATCATATCATTTGGAGTTCATATGCAAAAGATATAAAGAAAATACCAAAATAGAAAAAGAAAAAAAAAAGAAAAAAAAACGAAATGGGCCGCCGGCCGGCCCACCTCAGCCGACCGAGCAAAGCCAGCACGGGAGGATCGATCCCACCTCCGCTTTAAAAAACGTGCGAAAATCTGATTTCTAAACCTATCTCTATTCAAACACTTATAACTTTTTATCTACAACTTCGAATTGACTTCCGTTTGTTTCTACTTGTTCCTACTCCAAGATCTATCCTCCCATCATCATAAAAGCCTAAGTAATCCATCGGAGCCACAGCTATAACACTTCTCCTTCCCGAAATCCCGAATCTACACCCCACCGAATCGTATTTCGCTTCTAAACCCATCTAAACTTCGTCGGCTGCCTTCGGCTTCAACACGAAAGTTGTAGATCTCGTCGAAATCTTTCAATTCCGACAAACTTCACCTCTTTTCATCCACCACAGCCGGAGAATTTTGCAACGCAATATTTCAGATCTGATGGCGTAATTCCAAGATCTACTCGCGCTCGTTTCTTGTAATCCAAATCTCTTTGGTGAAAAGGTAGATCTAATCATCCTCCACAACTTTCATGTTCAAAGTTTTTCGATTTGACCTACGGATTTATCTCTCTAACACAGATCTACTTCTAGTCCGTTGTTAGGCAAAATCGGGTCTATTTTCAGCCAACTTCTCTTCTATCCACCGGATCTCATCCCGACGGTCGAGATTCAATCGTCCCGATCAGTTGCCTCGTCACCGCCACGTCGTCGTCAGGTCAGCATCTAGTCCCAGTCAACCTGTCCAGTCAACGGAATATTCTCTGGAATATTCCGTTTGAATTTAAGATTGCAGATTATAGATCTAACTTGTAAAATTCATAGAAAATTCATACTATGTCCAAACATCGTAAATAATATACCGTTGGATTCACAAAATTGTATAGAACATGATTCTGGAATAAAATTACAAGTTTACTGTATATATTACTGGCGAATAATTAATTAGTATTATTGGCTATTTAAATCATTAAATTCATAGTAAATAATCTACATATCCGAAAAATACGAGTAATATGTCCCTGAGTTCATAATCTTGCGTAGTTTTCAGATCTGTACTTAGTTTTGTTTGTTGTCAGTATGATCTGTTCAGATTTATTAAACTCCATTAGACACTAAATAAATCCTAGAAAAAGATCTATAACTCTGATTAAGATGAATCCAATTCCTCCTGGTCCGTATTAATGTCCTCTATCCAGTAAATATAATAACCAAATTTAATTAGACAATTAGGACAGAAGTTGCAACAGAACTACTAAAGCTTTTTTTTGGTCATCAAGATTTAATAACAAATACCCTATTGCATTAAATGATCTCCTACATGGATCATATGATCTAATACCATTCAAAGAAATAATATTAAATCATCATGCATGCTTGTGTTCATCATTTTTGTGGTTGTTATGTTTGTAATTGCGTTGATTGGAATTGTTTTGTCCTCGCGTTAGATTGTTCGGAGAGTGCGATTGCTACAGAAGAATTCAATCATCACCCATAACACAAACATAAGGCAAGTTACACCACTTGTTCATGTTATGTCCCAGTTTTTGACTATGCATGTTTTACTCTTCAAAATCTTGTAGTATGCATGTGTAGGTTTTTAGTAGCTTTCTTATTACTATTTTTGCAAGTGCGGTTTTGTAGTATGCCATGAGTAGCTTTATACTTAGGATTTTCCGTCCTAATAGGTTCCCCCTGTTTTTGCTAAGCATTGCTCGCTATGCTATATATATATCAAATACCGTTGGGAGGGTTCGAAAGACTCAAGAATTTTCTAAGTATGATAGCTCTCTCGAGCGAACTTTCTTCTCCAAAACCCCTTCAAAATAAAACTAAGTTTTCTTCTGGGCGGAATGGTTGTCGGGACAACGAGTGAGATTTTGGTGGAGGACGGCCGCCCAGGAATCAAAGAAGTCTGCCATGTTTCAGAATTCAGAAGCTTCCCGTGCAACCACAATACATATGGGCTCTGTCTTGGCTTAGTACTTAGTGGGAAACCTCACCGGGGTACCAACATTTGGAGGTTCTTGGCACGGTTGGATCCAGCTGGTAGAGGGGCTACTAAGGGAAGGCTTCGCCATGGTCTTGTCTGTAAAAGGACTTGATCGTGGATTGTGGGGAAAGTGCACAACCTCTCGAGAGTATTGCAATCTGATCGATCAGCCGAGTTCACGGAAAAGAACACTTTGAGCATCTGAAGGATGGAGCCTCTGAAAGATCTTCCTCTCTCTTTTCAAACAAAATTTTTTCAAACCCTATGGCGTGCGTAATATCGCTAATAGGTGGGAATTTGGGAACTTGGTGTGTCATATCCAAGTAACTTGGTGCGTAATATCCAAGTGCCACCTGGTGTGTAATATCCAAGTGTTAGGTTGATTGGGCACTTGGTGATTAATATCCTCGTGTTCCATTCGACCCTATACTATTTATCAAAGTTTACAAAGTAGGGAAAACTTTCTTCCTCTTTTCTTATTACATTGATAAAATTGGCTTTACGCAAATGAACCCCAGAGCCTACTCTTAGACTTGCATGTAGAGTTAGTCTTGTTCTTTCCTTGGTGTAATTTTCCAATACATTCAAAGTATTGACCAACTCGTTTGGCTGCACGTTTTATGTGTAGAATTTGGAGATCGTTGAAAGGTGCGCTAGGATCACGAGTCTTCACTCAACCTGCCTGTGGCATTGATGGGACTCCAAGTTGTATGTATTTTGCTTCTGTTGTAATAATGTAAAATCTGGATTATTCGATTCATGTAATAAAGACTTGTGTTTTACATGATATTTCATCGACTGTGAGTGCTAGCTAATGATCCAGGGACTAGCATGTTAATCACAGGGACTAAGGATCCTTACTCGATCCGAGGTCACTACAGTTACAATATTTTCTAGCAATTTGTAGTCTTGAACCTATTTTTTTATAACCACTTATTCAGAAATGGCTAGTACGTGCAACAAAAGTAATGAACAACAACCGAATACTAGATAAAATGCGAGGACTATTTTCTTTTTAGTGTCCTAGATGGATGCATGTTCTGCTTTGGTTACCGTTTGTGAAAGAAATAATTTATTAGTGACTAGCTAGCTCATAGTACATTTATGGATTTTGATTTGTGAGTGACTAGCTAGCTGATAGTAAATTTCTAGAAGCTTTCATGTGAAAGTTTAGCGAAATATTTGAAGAAGATTAATCTGGTAGAAATAAAATTCAAACAATCTGGTTCATGTCGCTATCATACTAATACTGTCGGCATGATTTATCAACTGTTTTGTTTTGATTTGTGAGTATAATTTTTTGTTTCTATGCAACTACTGTTATGATTCCGTGTTCTATCTCTGTGAATGTACAAATCACATAGGACATACACACACTGGTTGTTTTAACCAAATAATAATTAATTAAAACTTTCAGTAGATAGCGGGTTTATTAAGCCTTAAATAGCTACTGCTTACCTCTTTCTTACTCGAAATCTTGAATTATTCGATCTTGTTGTGTTCCTTTGTGTATGTTCGAGGGGTGTTTGCTGATTTGCTTGGAGCCCAGGCCTCCATCCTAGTATGGACGGGGAAAAATAGGAGGGGTTCGGTAAAAGGTTTATCCGAGAACAAGCCCGGACGCTGGATCCGGCCTCACTCCCGCCTCTCCTGCCCTCTCTATTTTCCTTCTCCCCCTCTCCATCTCTCTCATTTCTATGTCTCACTCTCTCTTTCTCTTTGCAGGCACCCCCGAACGTGACCGAGAACCTTCTACGAGGAACCAACAACGCGTTCATGAGATCCTATGAGGACGTAATGACTCGTTCATGAGATCCAATGATGAATCGATGTGCTCGATCCCCACCTCACTCTC
The DNA here is from genome assembly GCA_910589775.1 of Avena eriantha. Classification (NCBI taxonomy): domain Eukaryota; kingdom Viridiplantae; phylum Streptophyta; class Magnoliopsida; order Poales; family Poaceae; genus Avena; species Avena eriantha. The sequence goes on from OU342741.1 coordinate 391,254,367, forward strand.
CCTCGGCGTCGATGCTGACCTCCGCGACCTCTCCCGCCTCCCTGACAAGATCATCGTTAATCCCTTCAGAGTATGTGCTCCCTTAGACTTTCCCTTCCTACTCAGCTCTGGTCACTTGCAACTGAACTGATTATGGATATGATTCAGGTTTTAGAATGCTCAATGCTACTGATGTTAGTGATACTCACTACTATTGAACTAACAGCAAGCATATTCTTCTTAGTAGTTTGCTTAGTTCAATTTATCCCCATACTACCTTTCATTTGCTGGGATTGTGCTGATTTGCTTTTGCAATAGGTTATTATCAGATTAGTTCTTGCTGAAAGATTTGGACATGATGAATCCGGTAGAAATGCAATTCAAACAATCTGGTTCCTGTCACTATCATAAATACTGTCGGCATGATTTATCAACTGTTTTGTTTTGATCTGCGAGTATAATTTTTTGTTTCTATGCAACTACTGTTATGATTCCTTGTTCTATCTCTGTGAATGTACAAAGCACATAGGACATTATCCATGTTAGAGTGTGAACATCTAGATGTTGTACTTCTGTATTTAACAAAGTTATCAGCCAACTATTCTAAATACTAGTAGTTGTTAAACTGTACTGATCTTGCTCTTCTATCCCTAACATATGTGTGTACTTTTTCAATGTGCAGGTGGTTTATACATCCATCAAACTGTGCTCATCTTTTGTTATTCATGTTATCTGAACCTGGCTTGCATGTGTTGTATGTGAATCATGAGGTATATACGGATGGAGGTTGAAGTTATGTGAACATGATGTATATATGCTGATGGTGGTCTTTTTGTTTGCTGATTCTTATGTATATATCTTGGTGGAGTTGTAAGTTAACATAACACGCTGATAGTAAGTGTTGTGCTGATGTTGTTTATAAAATGTTGGATGTCTATACTGGGGCAAAAATAGCAGTGTGTATAAAGTAGTTGTGGGCCGGAAGAAATAAAATCAAATGGCAGAAAAATGTATTTGATCAAATACGTTTGGTTCTATAAAGGCCACGCCAAATAAATGGGCTGGATATTATGAATAAAAAGGGCTGAAGAAGAAATTGAATCTAAATTCGCTGTTACCCAGTAAACGAAAGGCCAAAATGTTGGGCTAGGACCATCTAACCAACAAGAATTAATTTTGAATAAAACATAAACATGCTAGAATTGTTGGGCTTGGCTCATGTAGTAGGCTAAACTGGACTGGGCTAATTTATATCTACGACTATCTGGATTGGTCATAGATCTGCCATGTAGGATTAGCCACGTAGGCTCTGACATGGACAAGGTAGATAACCCATGACCAATTATTTTGGTCATAGGTTCAATGACCATCTATTTTGGTCATAACTGTCCATGACCATTTAAAAAGAAAGGTCGTTGGCTGTCTATAGTGACCCTCGCTATGTGATCTACTGTTTTTGGTCATAGAAAGGTCATAGATGAATTACTATGACCTTTCTATGACCAATATTTAGGGTCAATAGTTAGCACATTCCTTGTAGTGGATGTGGTGTTGCACGGGAAAGAGAACCAGAGGAAGAACACGGAGAGGGGGCGACGGATTCGGCGGCGGCGTGGTCCTCTGAAGCTCGGCAATGGTGCGGCGGCGGGGGCAATCTCTGGCGATGAATTCCCGTAGCCTGGCGGCGTGATTTTAGGGTTTGATAGAGGGTAAAAATGGCGGATGCCGAGTATTATATAGGAGGGGGGTTAGGATGCGGGAGAAGTTTAGAAACGAGCCAAATCGGCGAGGATTGCGGCAGTAGTTCGAGTCCTGGTCGAAGACGTGCTCTTCGCTGTCTCCGCGTCACGAGGGAGACGACTGACGGGTGGGTCCCGTGTGTCGGCGAGAGGTAGAGGGGAAGCGGGTTGCGGCTGCTGCTGGGCCGATGGCGGGCTGCGCTAGCTTGCTGGCTTGCGCGCGCGGTAGAGTAGGAGAGAAAGGGATGGGCCGCTGGCGCTCGCTGGCGGCTGCGCGCGAGCGTTAGCTAGGGCGGGATTAGGTGGGCTGGGCCAGGTGGCTCGGCCGGTCAGGGTAGTTTAGGTTTTTTTTCCTTTTGTTTTTATTCTTTTTCATTTCTTTTTTCTTTAATATCTTTTGCATACAACCTCTGAATGACATGATTTTTATTTCTGAATTTTTCTAAAATCCTATAGATCAACATAGGATCATTTTTGGCACTAATATGCCTACTTAAAAATAGTGATTTTAGGAATCCATGTGTATTCCTTTTGTAGATACATTTTAGTAATCCAATTTAGGGTTTAAAACTAGTGTTTGCAATTCAAATTTTTCACGAATGCAGTGATGCCATGTCAATGCAATGCAAATGCATTTTTTTTCTAGTCCCAATTTCTAAAATCTTGGGATGTAGCATAAACTAAGGTTGAACAATAGTGATTCCAAGTGGACTTGATAAATAAAGCTATGCTCCCCGGCAACGGCGCCAGAAAATAATCTTGATGACCCGCAAGGATAGGGGTGTATCGCAGTATTTTCGAGGGAAGTGAAACCCAATTTATTGATTCGACACAAGGGGAGCCAAAGAATATTTATAAGCCTTAACAACTGAGTTGTCAATTCAGCTACACCTGGAAACAATCTTGAACACATCAGTCTATCAGTAGCAATAGTTTTGTAGTAGGAATAGTAAAGTAACAACAGTAGTAAAAGTAATGACAATAGTAACTATAGCAGTAAACAGTAGGATTCAAGTGCAGTAGGCATAGGGATGGATGGACGGGCGTTGCATGGACAAGACAATTCATATAGCAATCAGAACATAGGGCAATTGCAGATAAATAAGATAAAGCATCCAAGTACTAGATAATCATAGGCATGTGTTCCATATATAGTCATACGTGCTCGCAATGTGAACTTGCACAACATCTTTTGTCCTGCCAGCCCATTTGCAGCGGGGCCTCAAGGGAACTACTAGCAATTAAGGTGCTCCTTTTAATAGATCACCGGAGCAAAGCATTAACACTCTGGGAACACATGTGATCCTCACATCAAAGCCATTCCCTCTGGTTATCCCGATTTCTATCACTTCGGGGACTTTGGTTCTAGACAACAACGTGTGTATACAACTTGCAGGTAAGACCATACACAATACTATCATAATGAATCAATAACATGTTCATATCTGAAATCATGGCACTCGGGCCCTAGTGACAAGCATTAAGCATAACAAGTCGCAACAAAGTCATAAAGCACTAATAGAAGATACTAGGCACCATGCCCTTAACAATATGATGCCATTACATGAACGATCTCATCCAATCCCTATCATCCCCATATCCTACAACGGGGGATTACTCACTCATAGATGGGGGAAACATGGATGGTCGATGGAGAAGCGATGGTGATGATGATGGCGATGATCTCCTCCAATTCCCTGTCCCGGCAGGGTGCCAGAACGGAGTTTCTGGTGCTATTTCGTGGAATATGGTGGTGGCGGCGGAGCGGAACTCCTTCTGGAAAAACATCGAACCTCCCTGAGTTTTTAGATCAAAAGGCATCTTATAGGCGAAGAGGAAGACCGAGGGGGTGTTTGGGGCGACCAGACGACCCCTTGGCGCGGCCAGGCCTAGCCCGCGCAACTAGGTGGTGTGGCTGGGCCCCAGTGCCTCTCCGTCTCATATTCTGGCTCCGGGTGTCCCTCGGTAAAATAATGACTTTGGCTTTTGTCCCGTCCAATTCCGAGAATATTCATTTTCTTACTTTCCTAGAACCAAAAACAGCAGAAAACAGGCAGGTCGCACTATGGCTCTTGTTAATAGGTTAGTCCAAGAAATCATATGAAAAGTACTCCAAAGTGTGGACAAAACACAAGAAAGTAGATAAAACCAAGCATGGAACATCAAAAATTATAGATACATTTTCAATGTATCACTTACACTTGACATCTTTCCTTTTTCTATAATTTCGCCATTGTTTCTCTGCAGGTAATTTATTACCCACAGTCCACATGCGTCTTCATCTTGTTTTTTAGTCCTCACGTAGCGTGCACTTTTGAATGATGCGCTCCATCTTGGAAATGTGTCATCTTTCTAAATGCACTCTAGCACTTGTTCGAACCTGCTTAGTTTATTGAAACATTATAGTGACATTGTTAGATAAAAAGGGTAGTAAGTTCTGATATGTTTTTTTTTGAGAAATAACACTCTCACTCTAGTAAAAGTTTTCTAGTAATGTCTACATTTGGGTAGGAGTCTTACCATATTTTCTCCTATGTTACTGTGGTAATCCTGCATCTCTTTACTGTTATTGTATGCGAAGGAGTCTAGGTTCTCGACCTTTGGATTCCGAGCAGACCCATTTAAGACATAGACTAAAAAATGTTTCTTGCAATGAACCGGTAGTAGTATCTGTGTATGGAAGTAGATATAATACTCAAGTAAGTTTTAAACATTTGGTAATTTTAATTTTATGAGGTATCTTAATAGTGAATGTAGAAATTTATGCTTTTTTCTAAAATAACTCACCGTGCATGCTTTGTAAGGTCGTCTGTTCCTATGAAGTAATCAATTGTGCGAGCAATGTATTCATGTTCGAATTTTTTGTTTTTGTCCATAAAATCTAATACTGTTGTTACCTATGTGGGTAGGATTACCGTTTTACCTTCCTTGAAAAGATATTTGAACTCATCATTACTTCTCCATGTGTGGATGAAGGCATCTAAAAATTCATTGTCTATCCATCCATTCTCTTTGAAACTGTCTGCTAGTTCACTTGAAGTATATGTCAGAGTATAATCTCTTGATCCATTAGATGCAGTTGTCTTGATAAAAACTCTCCTGTTGTATTAGAAAAAACAGGATTAGTATTACAGGGGTGTTAGTTTAAATTAGAACAAAAAAGATCTAGGCTAATTAAAATAAATCTGGCTGTACCAAGTTAAGCTTTACACTTACTCTCTGTAATCTGGTTTTGATGCATCTTCGATTAGTTTTTGCCGTACTTTCCTTGCATTCTCTATTTCTTTAAATTCAGCTGGAATGAAAACAAGTCTTTCTTCTGGATTTCAATTTTTTGTTCTTCCATCGAATCCTTGCACCTTTTTGGATTTCTTCTATATCTTTCTCTGAAGATCTCTTTCTCATGTGTTTCTTTCAGTTGTACCATTGATTTTTTTGACATCTTGTTTTCTCTCTCTTGAATTCCTAGCAATATATCTTTCTTCAAGTCTTGGAAATCTCTTCTTGTGAATAGCCCTTGATATTTGGAATGGCCTGTAGAGGCTGCAAATTTGTAAATACTTGTGTTGCACTGATATTTATATATATATTTTAATATAACAGGTATTGGTCAATGTTTTTTAGTGCATAAGTATTTGTAATTGATTCTTATTATGACGAGTGTGATAGTAACAATGCTATGAAACAACATCCTGTAGTATGAACAATACTAGACACAAATCTGTGTAATGCATTACCTAATATTCTATCATGTAATGTTTCGATGTTTATGCTGAAGATGTCTGATGTCAGCATCCTCATGAGAAGCATTTCCATGTAATCCGGAATATCATTTTTTTGTGAATTCCAGAACGTGATCTCTGGTGCTATTCTCAATCATATAGATCATTAAGAACCCACAGTCACAACTGCATAACGTTTTTCGTTATAGTTGTTGTCAGATGGTTAAAAGTTAACAAAGATAAGTAGTTTAACGCAAGACTAAATTTTATGTTATGTATGAACATTTACCCGTTATCTTGTAGAGGCATGTGTTCATATACTACCTCAAAATCATCCAGCATTTGGACTTTTGTTTCTGTTGTTCCAAAACCTTCGCTCCACAATGTCTTTAATTTCCTGATCAATTTTGAGTATACTTTTTCAAGATCAATATCCCTTGGCGCTCTCAATGAATCATAAATTCTGAACTTTTCTCACAAATTTCTACTGTCAATTCGAACCAGTGACCTAATGAAGTTGAACTTCCCGTAGGAGGTCACTCGAGGAAAGGAAACATTATCTGCATGAGCAATTATTTAAAATTTGTTAACACATTTTTCTGTTTAAAAATTGAATATACAAGCTTGTATTTGCAGTATGGTGTTCTTCAAGTTATCAAAATATATACTGTAATGAACCTTATTGTTCTACTTACTAGTTCGTATTTGTCTAGACGGTCTGCTGCGTCTGGTTTAAACAAGTCCTCTACCCAACGCATACTTCTTTTATCGTCTTTGACTGCGCTAATGTTAATATGTTTTTGCTGCAAAACAACGAACTATTAGTTTGTTTGCTCTGAATGTATACAGACTTTTGTTTATTATTTACTGTTGCTTTTTCTATAGTACTTACAGTTGCTCTGTAATGAATAATTTTCTTCTTCGACCTGGATCTCCTAAGTTGTTCTTCAAGATAGGTTAACACCAATTCACCCTCGGTATCGCCTAGCAGTCCTTCCTTTCTGAAAGCACTTGATATGTAATACAGTGACACATCTATATTGGTTTTCTCGTGCTTCAAGATATACCAAGATATGCAGAGTGGAGTAATTCTTATTATAACATAGTATGGTTCTGAAAAAATATGCAAAGTGCAAAGTGATAATTTTTTAACCATCTCACTTTAATATAGCTCAATCTTCTTCTGTCAGTTCTTTGTATGTGAACTTGCATATCGGGTTATACAATTTTGTCCATTCGGACTGTATTTGCCTGATGTCCTTGTTTGCTTGGTCTCCACTATCTGTATCTGTGGAAAGAAAAAATTGTTAGTGTGTGAAAATATGAAGTGCAGAAAAACCAGTGCAATGAGTAATGTTAGGCAGTGCATCAGAATGGTAGTTGGATGACAATTCAGTTACAGTATTTGAGGCAGTGTACTGGTTCAACAGTCGTGTTGGACGGGTGCAAATGGTAGACTGGCTAATACTTTACTGTTGTAACCATAATCGTTCATACAAATCTATTCATGGTCATTACACCCAAAAAAATTTATATGTTTAGCAAGCTCTATTTCACAAGTGTATTCTTAATTGATTCACACCATTAGAAACATGCTATATTTACAAAGGAATCAAATTCTTCAATAAGTTAATTTCATAAATATAAGTTGTATCTATGTCATATGACCTTCCCTTGTAAGATTGGTACTGACTGGCAGTAAATCTTCTGTTCTGTGTCCAACTTCACTGTCTTTAACTTTAATGTTCTGTTCTTCTTTATCTTCTGTCTGATGTTCCTCTTGTTTATCCTGTTCTTGCCTGTTGGCTGTGTTAGAGCAGCCTATGCTTGTTTCTGCTGTTGTTTCATCAGAGGGAGTCCAATAAGGAAATACAAAGATATATATTATCATTATGTGTACTTACATATTTCAATGCTCCGAATTCCTCAATGTTATGTTTTTGTCTGTCCTTCTTCACAATGGCCAACAATAATTCATTGTCAAGAACATGCAGCCTTGGCGTTTCAATCGTGTTGATTAAATTCTCACACCTTTTAGTGTCCAGATAGACTATTAAAGGAAGTATTGCGCATCCCTCGGCTCCCTTGGTGTTTGTTTTTTTACAGGACTCTTACCCTTTTTCTTGTTTCTGTTTTTCTTCCATGCAAAAAAATTCTGAACTCCTCTCTTCAGTTCATCCACAACTACGTGGCAGATATCCATTTGATGAAGCTTCTTGTAGTCTACACTGTGTACCATTCCAGCCTCTCGGCTTATCCTTGCGTGTAGAGTGGGGCAGACATTACACTTGAAAATCACCAGAAATATGCATTGCATTGTGAAAGGATGAGTGTCACCTTTCTTTATTTGCTTATACAGATCATTAAGTTGAACTTGTTGTGTCGTTGTTATTCCAATTTCTTTCCTTAGCCATTGGAGAGCTTTTGTGTTACCATCCACTGATGGTAATGGAGCTGCGTTAGGTCCGTTAGGGAAGCCGAACACTGATCTCACAACTTCTGGTGTTATTTCAAAGTCCACGCTGACTCCAAGTTCCATTTTCATTGTAACTCTATCAATTTTCTCGTATAACCACAAGATCATTGGCCGTGACAGGTTTGATGTTACTCTATAATTAAATAGGAATCCCCACCCAACATTTGATAGCTCCTCTCTTTGATCATTGTTAAGGATCTATTTAAGCAATTTGCTGTGCTCTTTGAGTGAGCACCTTACTGTGTAGTTTGTGCATGTGTCCTTGCATAGCTTTTTGTCACCTATTGTCAAGGTTCCTTGAATCACATTCTTGCTCTGATCCTTGCATTTGTGTTTTCTCCCAATTTGCTGCATGTAAGATTTTATGTTGTCAGTTCATGCTATGGATTTTCCAAAATGAATGTAATATGGTTAATTTATTTATTTTAATCTTTACTAACCTGATTATCCAATTCTCCTCCATATTCTTCTGTATCACCTGCAGCATCATCATCATCTTCTGTTTCAGATTCTATTTCTTCTGGAAGAATGTTGTAGTCTTGATCGTCGTCGTACTGCTCTCATCATCATCCGTGTTGTTCTTTTTCTCTTTCAGATGTCCTTTTTCTTCTTTTGATATTCTAGACGCTCTCCTCTTATTTTCCTGAGGGTTATCTTGATCTCCTGGAACTATTGCTTTCCACCTCTTCAATCTTCTTGTACTAGATTGTAAATCTATTGTGGTACTACTGTCTGGAAGCTGAACACTCAGTGGGATTGGGTCATCCTGGAGTATGTTTTGTTCCTTTTTTTTTCATTGTCCACACTTTCTTCAGAGGTTGATGCAAGAGGTAGTTTCTTCTTAACTTTATCCAGGTTCAATTTTCTTTTATTACTGCTGTCTTCTCCTTTTTATTCTCTTCCTCTTCTGCGAGTTGATCATCCACTTGCCATTCCTGTCTTGGTGTTATTGTGCAGTGCACACTTTGTGATGGTGTTATTGATAGCTGACTGGTGTGGACCTGACTTCTATTCTGGTTATCTGTTTTGGGCAATATTTTTCCTTACTAAATGAAGAACAAACAGTAATAATATGTACGTTTACTTTGTTTTATAGCATTACCTTGGGCCAGTAATGACTTTGTTTGTGAGCATCGTTATGATCAGGTATATCATGTAAAGAAGTTGTATTAAATAAATGCCATTTCTATATTTATGTTACTGATGAGTACAAGGTATGTTGTATATTGCTCTATACCTTTGCAGGGGTAGGACTTCGCTTGTCCTCCATTTCACCTAATAATTAAATAATATTTGAGCATAAGACAATTCTTAATAAGTGTGGCAGAAAATTACTAATTCTTTATGCAATCTTCTAATCCTTAGTAATTTTTTTCACTGATTCGATGTTTTAATATATTTGTCTATCCTTTTTATATACGAATTCTATTTCCCTATTTTTTCAATAATTACTTATGAAAAACAACTGTATATACGTAATCTCTAAACTGTTAGTCACATATGCTTTGTATGGCGATAAGGAACTGAAATGAATGAAATAAAAGTGGAGTTAGATAGTATGTACTATAAATTTTACTTTCTGTTACAGATTTGTGAAGAATATGGTGTTAAACAGGAATGATATGTTTTTGAAGGATATGAATTCGGCATACCTCTTGTTGTAGGTGACTACGCTTACTTGTTTTCTTGAATAAGAGGAAGCAGGGGCCTTCCGCCGCTTTCTCGCCTTCCACCGCTTACCTTTTTTCTGAATGTATCCTCTCTATCGAGGTCGCCAAAGAGTTCCGTTCCAAATCAGTGCAGGTTTCTAGGGACGAACTTGCTACCGTCGAAGGATTGTCTGGTGTGAGCGGTGGTGGGTTGGATTTGAAGGGTTGGACTAGATTTCGTTGGGTGGGACGGCGGGGGTGGGGCGATTTGGGGTGGTTGCTGTTGGCGAAGCGTGGTGTGTGTTGTTGGTGTTGGGCGTGTGGGAAGGTGGGTGTTTTGACGGTTGCCGGCGTTGGACGGTTTGTTTCTGGATATTGTTGCTCCTGGTCGACGGCGAGGATGGTAGCAGAATGACTCTGTTTCCATAGGTTTTTTCGGACTACCTTTCCATGGGTTGGAGACGAGAGGGAACACGAAATCGTGTATGGGGTGGTAGTTTTAGTTCCTATGCCTTATTTAGATGCAATGAACTGCCTTGCGTCTGCTTAATTTGACTCCTCGGGTGATCATGAGTGATCTGCCGTAATTATATTTGACGAACTGCCTTATTAGATTTCATTGATGCAATGCACAAGCTCTACCTAAGTTCTATGGAGTGCACTTCCTAAGTTCTAACTCGTGCACTGCCTTCTTATTGAGCAGTATATCTTTACTTGTCTTTGCTTCCACTCAGTTTATTTCTAAGGTATGCTCTATTTACTTTAGTGTTGGGGTAGTGACATTGGAGTCTCTTGGTCGGCATTTTATGTTAACTGCTTCTACGTTGGCGTATGCACTACCATAGCTGGTAAGATCAGTATGTGTGTTTAGATAAGTTTTGCACCGCCGGTCATACAGTTTATGCACTGCCCTGATTAGTTATTTTTTTCACTATGTTTTCGGCTTCCGAGTTCCGAGTTTTGATGTACTGCATAAGTTCTACCGTTTGCACTGCCTAGGCTTTACAGGGTGCACTGCCTAACATCTGCCCAGTTTTATGTTAACTGCTTCTAGGTTGGTGTATGTTTTTTGACAAAAGTATTGCACTACTAGTCATACGGTTTATGAACTACCGGAATAGTTATTTGTTTTTGTCCACTATATTTTCGGCTTCCGAGTTTTGACGCGTGGAGTGATACTGACTGATCTGCCTTAACTAGGTAATATGGACTGCCATTGAGTGTTCGTGTATACACTGCATTTTTACTTGTATTTGCATCTTTATTTATGTTTGTATTCTATACGGTTGTTTAATGAGAATAACCATCACAATCTTACACAAACAAGAAGAATGTATTTAAAATGGATATATTATTTGTTTGACTAGAAGAAAACATTCAGAATGCACATATTATAGAGAATTACACATTGTTCAGAGTATTACACACACTAAGAAGGGTTTCAAGCTTGTTAAAATAACATTGTTTGGAAAATATCAAACGCTAAATCAAAACCACATTTTATATGTGGTTATCAACTAAAATCACCACACTGATATAATATCGTAGCAACACTATGAAAGTATTTACTGAATTCACACTTCCTTCTAGCCGTCTTATTGCTTCTCCGATCTGTCGACATCTTCTTCTGGACTGATGATGTATTGCCCCTTCTGTCATATCTTCTTGGTATCCTCTAATGTACCTGCTTTTTATGCCGTTTGTATGGTTTAGAACCTCCATGACACCTGATACACAGCCTGTTATCCAAGATTGTTTTATCTAAACCGAGGAGATTCCTGATAAATGATATCCTCTTGTACAACTCGTATGTTACATATCCATCTATTCCTGGGTAACGTAGATTCTCTGTCGGCATTGGCTTCCACTCCCATATGTCATGCATGTTTGAGGCACAGGCTAGTGTCTTCATCTAAATGTATGATCTATCAATGAGTGTTGCTGCAAGATTGGATATTCCATCCTTGTGATTATCTCGTGGGACTGTCTTGAATATATCCTGTATGTCGACGTGGTACTCGTCAGGTATATCAAATTTCTCTTTCTTCATTATCTTTACGGCTGTCCTCTTGTCCACACCAACGAACGCGATCTGTCTTTTGTTGAGAAAATGCCATAGCCCCTAGCATTCCTTCGTGCTCCTGGCGTAATGATACACTAGGACGTGCTCCCTCATGGCGAGTTGTACTATGGCGATGGTTTGTTGATTGCCTCTGGGAGTGTATTCGAGGTCAAGTCCTATGTACCTCTTGATGTCGTCATGTCAAGTAAAATTTGATTATTTAGTAAGTAGCAGAATCTAGTGAAACATTTTAGATTCTTATGGCATGAACAACGTAGGAGTAGGGAAAAATGTAGGATCGCATTTTCCATGCCCGCTCCAATGCTACATTAATTCATATTACAAATAGTTTTCTTGACCATAGAAAAAACAATGGATTCTGAAAAAGGATGTATGTTGTTAATGTTTGATTCGAATGAAAACTAGTTCAAAGTACTGGTTAGGAAAAAGTACTGCAAATTTTCTGCACAAATCTTATGCAAACCTTTTGAAACAAAGAGACAGTAAGTTGGATCAGTACTAACATCGTCAAGGCAACCTTCGTACATTGCGAGTATTTTGTCGACCGTGGATTCCTCGTTGGTGTACACCACAGTAAGAACCGTAGTTCTATGAGCAGGAATGTGATGAGTCTCCGTTGTCTGAAGCCCTTCGTCTATGGGAGGAGGACGTCTAGTACCACGTGTTGAATCTGTTTATTTCCAGAGTAGGAAAGAAGGATGAATCTAATAAGAACAAGTATGTGATGGACTATAAAATAATATATAATTATGCGCTAGATAGAGACACCTTGGTTTTCTGAGTTTCGGCACTGCAAATAATGAACTGGTGCGCCGTTGTTGCAACTTACGCCTTTACCGCTTCCACGACTCCTCCTATCCTTATAATCAACCGATCGTACAAATCGTACTACTAATTATATAAAAAAGCCCACTACGAAATTGTCCATACGAGACCTCGAAACTTTGCAACCATACAATTGTTCCTTATATACAAGAAAGGCCCACTAATATAATTCACAGGTCCATTGTTATTTGCAGCATAACACTACTTCTTTAAAGGATTATGCACTTCCTCATATTATATAAAAATAAAGAAAACAAATAAAAACACAACATTTGAGACCTTAAAAGTACGTAACCATAGCTCTGCCTCTTCAACACAAGCGTGTTATGCACAGGCCGATTTGATTTGGTAACAAACTACTGCATTTCAAACCTGCTATGCACTGCCTTGGTTTGTAAGATCCAGATGTATATTAATGAAGGTCATGCACTTCTTGGTACAATGATTATGCACCAGACTGCTTCTTTGGTTACGGCGGAAAAAATGGCATTTTACGAAATTAAGATAAATTAATAGTCCATCCAAATCATGAGATATTTTACAAGATTTGAATGACATTTATGGATATATAAACAAAAACCTAATATAAAGCTAGATCCCCTAATCATCTTCGTCGCTGTATATGTGGATGATGTATGATGGTCCTGGCTCGTCGTCGTTCGCCGCCGTCGCTAGAGCCACAACCACTTGCGATGCTGCTGCCACTGCCACGCGTTGGTTCCTCCTTGCCTCCGCTACCTGTCGAATCTGATTGGTCATCTCCAGAACTGCTAGGCAGTTGGCCTCATGAACAACAGCCCTATGCGCCGTATAGGCAGCGACCCTCTCGTGATCCTCCTGTGCAGCGGCTATCTGCGGTGCCGCGACCTTCTCCTTCTCCTTCTCCGACGCCGCTGGAGCAGAGACACTCTCGCTCTCCACGGAAGCGAGTAACGTGGTCTGTTCCTCATGGTTCCTCGCATCCTCCCGCCTCTTCTTCTCCTTATCGAACGAGTCGACTTTTGTTGAGGTTGGCGGCAGCATCAGGTCGTAGGATTGGTGGCTATCATCGGAGGAAGAGTCGTACTCATGTAGGTTCTTGTAGCTATGCTCCTCCTCCGCAGCGGCTACCACACCCTGAGCCGTGACCGACTCCTACGACGAGACCTCCTCTTTCTCTTCTTCGTCGTCGGAGCTAGGCGGCGTTGGAAGTGGTATGCGAGCACCCGGAGGGAACTTGGCCCAACAGGTGGGTAGGCGGCTAGGCATTATGAAGCCGGTGGTAGGTAGGGGAGATAGAATTGTTATCCCTGGTACTGATGTTGATTAGAATTGTGAAGAGGTGCCGGCATTATTTATAAGCCTTAGAGGAGGAGGCGAGAGGTTTACAGCATTAATTGCACGCTTATACAGCTCATACCAAATCCATAATGCCTCGTCATTTGGGTGCTGCGCTATCTTTAATAACGTTGACCGACCGTTTTCATCGCGTGTGCAGGCAGTGCACTGACCGTGGAATGGACTACACCTACCATGCACACCTAGATACACTGTGTGCACCACACATATGCACTACATCTCGGGTGGTAATTTATACTGCACTGGTTACTGTACAAGATGTTCTCCACCTTTGATTTATACCATGTGCATCTTGGGTACGCCGCACATATGCACTGCATCTCGAGAATGCACTTCTCGTGTAAGGTGTATCCACTGCTCGTTATCCTAATGCACTGCCCAAGACAGTCGTATGAACTGCGTGTGTTTACTGCATGTCGTGTGCTAGAATATAGTGTTGTGCGGAATGTGCAAGATCTTCTACACCTGAACTATCTTCGTTGTTGCTAATGCACTACCCTGGAAGAATGTATGCACTGCCTATGTGGACTGCATATCGTGTGCTAGTACTATATAATGATGCGCAGACTGTGCAATATATTCTCCACCTGCGGTTTACACGGACAAGCACTTGTCATGAAGAACGAATGCACTGCTTCGCTATCAAGGAAGGCATTGCTCTGGCCATCTATATGTACTGCCTCTATTGCCTGCATGTCGTGTGCTACAATATAGTTCTGTGCGGTATGTGCAAGATGTTCTCCACATGCGATGAACGTATGGTTATGCAGAACATATGCACTGCATCCTTATGTTGGAATGCACTGAACCTGTCATGTAGCCGCATATGCTCTGCCTGTTGAAATCTTATGCACTGCATCCCTAGGCAGGAGTGCACAACCCTTTCCAGCCATATGCACTGCCTACGTGGAGTGCATGTCATGTGCTACAATATAGTTATGTGCGGACTGTGCAATGTGTTCTCCACCTGCGGTGGAAACGGACATGGAATGTTCATTTAGAACGCATGTACTGCATCCCTATGCGGTAATGCACTCCCTGGGATAGCCATATGCACTGCCTGTATGGACTGCATGTCGTGTGCTACAATACAGTGTTGTGCCTATTGTGCAAGATGTTCGGCACCTGCGGTGGACACGGACATGCACTGCTCAATTAGAACGCATGTACTGAATCTCTATGCGGTAATGCACTGCTCATGCCAGCCATATGCACTGTCTGTGTGGACTGCGTGTCATGTGCTACAATACGGTGCTGCGCGGACTATAGAAGATGTTTTGCATGTGCGGTTGACACGGACATGCACTATTCATTTAGAACGGATGCACTGCATCTGTAGGCCGTAGTTCACTACTCGCTCCAGCCATATGCACTTCCTGTGTTTCCTGGATGTCGTGTGCTACAATATAGTACTGTGCGGTCTGAGCAAGATGTTCTTCACCTGCGGTGAACGTATGGTTATGCAGAATGTATGCACTGCATCCTTATGCTGGAATGCACTAAACCTGTCATATAGCCGCATATGCTCTGCCTGTTGAAATCTTATGCACTACATCCCTAGGCAGGGGCACTGCCCTTTCTAGCCATATGCACTATCTATGTGGAGTTCATGTCGTGTGCTACAATATAGATATGTGCGGACTGTGCAATGTGTTCTCCACCTACGGTGGACACGAACACGTACTGTTCATTTAGAACGCATGTACTGCATCCCTATGCGGTAATGCACTGCCCGGGACAGCCATATGCACTGCCTGTGTGGACTGCATGTCGTGTGCTACAATAAATTGGTGTGACTACTATGCAAGACGTTCGGCACCTGCGGTGGACACGGACATGAACTGTTCAATTAGAACACATGTACTGAATCTGTATGCGGTAATGCACTGCTAGTTCCATCCATATGCACTACATGTATGGACTGCATGTCGTGTGCTACAATATGGTGATGTGTGGACTGTGAAAGATGTTATGCACGTGTGGTGGACCCGGACATGCACTATTCATTTAGAACGGATGCACTGCATCTGTAGGCCGTAGTTCACTGCTCGCTCCAGGAATATGCACTGCCTGTGTTGCCTGCATGTCGTGTGCTACAATATAGTGTTGTGCGGTCTGTGCAAGATGTTCTCCACCTACGATGAGCATATGGTTATGCAGAACATATGCACTGCATCCTTATGCTAGAATGCATTGAACCTGTCATGTAGCCGCATATGCTCTGCCTGTTGAAATCTTATGCACTGCATCCCTAGACAGGAGTGCACAACCCTTTCCAGCCATATGCACTGCCTATGTGGAGTGCATGTTGTGTGCTACAATATAGTTATGTGCAGACTGTGCAATGTGTTCTCCACCTGCGGTGGACACAGACACAGACTGTTCATTTAGAACGCACGTACTGCATCCCTATGCGGTAATGCACTGCCCGAGATAGCCATATGCACTGCCTGTATGGACTGCATGTCGTGTGCTACAATAGTGTTGTGACTACTATGCAAGACGTTCGGCACCTGCGGTGGACACGGACATGCACTGTTCAATTAGAACGCATGTACTGATTCTCTATGTGGTAATGCACTGCCTGTGTGGACTACATGTCGTGTGCTACAATACGGTGTTGTGCGGACTGTGGAAGATGTTCTGCACGTGCGGTGGACACATACACGCACTATTCATTGAGAACGGATGCACTGCATCTATAGGCCGTAATTCATTGTTCGCTCTAGCCATATGCACTGCCTGTGTGGTATGGATGTCGTGTGCTACAATATAGTGTTGTGCGATCTGTGCAAGATGTTCTCCACCTGTAGTGAACATATGGTTATGCAGAACGTATGCACTGCATCCTTATGCTGGAATGCACTGAACATGCCATGTAGCCCCATATGCACTGCCTGTGGAAATCTTATGCACTACTATTGAAGTCTTGTGATGCAGTGGTAGTGCATTCATCGTGGAATAGAATCGACTTGCGATGCAAACGGGCATATGCAAAATGTATGCACTGCATATATAGTATTGCCCGTATAGTTTAGATTGTACTGCTGAGGGGACTATGCAATACAACATGCTTTGGCAGTGTATCGCTTAACATAAAGGCCATACGCTTATAGATATAGCGTCATTCGCATGGTTGCCCTTCCCATCCCGACCTAGTCGTTCCCAGCCTCCAGGAATAATAGAGAGTTCTCGCCTCCTATTCCCATCTCCCCTCCCTCTCAAGTCCACCCCTAAAAACCATCGGATCTAAAGGATTTCGCCGTTGTTTAGCTCCCCAATCTCCCTCTCAAGGTATGCTCATCCGATTCCCTCGTTTTTATACTATAAATCTTGCACATTTTAGTCTTGTTTGTTTCGAACCATAGGTCTATATAAGATGGTTTCATATTTTGGCCCATTCATATTATAAATTGTACAGATAAAAAAAGTTCGATAGCGTTTTCGATATTAAGTTTTTGTTCAATTTGTATATACATGAAGTTATGGGTTTTTGATTTAGCATGCAATGTGATGATTCAATGAGGATGCACTTTTAGGTTGATTATGCTTTTGTAGTTCCATTTTTCCATTAATTAGTTACAAAATGATGATGCAATGAAGGGGTGGGTGGTGTGATTGAGCCTTCTGGTATATAAAAAAAATTGTGCTTCCTACTTGGCTCACTTACTCCGTCCCTAAAATTACTTTATGTCTATTCCAAATATGATGCCCTTTTTTATCTTAGTGAGCCTTATCATAAATTAACAAGTGCTTTTCATTTTTTTAGGACATGGCATTGTGTCAGGTTTGTTTCACAGACTGTAGTAATGAAACAATGTCAGTCTCGCTATTCCATGTCTGTCTTGTACATGGTCGATTTGAGCGTTCATTGGTATACATATAATTCTTGCTATTTAAATTAACTGAATTTTCTTTCCATACTATTATCATATATTTAATTATTTTATTCATTTTAGACTATCCCATGCAATTTAAGGAGAGAATTCAATAGAATAACAGGACAAAGCGTGGAGTTTCAAGCTCTTGGGCGAATGTATGTTGTGGATGTGCGCAAAGAGCGAGCAATGACTCGCCTTGCAGGTTCTTCATGGAGAAGGTTTATTTCTAAAAAGCAAATTGACTCTGGTGTGTATCTAGTTTTTTCAATGAGAGCTCCTTGTCCAAGAATCACTGTTATGTATATGAAGGACGAGGGGGATGAGGACAAGGATGATGAGACCGAGGAGGATGAGTGTGATGACGAGGATGAGGGCAAAGAAGATGAGTGAGGAGGATCAGGAGGATGAGGAGCAAGAAGGACCATTGGATTATACAATTGTTGCTCAGAGATGCAAGCTTACCCAGAGTGAAGAGTGCTATCTTGTCTACATCATTCCTTCAAAAGAATTATACATTGGCCTAGCACTTGTTACTCGCTTGACTAGGACGCATGTTACCATATCAGCTTCATGATATGGTATGTTATTAATTATCATTATGTTTTTACTTCCTATTATATTTTTTGTTGCTTGTTAGTTATTAGATTTCTAACTTCTGTATCTTAATTAGAAACTACCTTCGAGAATGGTTTTTTCTCTTGAAATTGCTGAAGAAGGCGTGGCTGGAGTACGGCTTGGTGCAAATGGTGCCGTAAGCTTCATTTCGTACAAGAGAGTGAGTGATGGTCGAATCATCTTAAGCACCCCTGAGTGGAATACCTTTGTTGAATCTCATCATCATTGTCTACAAGTTGGGCAAGCCATTGTCCTCACTAGCAGGATCACTTCACGCCGTAACATTGAGATAATGTTTGTCATTGACATCATCTTATGTGATGACTGCAGTTCCTTCTGATTGTTTGTTAGTGCAGATGTAAGTTGTGTTGAACCGCTTGTCTTATGAACCGCTTGATGTATGTTATGAACCGCTTGTTATGTGGTAATGCATTTCGTTATTTCTATTGATTTATTTTGATGTGCTGTGAATATTCAACTGGATGCATCAGATTTCGTTTCAATTGTCAAAAAAATCACTTGTGTCCCTCTCATGATAAGGGGAATGCGACTATTCTGATATGTAATGGTGGCATTTACCAGAAACGACACGAATGGATTCAATAGTGGTGGTGTTCGCTAGAGACGCCACCACTCTTTCCTACCAGTCGCATTTGATTAGTGATTCACGCCATTGACCGAATTGCTGTTGCAGAATGTATGTACTGCATCTTGGGTGATTCATTATAATGTTGTGTGGAGTGTGCAAGGTTAGTTGCGTCGGCAGTGCACTGAACGTGTCATGCACACAGAGATACACTGCCCTTGTAGAACTTATGCACTGCCTCTCGAGTACTTCATTAGTGAACTGATCAAAGAAATGTTTGTGCACATAACTATTCTTAATTTTTTCAATACTTAGTTTATAATTCTGCCTTGGTGGAATGGTTGTACGCTCTATTTTTGGTAGGTTGACAACTAGTCATGCACAATTTGCATAACTATGAAAGTTCAAGTAATTTTAAAAAAATTAACTCGTTAATGCAATTTTGCTTATTTATTTGCAATTAACTTGCTTGTCTGTGAGACCACATTGGGAATATACATATGAAATACAACTATACATTCATATGTTGTAATTACAAACATTATGGGATGATGATAAAAACTAGTAGTATAATTTTTACACACACTAAAACAAGGTTTCTGGCAAAATAAATTAGATTGTTCTGCAAATATAACATACTAGATCATAACCACTTTTGTGTGTGGTGATCAACTTAAATAATTCTATGTCGTAACTGAATGAACACACTGCTAGAAGATTGTACTCACATAATCATGGTCTTTATCTAAATTCGGTCTTCTTCCTTGTCGTCTCTCTTCATCCACCATGCACCGTTCTTAATCCACCTGTCGATATCTGCCGCTCGACACATCGTGTATTCATCTTCCCACTTATTATTGCTATCAGCTAATGGACCTGCCTCCAAATAAAGTTTGTAGGATTTATATCCTTTGCCTCCTTTATACCCGAGGCACAGCCTATCATTGAGAATTTTTCTGCCTAAACTGAGGCAGTAGCTGCTGAATGTTATTCTCTTGTACAACTCGTATTTTACATACCCATCTTTTACTGAGTAATGCAGATTCTCCATTGGCATTGGCTTCCACTCCCATTTGTTATGCATTTCTGAGTCACTTGCTGCTATCTTCATCTTAGTGTATGATGAATCAATGAGTACTGCTGCAAGACTAGCCATGTCATACCTGTGATTATCACCTTAGAATGTATTGAATATTCCCTGTATGTCTACATGGTACTCTTCAGGGATGAGAAACTTTTCTTTCATCAACATCTCGAATCAATCCTCTTGTCGACGCTAATGAAGGTGATCTGTTTTCCTTGAAAAAATCACGTAGTCCCTAGCATTTTTTCGTGCCCCTAGCGTAATGATACACTAGGACGTGCTCCCTCATGGCGAGTTGTACAACGACGATGCTTTTTTCACTTCCTTGAGCATTATATTCAATATCTAGTCCAACGTACCTGCTCTTATCCTGATATCAAATAAAATGTGATTATTAGTACCAGAGTCTGGTGAAATGAACACGATAAGGATACAATTTAGAACTTGCATTACTGATTCTTAGGACATGAAAGATGTAGGAGTATGGATAATGTAGGAATGCATTTTCTATGTCTACTCTAATCCTGTAGAGATTCATATGACACACAGTATGTTTGTTTATATCATAGGAAAATCAAGGGATTCTAATAAAATATGTATGGGTTGATGTTTGATTCGTATTTAAACTAGTGAAAAGGACTGGTTAGGAAAAACTAGTTCAAATTAATATGGGAAACTATTATATACGAATCAAACAACCTTGAACTCATTTATGTTGTAGCCATTCATAATTCACATGACAAACATTTTCATAAATCAGACGGTAAGTTGGATTAGTACAAACCTCTTCAAGCCAAGCCTCATACATGGAGAGGATTCTGTCGACCGTTGCTTCCTCGTTGGTGTACTCCACAGTAAGAACCGTCGTTCCGTGAACAGGAATGTTAAGAGTCTCTATGGTCTGAAGCCCATCGTCCATCATGTCTAGGACGAAGTTGTCTGGTACCACACCTTGAATCTGTGTTTTCTCGCTGTAGGCAACAATGATGAATCTATTAAGAACAAGTATGTGATGGAATAGATAAAGAATAAATAATTCAACGCTCGAGAGGCACCTTGGTTTTTTTGAGTTTTGTTGGTGTTAATGATCAGCTGCCACGATCTTGTTTCAACTTATGCCTTTTTCGCTTCCACGATTCCTTGTATCCTTATAACCAACCGATCGTGCAAATCATACTAGTAATTATAAAAAAAAAGTCCCACTACGAAATTATCCATACGAGATCTCAAAACTTCGCAACCAAAAAAATGCTGCTTTCATACAAGAAAGGCCCACTAATACAATTCACAGGCCCATTGTTGTTTAAAGCATAGCACTACTTCTCTAAAGGATTATGCACTGCTTTATTTTGTTTGATCCGGATGTATTTTAATGCAGTTCATGGACTGCCAGTGATGTTAGTTATGTACTGCCCTGGTTCCTTCATTTTTTTAAATTCCATGTTTCATCTATTAGATTGTGATTGCATAGATGTACGGTTGTTCTATCTTATAGTCTATAAGAATAATATGTAAATGTTCTAGTTTGTTTGTTAAATAAAACATTTCTAGTTGTTAAGTTTGTATGATATATATATAGTGCAATTCTTTTTTTAAAGCATTGTTCCATTGAATATTTAGTACAAAACTATTCTTTCGAACTACAGTAAATAAAAAAATCGGTGGAATGCAATGTATGGTTGTAGTCAATGTATCCTTCTTATACCAGTAAATAACAAGTAATGCCATAATACAAAAAACTTTCCTCTATAACTTTATGATAACTTGATAAGAATATAAAATCCGGTCTATAATTTCTTACACTTATTATGAGTAAATTTGTAATTCTGAGTCTGACTGCTACAAAACAATATTTCTATCATGACATGTTCCTGCTGCTTCTCCTGCATAAAATAAAGAAACATTGTGAGCAATCATTTTGTATAACATGTATGTAGAGCAAAAAATTTGGGTAATTATAATTTTAATGTTTTAAATATTATGACATATAAAACTTGGCTTGGATCTTGAACTTGTCCAGTCAAATACCATTGTAGACGGCCATGTCCTTTTCTGGGGATTTTTAAAGGGCTTGTGCCTTCCTTTTGATTATTGCTTCTGGACCGATCACTGTCTAGATCTTCATCTTGAACGGTGCTTTGTCTTGTTCTGACGGTTCTTATCACCGGACTTTTGGTGCTGTTTCTTTTATGTACATTAAACTGTACTGAATTCACAGGACTGCTTCTTGTTTGTACATTCCTCTCAACTAATGCTTGAGGGCTTTCGTGGCTTGACACGGATGTCTGCACTGGAGTGCTCCTTGTAATCACTGTTCTTTTTATTTGGTTTTTGTACTACACTTCCTCTTTGGATTGTTCTTCCGTTTTGCAGCTTCTTTCTGTATGTCTAGAACTTGGAGAAACATTTCCATCATTTCCACTGAGGTTAGCATCTGTGGGAGGGATTTTATACATATTCACAACATTCCGCGTGGGATATGGATGAGATCTTTATTTTCCGACGTCACAGTTTTGTCCATCAATCCCTCGTGTACAATTGCTTTCTTCTCTTGATTTTTGTGCTGTTCCGACTGAACTTCTCGTCTGCTTCTATTCTTTTGATATCATCTGCATCACATGTATCAAGCGTTTTATTTACACTAATTAACAAATATCAAAGTCATCAACTGTAAATTTCACATAATACTTACTCTAGCTGAATCAATAGAATTGTTATCACTTGATATTGATGATGGACTTTGTTGATCCTTCTCCTTCCATACTCCTCTTCTTTTATGTGGTGTCAAATTTTTCTTTCGAAAAATGAGATAAAATGTTAGTCTTGCGTGGTTACAATCAGGTTCAAGATAGGTTGTAATAGGTATCATTATGTACAATTAGCTGTAACATCCCAAAACTTTAATCAAGGTTAATCAACATCCAAATCACCCAATTTAGGGTTAACAAAAACGTTTCCCATTAAAAGAAACAAGAATGCATATGTGTGTTGCATTAATATGGAATTGTTTTGAATTGCCATGTTTGTTTGTTCTAATGGTTGTAAAATGATTCTAAGATGAATGCCACATCATCTAGATCATTCCCAAGCAAAACCCAAAATAAAAAAGAAATCAAATAGAACTAATAAATGGAAATTGTCACTTTTGCCATTTTAATCAACTAGGCCACTTGGTGTTCCTAGCACTCAACTTCAAACAGAAACAATTATGGATCTTTGCACCCCTTGCTAGTACAAGTAAAGATGTACCAAGGCCCACCTTGTGATCTTCCAAAAACATTTAAACTCCAAATTTAAAAGATATTTGAAAATGGAATCAAGTGTAGGTACCTAGATCACACTTTTTCAAAAACCACGCAAATGACTTCAACTTGATAAATCCCAGCAACCAAAGATGCTCAAGCATAAGACCAACCACTCCACCAAAAATCATCTCAATATTTGAAAGTTTGTTTCATGCGGCCATTTTGTCGAACAGCTGGCATGCAGAAATTTTCTGCCTAACTATTACTATTTGATGATCAATCCTTGTCGAGTAACTGGGCTCCATTTGGTCCCCTTGTCCCCTGATACATTGCAAATGTATCTATAATTTTTGATGTTCCATGCTTGGTTTTATCCACTTTCTTGTGTTTTGTTCCAAATTTGGAGTACTTTTCATATGATTTCTTGGACTAACCTATTAACAAGAGCCACAGTGTCAGCTGCCTGTTTTCTGCTGTTTTTGGTTCCAGGAAAGTCAGAAAATGAATATTCTCGGAATTGGACGGGACAAAAGCCAAAGTGCCTATTTTTCTGGAAGTGATCAAGTGCCAGAATACGAGACAGAGAAGGGCCAGGGGCCAGCCACACCACCTGGCCGCGCAGCCAGGCCTGGCCCACGCCAGGGGGTGGTGTGGTGGCTCCCGGCACCCCCTCAGCCCCTCCTTCCGCCTATAAGTTGCCCTCAAGATGAAAACCCTAAGTGCCCGATCAAAAATCCACGAAAGAGTCTGTAGCCGCCGTCATCTCCATCCCTAGATCGGGAGGGATCTGAAGCTCTTCCTGGCACCCTGCCGGAGACGGGAATTCACCCTGGAGGCCTTCTTCATCACCACGCAAGCCTCCGGTGTGATGCGTGAGTAGTTCATCCTTGGACTACGGATCCATGTAGTAGCTAGATCGCTGGTTTCTCCTCCTTTGTGCTTTCATGTTTAGATCTTGTGAGCTCCGTTCATGATCAAGATCATCTATTTGTAATTCATACATGTTGTGTTTGCGGGGATCCGATGGATATTGAGATGCTATTTCAGATTGATTATTGATTCTATCATGTCTTTGTTATTTGAGATCTTGCATGCTTTCCGTTGTTAGTAGCTATCTTGGCCAAGTAGATGCTAGCAACTCCAAGAGTTAGTATTTATGCTCGATAGTGGGTTCATGCCTCTGGTAATCTGGGGAAGTGACAGAAATCTCTAAGGTACTAGATGTGCTGTTGCTACTAGGGAGAAAACAACAATCCTTTGTTCATAGATCAATCGTATGGTTTACTTTACACGCAGTTCATAAAGCAATAATTTGTTGCTTGCAACTTAATACTGGAGGGGGGTCGGATGATAACCTGAAGGTGGATTATTAGTCATAGATGTAGTTGGATGACGGTCTATGTATTATGTTGTAATGCCCAATCAAGTCTCAGAGGAGTCAAGATGATTAGTATATGCATGTATTGCTTTCTCAGTGTTTGTCAATTGCCCCGCTGTAATTTGTTCACCCAGCATGTTATCTATCTTAAGGAGAGCCACCTCTAGTGAACTATGGATCCCAATCCTTTACTTTACATACAATCTACAATCTTTTACTGCTTTGTGTTTACTTTCTGCAAACTTTTACTTCTTTCCATTCGATACGTTTAATCCTTTGTTTTCCGCAAAACACGGTGAGATTGACAACCTCATCGCAAGTTGGGGACAAAGTTCTGTGGTTCTGTTGTGTAGGTTCCACGTTGCTACTAGCACCGGTAGTGCGCCCTGCCAAAGCTTAGCTAGTAACACCTTTGGGGTGTTTCCTTGCTCCTACTGGTTCGATTAAACCTTGGTTTCATAACTGAGGGAAACTTGTTGTTGTGCTCATCATACCTTCCTCTGGGGGTTCCCAACGAGCTCTACATCAACACCGCCATCAAGCATTTTTTTCTAGGCGCCGTGCATTGAGCCATCAAGCATTTTTCTGGCGCCGTTGCGGGGAGTCAAGGACATCTTCACAAGGGGAGTCCCTCATAACCAATCTCTTTACTTTGTTGTTTTTGTTTTGCTTAGTTTTCTTTTTTCTTTGTTTGTTTGTTTTGTTCTTCAAAAAACACACAAAAAAATAGTTTTACTTGTTTGCTTTCTTATTTGAAAAACACAAAAAAATTAAGTCTCCTTTAGTTGTCACTATGTCACCCGCGAATATGATTTTCACTTTTAAACAAGGAATTGAGGAAATTTTTAAGGAAGCTTGGTCTAGAATCTCTGATCTACATGAAAAAACTGAGCCTAAAATGACTTAAATCTTGTTCCTTAGCAGTTTTTACCTTGGAATTGCTCTTTTCTATAGGTATGCTTTAGATGATGTTGTGGGAGGAGATTTCCTCCATTGTAATGAGGATGATGCTATTAATGCTATAAAGAAATTGATCCTCACTTACAACTTGCCTAGCCAAACTGATACTTCTTTCGCAAAAATATTTGCTAGATTGGATACTCTTGAGGCTAGCATTACTAGATTAGAGAGTTGCTATAATACACTTAGGGAGCATCACGATTATGTTCCAAAGAACTCTGAACCATCAAAATGGTTCCCTACAGTAAAGATTGAGATGAACAATGAAACTTTTCAAGCCCGTTGTGATATCATGTATGAATTTTGCCTTATGCCCAAAGATATTTATAAATCTCTGAATACTTGGGGGCTCATTGAAGGAGGAAAAGAAATATCTCTTACTAATAATACTACCATATTACCTCTTGGAATAGCTGAAGGAGTGTTTACAAGGATCTTTGGGAAAACGATTTCTATTGATTATCTTGTTATTGAATGTGCAGGAAAAGGATAAATTACACTTGGAAGGTCCCTATTAGAACTCCTTGGAGCAATAATAGATGTGGGAAAGGGGACCATGCACCTTTCTTCTCCACCAAACAATCATATTTTCCCCAAGGTTAAGAATAAAAGTAAGAGAGGTAAGGGCAAGAAAGTTGGTTTTAATGCTTCTTCATTTGAGAATACTTGATTCTTTCTTTGCTTCTTATGCCTAACTTAAAGACGTCAAAGAAAAGTACTTGTTGGGAGATAACCCAAGAGTTTTAGATGAGTCTTGGAAGTTATTACCTCTGTAATAACCTCTCCTTATCCTTTTTATTTTCTTTTTGTGCCAAGAGTAACCTCTAATGAGAGTGAAGTAATGATTTGGAAAATTGCTGTCCCGAAACAGATTTTTATGCTTCACCGTAAACATTCCTGAGAGAGCTATGTACGTCGGATTGAGCTGTAATTTTTTATGCTTCTGACCCAGGTTGTTATATAACTTTCATTAGTTAAACACTTTTTGATTTGACCAACAGAAGTTCCTAGAAAAAATTCGTCTTTACCTGCTGGTCTGTTTTGACAGATTTCGGCCATTTTCTGCATTTGCTTCTTGTTAGTTCCTTCTTGAGTTCCTTTGGGGAATTGAGCTTTTTGAGGGAAGTGATACAGTATCTAGTGTTCTAATGGAAGTTTATTTGGTGTTAGAACTGAACCTTGAGACTTATTTATCTTAAGTGCAGTAATGTTGCTAATGAGATTGTGTGAAGTTTTGTATGAAGGAAAAAATTAGGTGTATGGAAGGAATGAGTAATGAGATGTAGGATGGACTAAAGCTCAAGCTTGGGGATGCCACGCGTGTCACCCCAAGAAATATCCAAGAAGTACAAGCGTCAAAGCTTGGGGATGCCGGGATGCCTAAGGCATCCCCTTCTTCATCAATAAAAATCCCAGGTTTCTTTCAAACACTTCATTTTTATGGTTTTGTGCACAATTGTGTTTTTTTGGAGCGTCTTTTTTTTGTTTTAGTTTTGATTTTTCGTTTTCTTGGTTTGCTTAGTTTTCTGAATAAATTTGGTGGACCCCTTCTTTCATACTTTGGTTTGCAAATAGTTTGGTTTGGTTTGGAAAAGAGTAGAAAAAGTTCATGATTTTGTGGTAAAAAGAGCTCGTTTTTGACTGTGGCCTATGCTTTGTCATGCCATGCTTGATATTGTATTGACTTTATGCTTAGTATTCTTTGCTGTAGCATGACTTGTTACAAACAATTGAGATTGCTTAATGTGCTTTGGATGAATCATGCGTTGTTTTAGCATATTAAAGCATAGTATAGTGGTATTCTCCTTTAATGCTTTATTTGGGTTGACTTGGCACATGCTCGCACCATGTTATGACTATATCAAGTCACCATAGCCTTTATTATCCTTTAGTTTTCAACTTCTAGTATCACTTTATGCTTTGATCAATGATGTTTTGTCGCACTGCATGATTATGGCCATTATTGCTCTCTTAGTTTGTCGCTCCCAGTCTTTTGCTAGCCTCCACAACAAAGTATGAGTTCCACTCATGCATCCAACTCCCTAAACCAAGTTATTCCAAAGAGTCCACCATACCTACCTACTAGCTTATGCTATTCCAAGTATATTCATGCTTTTGTTTACCTTTCACTTGTTATGAGAAAACTAGTGATTAAAGCTCTCACGAACTTAATGGCACATTTTACTTTTTGCCGCTAATAAACTTGAAGCATTGGGTCCTTCTTTGTTGCGTATATGCTTGTGCTTTATAAGTTGAAATTAGCAGAACCATGTTTCATGGGGAACGCTTTCAACATTGCACTTGTACTTTGTACCCCGTTGATATCATGTTCTTTTGCTTACGGATCCCGGCAGTGTGAAATAAAAGTGGAACTTGTAAGATCATGGAGTTTGTATGTGTGTTAGAGAAAATCCTGGGCCGCTAGCCTAAGCCATGCCTAATCATGGTGAAAACTTGCAGCATCACCATAATGAGCACTCTATGAAGCATCCTCAATAAAAACCTATGCAAATAGCAAATAAGAAGATCGCTGAGATGCTCATTGTCTGCTTGCCTTGTCATTTTGATTATGGGAAAGCTCCCGTATCATGTGCAAGGGGTACCCCGTTGGTGGTTCTTAATGATACACATATACTTACAATGACAAGAGCTTACTCGTGACTGAAGTTGAGTAGCATGAGGATCGGTCTTTGTAAGTAAGGGGCATGAGATTTCGGTTTATAACTTGTCAAGCATATCCTCTTAGTTGTGTCACTTTAACCTTAATCACCTTCAAGATGCTTATGATAGGGGAAATGAGAGCTAAAAACTATAAGTACCATAATTTTTGGAAGCTCTTTATGAGACTTGAATCCCTACTTCCTTTTACAAAAGGCCTTTCTTCCACCATTATATTGAGTCTCCACCTTCTATCTTTATGCACCTACTATGAGAGCATAGTGGCCATTCTTAGTTCTATGTGCATTTTCCCAAGACTAGTTGATTGATGCATAACTTGTTATTGCTTGTTTGAAACTATTGTATCTAGTCACTCTTATGAACTTTGAAGGTGTCCTATGCATTTCTATTTGCTACTCTATTGAGGGACAAGATGAATACTTTTATGCTATGTTTTCTTTATGTGAAACAAACAAACGTCTTGCAAAGCATTGTTATTCATGAATCTTTCGTTTGTGCCTTTTCATGTTGCATCATAGTTTCTTTGCTTATTGCCAGAACTTTGTCTTTCATGTTATGATTGAAGTACTATGATCCCAGCTTTGAGTTTTGCAAATACTTTGATCAAGTCTTTGATGGTGCATTTCACCTCAAAAATTATTTCTTTTTATCACTTACCTACTCGAGGACGAGCAGGAGTTAAGCTTGGGGATGATGATACATTGCAAATGTATCTATAATTTTTGATGTTCCATGCTTGGTTTTGTCCACTTTCTTGTGTTTTGTTCCAACTTTGGAGTACTTTTCATATGATTTCTTGGACTAACCTATTAACAAGAGCCACAGTGCTAGCTGCCTATTTTCTGCTGTTTTTGGTTCCAGGAAAGTCAGAAAATGAATATTCTCGGAATTGGACAGGACAAAAGCCAAAGTGCCTATTTTTCTGGAAGTGATCAAGTGCTAGAATATGAGACGGAGAAAGTCCATGGGCCGGCCACACCACCTGGCCGCGCGGCCAGACCTGGCCCGCGCCAGGGGGTGGTGTGGTGGCTCCCGGCACCCCCTCGGCCTCTCCTTCCGCCTATAAGTTGCCCTCGGGACGAAAACCCTAAGTGCCCGATCAAAAATCCACGAAAGATTCTGTGCCGCCGTCATCTCCATCCCTAGATCGGGAGGGATCTGAAGCTCTTCCCGGCACCCTGCCGGAGAGGGGAATTCACCCTGGAGGCCTTCTTCATCACCATGCAAGCCTCCGGTGTGATGCGCGAGTAGTTCATCCTTGGACTACGGATCCATGTAGTAGCTAGATGGCTGGTTTCTCCTCCTTTGTGCTTTCATGCTTAGATCTTGTGAGCTCCGTTCATGATCAAGATCATCTATTTGTAATTCATACATGTTGTGTTTGCGGGGATCCGATGGATATTGAGATGCTATTTCAGATTGATTATTGATTCTATCATGTCTTTGTTATTTGAGATCTTGCATGCTTTCCATTGTTAGTAGCTATCTTGGCCAAGTAGATGCTAGCAACTACAAGAGTTAGTATTTATGCTCGATAGTGGGTTCATGCCTCTAGTAATCTGGGGAAGTGACAGAAATCTCTAAGGTACTAGATGTGTTGTTGCTACTAGGGAGAAAACAACAATCCTTTGTTCATAGAGCAATCGTATTGTTTACTTTACACGCAGTTCGTAAAGCAATAATCTGTTGCTTGCAACTTAATACTGGAGGGGGTTCGGATGATAACCTGAAGGTGGATTATTAGTCATAGATGCAGTTGGATGGCAGTCTATGTATTATGTTGTAATGCCCAATCAAGTCTCAGAGGAGTCAAGATTATTAGTATATGCATGTATTGCTTTCTCGGTGTTTGTCAATTGCCCCGCTGTAATTTGTTCACCCAGCATGTTATCTATCTCAAGGAGAGCCACCTCTAGTGAACTATGGATCCCGGTCCTTTACTTTACATACAATCTACAATCTTTTACTGCTTTGTGTTTGCTTTCTGCAAACTATACTTCTTTCCATTCGATACGTTTAATCCTTTGTTTTCTGCAAAACACGGTGAGATTGACAACCTCATCGCAAGTTGGGGACAAAGTTCTGTGGTTGTGTTGTGCAGGTCTCCATGTTGCTACTAGCACCGGTAGTGCACCCTGCCAAAGCTCAGCTAGTAACACCTTTGGGGTGTTTCCTTACTCCTACTGGTTCGATTAAACCTTGCTTTCATTACTGAGGGAAACTTGCTGCTGTGCTCATCATACCTTCCTCTTTGAGTTCCCAACGAGCTCTACATCAACACCGCCATCAAGCATTTTTTCTGGGCGCCGTGCATTGAGCCATCACCCCCCCTAACTCTAATCAGCCCCTAACTAAGCTACTAACCGGCCTAGAGCAGCAGTGTTGTGCCGCCCGTTCTTGGTCGCCGCCGGCCGAGCATGGGTAACGCGCCACAGACTGCGTCGCGCCAATCCAGCACCACCACTAGCTCCGCCAAACCCTACCGCACTCCCATGTCCATTCCCCGAGTGCAACCAACCCCTGGACCACCTCCCATCGCTCGCACCCACCACCTCTGCGCCAGACACAGAGCACGCCAGAGCGCCATGCCTGGCAGGCCCGCACACGCCGCCCCTCGACCACAGCCCGCGCGCGTGGCTCCGCATTGACCCCAGCACCCTGCCAGACACGCCCTTCTCTCGCCGCGCGACCCACAGCCGTCGTGAACCGCGTCGAGCACCGCCTAGGCCGCTTAGAGCACGAGACGCGCCCGACCGTTTTCCACCGCCCCTAGCATCGCCATTAAGCCGTAGCTGACCGCCAGGGAACCACGCACCATCCGCGTACCCATCCCATGCCTATAGCACCCTGTATCGTCGTCACCAACGAGCTCGCCGTCGCCCTCTCGGTCCACTCAATGAGCCTATATAAGGAGGCCACCCCCAGCCTCATTTGCCACACTCCCACAGTCCCCTCTCACCACTGATCATTTCCCCTCTCTCGCCGGAGCCGCTTGAGTAGCCAGTCGCTGGAATTGCACCGGAGTTAGCAGCAGCAGAGGAGGAGAAGTCCCCATTGATTTTGTCCATCCCCGAAGTTGCTGCGACCTCACCTGAGTCCGTCGTCATTGTCTCGTTCGATCGCCGCACTCGCTGGAGCCCTGGTATGCCCCCACTGCACCTCCACCGAGCCGCTAGGGTTCCACCTCGCCGGCAACATGTCTGTCGTCGATGATGAACGTGAGTCGTAGATCCTAGTTCTAATGATGCGGTCCATGTTGCCCTGTACCGCTTCACGTTTAAAGAGCCACTGACATGCGGGACCCCCTATCAGTTGTCCTCAGTTCCGCGGAGTGAAACCGGGCCAGGCCATTTAGTTCCCGCGCAACCCAATAAATTCAAATGAATCTTTTTCTTTTTAGAATTAAACTCAAGTCTTTCCCTTAGTTCAAAAATCATTTCAGAAAGATCTACTGAACCAAATTGAGTGATTCCAATTTTGTTGGAAAGATAATGAATGTATCTATCCAAGCCCGTTGGGGTTAAATCAATTTGAGTTAGATATCTCTCCTTGCAAATATAACAAGACAGGGACTTTTTCACATTCAAACATTTTTTTGAAATCAACCATAATAGATTTGGAGTTTATTCCACCTCTCAAAAATCACATTTGACAATACCTATCGGAATATGTAATAATATTAAGGTTTGCATGCAGTGACTTTGGACTAGTACCAAAATAATGCTATATAGGCATTTCTAGTCACTTTAAATCATTAAATATTAAACTTAAACTTAGTAAAATGTGATCCAACCTTTAAATCACATTCCCATGTGTTAGAATATGTGGTGATGACATGTGTCCATATGATCCCATATTTTACTTGGAGAATATTAAATCTTAGTTATTTTCAATGAGTAGAAATTACTTTTCTCAAAACAAAATAAATGAAACTAGTTCATTAAACCTTGTGATGTATGTGATGATAATAGATCATCAAACGTGTGCCTTAGTGTGATAAATAGACTAGTTAAGTATTGTTTGGTGATTGTGTATTCCGTATGTATTTATAGACGATAGTACCAAACAAGTCTTCGAGGAGGAAGAGTTCTACCAAGAAGAGGGGGAAGATAATTTCAACCACTTCACCAACCAAGGCAAGCTATTATTGGCAAGCCTAACACTTGCAAGTATTATACTTAGCAAGCCATCACTAGATGCAAGTTAACTCAAGAAAGATGCATTAGGCATGCTTGGTTATACATGTTGACTTATACCTACCCCAAGTTTTACTTACAAGCTTAACTTTCTTTTACTTTACCAAAGTTCTTTACCTTGTTTATAGATAGCATAAAGAGTATAAAACTTGACCTATCTAGGTAGATTTAGATTTCATTCTATGGCATGAGATTAATATTAGTATCTCACCTTAGTGAACACTCTTAACTTAGTAGTTAGAGTTAAACCAAAAACTTGATCACATTAGATGGGAATACTTGGTGAAAATGACTTATGAAAACATTGGAATGATGAGTCATTCTATTGAGATGTTTTGACATGTGTTGAGAAACACAAATGGTTTATGATGATGAAAATGTTGAGGCATGAGCCTTAGCCCTTTTATAAAAACTGATGGTTGGGTTCGGATACGACACCATTCCAAATTTACCGTACAACCACAATACCTGAATTGGGTAAGGCTTAGCCAGAAGTTTATATGCATTATTATTAGTTCCCTCGTGGGAGAGGTTTGAGCTAAGACTACCTCTTAATGTTGTCCACCTATGCAGTGCCCAGGATGGCAGATGGCCATGGCTGGGAGGCCAAGCTCATAGGAGAGGTGCTTATACTAGAGTGTGTAAAGGAAAGGTTATGTTTGATTATCTGCATACTAAGTATGATGATTCAGGGTTACCCCTGACAAATGTATCGAATTTTGTGGCGAAAGTGTACCACCTCTACAGAGTGTCAATCTATTCGAATAGCCGCATCCGTGGTTATGGACAGTTGGAGTGGCCATACTGTTCCGTTGTCAGATGTTTTCAAAATGACTTATGAAATGAATTGTGACATGACTTGACCACAACATGGTTGTGACTATGACAACTAAGTTTCCACTTAGGTGATTTCAAGCTTTATTTTTTATCTTTCTTGGTTTCTGAACTCAGCTTAGGTTTCAAACTTAACCTTACAAATATACTTAGAGTTTAGCATTCCTACTAGAACTACCTTACTTGTAGTGATAGTTTACGAGTACTTAAAGAGTACTCATGGCTTTGTCCCCGGCTATTCCTGTGGCCAGACTATGAGGAGGACTACCCTGAAGGAGGACAGCAGGACGGCTACGACAACTAGGATCATCTCCCATCGTCAGCATTGCCTGTGACACTGAAGATGGACCCTACTGCTACGCTATTTATTCCGCTACTTGTTTGTACTAAGACTGGATCATGAGATGCTTTATTTGTGTAAGATCTTATTATGGTTTGTAATGGATGATGTACTGTGGTATCCAATCTGTTATGTCTTACAAAAATGGTAATCCTAGGATTGCGATTTATGGCATAATAGGCATCTGGGATTAAAAATCCGGGTGTTGACAAGTTGGTATCAGAGCCACCCTGACCATAGGAGACCCTAGTTAGAATGGACATCCGAACAAAAACCTAGTTTCAAAACCAAAGTGAGTATTTGTGAAAACCTATTTCCTCTCTTATCCTTGGGATTCTTTCTCTCAAAAAAATACATGTTCCTCAAAAACTCTTACATTACTACATAAAATTTGACACACTTGATCACTTCACTAACTTTCTCATCCTAAATTCTTATAGATGGAAGCTTAGTACAACAAGTTCTACCAGTTGGGCAAGGGAGGCCAATTGATCTTCGAGAGGGATCTAGAGGCACTGTCTGACTACTTGGAGCGTCCGCATCCGGAATTCCTTGGAGCTCAACTCAATGGACCCCCAGGAGGAGATTTACAATGGCTAGTAGTTGCTGATCTTCGAGGCAAGTTAGAGGCACCAATGTTCGAGAGGATTCAGTTCACCGTGTGAAAGAACAACTAGCTAGATGGATTAGCCAGGGCAATGCATGAAGCTCTCGCTCGTCTTTGCGCATAGAATGTCAACTTGATCCAAGGAACCCGCTTTGCTCACTATGCAAGGCGTGATTCTATGGGAATGCCTCTGAAGATGCCAAGTCACCTAGAGTTGAAGCGTCAAGTGGAGAACCTCGACATCCTGCTGTACGACAGACAGAAGGAATTGGACAATGTTAGGGAGTTCGCCAACCACAACCTTGCCATTGCCGCCCAGAAGGCCCAGACTTGCTCACTGCTCGTCAAGGATTGTCAGTCACTTCATCGTCAACACGCAAACAAGGATCGCACCATCGACCGTCTTCGTAAGAAGGTGGCCGACCTCGAGAAGATCATCAAGGAGCAAGAAGCTCAGCTTGTAGCAAAGGAAGAAGAGGAAGAAGGAGAAGACATCCAAGGGGATATTGACTCATACCTCAGCAATGATGATGACTACCTGGAGGAGGATGATGCCATGGACTTCTACACCGACGATGATGACTCCGACTTCATCGATGATGAGTAGATGCACTAGAGCACTATCGTAGGAGTCAGAAGTATCGGTCCCATTGTATCTTAGCTTGCAGAATGGTTCTTAAAACCATTTGTTTTCCTTTTGTTGTGGTGTGTGTGTGTTTGTATCGTGTGCTTCTCTTGAATGAATGAAAAGAAGTTAGTTGCAAAACCTGAGTCAAACTCAAAGTTTTAGCTTTGAAACCAAAACCATGAACCTTAGAACTTTCCCTCTTACCCCATTATCTATCTCAATCTTCAGATGCCTCGTGGAAACCCAGGGAGGGAGCAGCTCATCGCAAGACCCAATGCTACAGATTTTGCAGACGCTCATTGCAGACCGTGAAGCTAGTAGGGCAGAGCGCCAAGCAAATCTAGCCACCTTGCAGCAGATCGCCCAGATGGCTCACAACAATCAGAACCATGGAAATCAGGATCATCATGGATCCAAACTCAAAAACTTCTAGAATACCAATCCCCCAATCTTTAGCCAGTCTGAAAACCCATTGGATGTTGATGATGGGTTGCAAACCATGGAGAACAACTTAGAAGTCGCCGGAGTGGATGCCAACGAGAAAGTTCTATTTTCCACCCACTATCTGGCAGGAGATGCAAGATCTTGGTGGAACAGCACCCGCACAATGAACCATGGTCAAGTGACGACATGGGAAGCCTTCAAAGTCAAGTCCAGCCGCACCCATGTGCCGCAGGGTTTAGTCACCCAAATGAGAGATGAATTCAGAGAGCTAAAGCAAGGCAGAATGATTGTATTGGAGTACCGTGATAGATTCTTATCCCTCGCCAGGTATGCACCTGATGAGATCAACACGGAGGCCAAGAAGAAGGAGAGATTCCTGAACGGACTACATGATGAGATGCAGACTGTACTCGTCATCATCCGTTATGAGGATCTCGAAGAGCTAGGCGACTCTACCATTCAGATGGAAGGGAAGATCAACCAAGCCAACGACAACCGCAAACGTTGGAGGATGCACCAAGCTGGATCCAACAGTCACCAGAAGTACCGTCCCAACCCATCTACCGGATATGCCCTGCGGAACAATCGACCCCAAATGTCTCGTCCAAGCTACCCCAACTGTAGCGGAGAAAATGTGAAGTCCAAAGGAAACAACAGCAACAACCATCCCGGTAACTCCAACAACTTCAACCATGCACCACCCAAGTCCAACAACAACAACAACAACAACAACAATACTGCCCCGAGGACTGGAAGCAATGTTGTGCCCGTGGCAACAAAAGACAAGTCTCAGATTACTTGTTTTGAGTGTGGAGTAAAGGGTCACTACTCCAACGAGTGTCCCAAGAAGATTGCCGCCACTGCGAATGTGAATGCCCCAGCTCAACAGCAGCGTCATGTTCAGCCTGGAAGAAGATTCGCCCCAGGGAACCCTCACAACCGCAGTGGCCGTCTCTTCCACATGAACACGGAAGAAGCCCAAGAAGCGCCAGATGTCGTGCTGGGTATGTTTTATGTCAACTCAGTTTTAGCAAGAGTGTTGTTTGATTCTGGAGCATCGCACTCATTTGTTACTGAAGAATTTGCATGCACTAGTAAGATTCACCCAACCAACTTGAAGCATGTCATGATAGTTCAAATACCTGGTTCAACTACAAAAGCTAGAAAAAATTGCAAAGATGTGCCTATCAGAATACATGGGATAGATTTTTATGCCAATCTAATAGTACTTGGAACCAAAGGTTTGGAAGTAGTACTAGGAATGGATTGGATGTCGAAGCATAAAGGATGATAGACTGTGCCAAGAAAGCCATCACCATGACTAGTAGCTCTAGAGTATCAGTAGAGCATATATCTGAAACCTTGCCCCATCAATTCAAGTGCAATAAGAGTCTAGCCGTACCCACCATAGACCAAGTCAGAGTAGTTTGTGAATACCTCGACGTATTCCCAGATGAATTGCCCGGTATGCCCCCGGATAGGGATATTTAGTTAATTATTGAACTAATCCCCGGAACTGGACGCATACCTCAGAGACCTTATAGCATGAACCCATCAGAGTTAGTAGAATTGAAGAAGCAACTGGATGTTATGTTGGCAACATGCTTGATTCAACCAAGCGCATCGCCACGGAGATCGCCCATGTTGTTCATCGACAAGAAAGATGGAGGCAACCGTTTGTGCACAGATTACAGGAAGCTGAATGATGTCACCATCAAGAACAAGTACCCATTGTCAAAGATAGAGGATCTGTTTGATGAGTTGACTGGTGCCAGAGTGTTCTCTAAGATCAATCTTAGGACTGGTTATCACCAACTTAAGATTCGTGCAATGGATATTCCAAAGACCACCTTTACCACCAGATATGGATTATATGAGTATACGGTCGTGTCTCATGAATAAGATCTTTATGAATTTTCTAGATAAGTTTGTTGTTGTGTTTATCGACGATATCCTTATCTACTCCAAGTGAGAAGAAGAGGATGAGCAACATCTCAGAATCATCCTTGAAACCCTTAGAGAGCATAAGTTGTATGCCAAGTTCAGCAAATGTGAGTTTTGGCTGAAAGAAGTAGGATTCCTAGGACATATTGTGTCTGCTGGAGGAGTCTCTGTTGATCCCGCCAAGATCAAAGATGTCGAAGAATGGGAAGCCCCAACCACTCAAACCCAAGTCTATGCATTTCTCGGATTAGCGGGATATTACCGCAAGTTCGTAGAAGGATTTTTGAGCATCGCAAGACCCCTGGCCCAATTGTTGAAGAAGGACAAGAAGTTTGAATGGACCGACAAATGTGAAGCAAGTTTCCAAGAGCTCAAGAAGAGATTGATTTCAGCCCCAATATTGATCATGCTAGATATCAAGAAGCCATTTGATGTGTATTGTGATGCATCCAAGATTGGTCTCGGATGTGTATTGATGCAAGAAGGCAAAGTCATCGCGTATCTGTCTCGACAACTGAAGCAACATGAGCAGAACTATCCTACCCATGATCTTGAGTTAGCAGCTGTCGTTTTAGCTTTGAAGACCTAGTGTCATTACCTTATGGGTAACCGCTGTGAGATTTACTCAGGTGACAAGAGCTTGTAGTATATTTTCACTCAGAAGGAGCTGAATATGAGGCAAAGGAGATGGATAGATTTAATCAAGGATTATGACCTTGACATTCACTATCACCTAGGCAAAGCCAATGTGGTAGCAGATGCTCTTAGCAGATTGCCGTGTAGGTTCAACACCATGATTAAGGAGAAGCAACCAAGTTTGCATGAGGAGTTGGAGCAGTTTAGAACTGAGCTAGTTAGCAATGGATTCTTAGCTAGCATTGAACTTCAACCCACTTTGATTAGCCAAGTCAAGGAATCCTAGAAGGGAAATGCAAGCACCGACGAAATCAAGCGTCGTAATGGTACAGGAAATGTACCTAGATTCACCGAAGACGAAGAAGGAGTTGTGTGGTACAAAGGACGTATATGTGTGCCAGTAGATTCGGAGAGTTATCATGCAAGAAGATCATGATACTATTTATTCTATCCATCCCGGAGGAACAAAGATGTATCAGGATTTGAAGGAGCAATTTTGGTGGCACAAGATGAAGAGAGAAATCGGAAGCTACATCGCCAAGTGTGATATCTGTTAAAGAGTCAAAGCGGAACATCAGAGACCTGCAGGACTGTTGCAACGATTGCAGATTCCGGAATGGAAATGGGATTCTGTCGGAATGGACTTTATCACCGGTTTGCCTACTTCTAGTAGGGGAAATGACTCAATATGGGTCATCGTTGATAGGCTGTCCAAGGTAGCCCATTTTATACCTGTCAAGACAACCTACCAGAGTTGTAAGCTAGCGGAGTTGTACATTGCTAGAATCGTCAGTTTGCATGGAACCCCCAAGACCATAGTGTCGGATCGAGGAACCCAATTTACCTCGAGATTTTGGCAGAAAGTCCATCAAGGATTGGGAACCAAGTTAAATTTCGGCACAGCTTATCACCCGCAGACCGATGGACAGACTGAAAGAGTCAACCAAATCCTAGAGGATATGTTGAGAGCTTGTGTGTTAGAGTATGGATCAAAATGGAAACATTGCCTGCCTTTCGCAGAATTCTCATGCAACAATAGTTATCAAGCCAGTTTGCAAATGGCCCCATTTGAATTCTTGTATGGAAGAAAGTGCCGTACCCCTTTAAATTGGTCGCAAGTAGGACAGAGTCAGATCTTTGAACCCTACATTCTACGAGAAGCCGAAGAGAATGTTCACTAAGTCCATGAGCACCTCAAGACCGCCCAATCTAGACAAAAGAGTTATGCTGACAAGAGAAGGAGAGACCTAACTTTCAATGTCGGAGATTTTTTGTATCTCAAAGTTTCGCCATTGAAGGGAACACAACGTTTTAGTCTAAAGGAAAGTTAGCCCCCAGATATATCGAACCCTTCAAGATTCTGAATCGTCGAGGAGAAGTATCGTATCAACTGGAACTGCTAGAACAGATGTCAGGTATCCACAATGTGTTCTATATCTCGTTACTTCGCAAATGCCTAGAAGTGCCGAAGATACCGAATTTTTCAAGAACATCGATCACTGAGCCATTGATATCACCAAGGATCTGACGTATCATGAAGTGCCCATCCGTATCTTGGAGGAAGCTTACAGAACCACCAGGACCTAGAGTATCAAGTTTCTCAAGATTCAATGGAGCAACCATACCGAAGAAGAAGCCACTTGGGAGTGAGAAGATTACATTAGGACTGAGTTCCCAGATCTCTTTAGTTCCTAGTTTTCTTTCTTAAATCTCGGGACGAGATTTTTTTTAAGGGGGGGAAGGTTTGTAACATCCCAAATCTTTAATCAAGGTTAATCAAGATCCAAATCACCCAATTTAGGGTTAACAAAAACTTTTCCCATTGAAAGAAATAAGAATGCATATGTGTGCTGCATTAATATGGAATTGTTTTGAATTGCCATGTTTGTTCTAATGGTTATAATATGATTCTAAGATGAATGCCACATCATCTAGATCATTCCCAAGCAAAACCCAAAGAAAAAAGAAATCAAATAGAATTAATAAATGGAAATGGTCACTTTTGCCATTTTAATCAACTAGGCCACTTTAGGTGTTCCTAGAATTCAACCTCAAACAGAAACAATTATGGATCTTTGCACCCCTTGCTACTACAAGTAAAGATGTACCAAGGACCACCTTGTGATCTTCCAAAAACATTTAAACTCTAAATTTAAAAGACATTTGAAAATGGATTCAAGTGTAGGTACCTAGATCACACTTTTTCAAAAACCACTCAAATGACTTCAACTTGATAAATCCCAGCAACCAAAGATGCTCAAGCATAAGGCCAACCACTCCACCAAAAATCATCTCAAAATTTGAAAGTTTGTTTCATGCGGCCATTTTGTCGAACTGTTGGCATGCACAAATTTTCTGCCTAACTATTACTATTTGATGATCAATGCCTTGTCGAGTAATTGGGCTCCATTTGGTCCCCTTGTCCCCTAACTCTAACCAGCCCCTAACTAAGCTACTAACCGGCCAAGAGCAGTAGTGTCGCACCGCCCGTTCTTGGTCGCCGCCGGCCGAGCATGGGCAACGCGCCACAGACCGCGCCGAGCCAATCCAGCACCGCCACTAGCTCCGCCAAACCCTACCGCACTCCCCTGTCCCTTCCCTGAGCGCAGCCAGCCCCTGGACCACCTCCCATCGCTCGCGCCCACCACCTATGCGCCAGATATAGAGCGCGCCAGAGCACCATCCCCGGTAGGACCGCACACGCCGCCCCTCGACCATAGCCCGCGCGCGCTGCTTCGCATTGACCCCATCACCCTGCCAGACACGCCCTTCTCCCGCTTCGCGACCCACAGCCGCCGTGAACCGCGTCAAGCACTGCCTCGGCCGCTCAGAGGCGCGCCCGACCGTTTGCCACCGCCCCTAGCATTGCCATTAAGCCGTAGCTGACCGCCAGGGAACCACCCACCATCTGCCTACCCAGCCCATGCCTATAGCACCATGTATCGTCGTCATCGACGAGCTCGCCGTCGCCCTCTCAGTCCCCTCAACGAGCCTATATAAGGAGGCCACCCCAGCCTCATTTTCCACACTCCCACACTCCCCTCTCACCACTGATCATTTCCCCTCTCTCGCCGGAGCCACTCGAGCACCTAGTCGCCAGAATTGCGCCGGAGTTAGCCGCAGCAGAGGAGGAGAAGTCCCCGTCGATTTCGTCCAACCCCGGAGCTGCCGCGACCGCGCCTGAGTCCGATGTCGTCGTCTCGGTCGATCGTCCCCATCGTCGCACTCACTGGAGCCCTGATATGCCCCCACTACACCCCCACCGAGTTGCTAGGGTTCCACCTCGCCGGCGACATGTCCGTCGTCGACGATGAACGTGAGCCGTAGATGCTAGTTCTAATCCCGCAGTCCATGTTGCCCTGTACCGCTTCACGTTTAAAGATCCACTGACATGCGGGACCCCCCTATCAGTTGTCCTCAGTGCCGCGGAGTGAAACCGGGCCGGCCAATTTAGTTCCTGCGCAACCCAATAAATTCAAATGAATCTTTTTCTTTTTAGAATGAAACTCAAGTCTGTCCCTAAGTTCAAAAATCATTTTAGCAAGATCTACTTAACCAAATTTAGTGATTCCAATTTTGTTGGAAAGATAATGAAAATCCCAAGCCCGTTGGGTTTAAATCAATTAGAGTTAGAGATCTCGCCTTGCAAAAATAACAAGACAGAGACTTTTTCACATTCAAACATTTTTCTAAAATCAACCATAATAGCTTTGGAGTTGATTCCACCTCTCAAAAATCATATTTGACAATACCTATCTGAATATGTAATAATATCAAGGGTTGCATGCAGTGACTTTGTACTAGTACCAAAATAATGCTATATAGGCATTTCTAGTCACTTTAAATCATTAAATATTAAACTTAAACTTAGTAAAATGTGATCCAACCTTTAAATCACATTCCCATGTGTTAGAATATGTGGTGATGACATGTGTCCATATGATCCCATATTTTACTTGGACAATATTAAATCTTAGTTATTTTCAATGAGTAAAAATTACTTCTCTCAAAATAAAATAAATTAAACTAGTTCATTAAACCTTGTGATGTATGTGATGATAATAGATCACCAAATGTGTGCCTTAGTGTGCTAAATAGACTAGTTAAGTATTTTTTGGTGATAGTGTATTTCGTATGTATTTATAGACGATAGTACCGAACAAGTCTTCGAGGAGGAGGAGTTCTACCAAGAAAAGGAGGAAGAGAATTCCAACCACTTCACCAACCAAGGCAAGCTATTATTGGCAAGCCTAACACTTGGAAGTATTATACTTAGCAAGCCATCACTAGATGCAAGTTAACTCAAGCAAGATGCATTAGGCATGCTTGGTTATACATATTGACTTATACCTACCCCAAGTTTTACTTACAAGCTTTACTTTCTTTTACTTTACCAAAGTTCTTTACATTGTTTATAGATAGCATAAAGAGTATAAAACTTGACCTATCTAGGAAGATTTAGATGTCATTCTATGGAATGAGATTGATATTAGTATCCCACCTTAGTGAACACTCTTAACTTATTAGTTAGAGTTAAACCAAAAACTTGATCACTTTAGATGGCAATACTTGTTGAAAATGACTTGTGAAAACCTTGGAATGATGAGTCATTCTATTGAGATGTTTTGACATGTGTTGAGAAACACAAATGGTTTATGATGATGAAAATGTTGAGGCATGAGCCTTAGCCCTTTTATAAAAAATGATGGTTGGGTTCAGATGTGATACCATTCGAAATTACCGTGCAACCACAATACCTGAATTGGGTAAGGCTTAGCCGGAAGTTTATATGCATTAGTATTAGTTCCCTCGCGGGAGAGGTTTGAGCTGAGGCTACCTCTCAATGTTGTCCACCTATGCAGTGTCCAGATGGCAGATGGCCATGGCTGGGAGGCCAAGCTCATAGGAGAGGTGCTTATACTAGAGTGTGTAAAGGAAAGGTTATGTTTAATTATCTACATACTAAGTATGATGATTCAGGGTTACCCCTGACAGATGTATCAAATTTTGTGGTGAAAGTGTACCACCTTTGTAGAGTGTCAAACTATTCGAATAGCCGCATCCGCGGTTATGGATAGTTGGAGTGGCCATACTGTTCTATTGTCAGATGTTTTCAAAATGACTTATGAAATTAATTGTGGCATGACTTGACCACAACATGGTTGTGACTATGACAACTAAGTTCCCACTTAGGTGATTTCAAACTTTATTTTTTATATTTCTTGGTTTCTGAACTCATCTTTGGTTTCAAACTGAACTTTACAAATATAACTAGAGTTTAGCATTCGTACTAGAACTACCTTAATTGCTAGTGATAGTTTACGAGTACTTAAAGAGTACTCATGGCTTTGTCCCTGGCTATTCCCGTGGCCAGACTATGAGGAGGACTACCCTGAAGGAGGACAGCAGGACGGCTACGACAACTAGGATCATCTCCCATCGTCAGCATTGCCTGTGACACTAAGGATGGACCCCACTGCTATGCTATTTATTTCGCTACCTGTTTGTACTAAGACTGGATCATGAGATCCTTTATTTGTGTAAGACCGTATTATGGTTTGTAATGTATGATGTATTGTGATATCTAATCTTTTATGTCTCGCAAAAATGGTAATCCTAGGATTGCGATGTATGGCATAACAGGCATCTAGGATTAAAAATTCGGGTGTTGACATTAGCTTACTTCATATGTACTAGTGTTGTCAAAATCACTGCGTCCATGTTTTGCTTTTCTTTTCTGGCTTTTATTTTTCTGAAGAAATCTTCTCTTGGGTGGTGTCAGGTCATCCTGAAGATTATTGGTTAAAATATTAGTTTGACTTAATGTATTGAATTTTATTTTATTTTTGAGCAAATCTTACACCAGTAGCATCAGTTATCTCGTAATCCATGCTTGAAGTTGTACTTTTCTCTATTGTAGTTTTTGATCTTATCTTACGCTTCTTCTGGATAATTCTGGCCTGCAAATAAAATTTAATATATAGTTAAATAACCTCAATCTGTAATAGTAAAAACTACATACATATACTTTGTCGCTAGGTACGATAATGTGTAAAATATAAGAAAAAATATTCATGTGTATATATATACCTCTATCTCCTTAAGACACAATTCACATTTAGGTTTTGTGTATCCTCTTTTTCCGCAGGTACCGCATTTTCTTTTCGTCTTCTCTGACCCTGGTTTTAGTCTCTGTCCTTTTTTCCTACCCTTTCTTTTGATGATCGGGGGATCTCTCAACACAGTTCAAATTGTTTCATGTAAGTTATCGGTGCCATCTGCCATGCCGTCTATGTTGCTTTGCTCATCTTGGTCTACTAATGCATTCACTTTCTTCTCTATGTCAACGATGCACTCTACCAGAACTTGGTATGATTTGTCTGTACTACATGGTTTTGAGAAAATCT
The DNA here is from genome assembly GCA_910589775.1 of Avena eriantha. Lineage (NCBI taxonomy): Eukaryota > Viridiplantae > Streptophyta > Magnoliopsida > Poales > Poaceae > Avena > Avena eriantha. The sequence goes on from OU342741.1 coordinate 391,298,642, forward strand.
TAGCAAAATGAGTCAACTCAATGACATAACGTATTGGCCCTGCTTCGTTGCTCTTGTTTCCGTCAGGAAGACGAAAAACATAGTTGGATGGCTAATGTGGGTTGCATCTTTTCCACCTAGGGTTCACAAAACTGTCTGGCATCGTATGTACTAAACCAAGATGTACCACAACCCTGAGGACGTGACAACACTGGATTCTATCCCTTGACATTTTTTTGCAGTTGCATGAGAACATCTTATTCTCATTATCCACGTCAACTATAAAAACATCTATGTTGAAATCTGGATGTGTGACATGACCTCTTTTGGTCAGTTCATATTTCATTCCTCTATCAGTTGTTTCTTCCCTTGTTATTTCGAAAGTTGTGTTATCTGCTAGTTGCTTCTGAAACTTCAGAAATATGTCTGTAGTGTAAATGTTTATTGCATCTGTCTCAAGTTCATATCTGCTCCATGTTGGTGTTGTCTTCTCTGAAATCATGTTCCTTTTCCTGTCGAGCGCACTCAAGCATTTCTCCTGAGTTGCCTCATATGAATCTAGTAATTTCAGTATTGTGTCTGTGTGGTCGACATAGTCTTTCCACATGGAGTTGTTGCTCTCGCTTCTTGTCGTTGACGATGAAAAAGGATAGAAATGGTCCATGAAGTAGGGTGGTACCTAGTGATCTCTAATATCCCATAGATCTAGCAGATGCTTGTTGTTTGCAATTTCGTATTGTCGTTGGTTTGAGGACAAGTACGCCATGAGGGGGTCCTCGAGGCGTGCGGAAGAGAGGGGTGTGAGACGTACGGTGTTCCGGGACGGTGAGCACACAAGTTTACCCAGGTTCGAATCCGCCGGCTTTGGATGGACCCTACTCCTGCTAGCAATCCAGTAATACGGCAGAGCCGGAATATGGGTTACAAAGGTTTCGCCTGTGCGAGTTGAGATTGTAGACTATTGAGGTGTCTGGTGTTGCCCTAAAGGCTCTCCCTAGGACGGCTTATATAGATATCCGGCCTAGGGTTTACAGGAGAGATCAATCCGGCTACGACTAAGAGTTGGTTACAGAGTACATCTTGAACTACAAGTAACATTATGGGCCTAAGTCGGTAAGTCTTCTGGGCCTTCCCATAGTCGGATTGGACTCCATCTTCTCTCCCTAACTGGGCCGCCTGTGAAGCAAAGCTCTAACCCGAAGTGGGCCACCCTGGTCAGTGAGGATCTGTGAGGATACCCGGAAAGTATATCCCCAACAGTAGCCCCCGGAGGCCTCCAAGATCCAAAGTCGGATTTTATCATCGTCCAGCTTGATCTTCGGCTCGCAGAATCTTGAAGGGTTCCTAAAACTTTATAACAAAAAATACGATCCGGGTCTTAAAAGTAAGTCGGACCTTTCAATTAGTTATTCGGATTTTCCAGCTCGCTTTTAAACTAAGCCGGAACTTGGTCTCTAACACCACATGACACAAGCATGGTCAAGGCATGTCATCTGACAGACGCTCTGTCAGCACGACCGTTGGTGGGTCCGCGGTTCGCGGAACCGAGGCGCCGTTTCAATGCGTGCGTGGAGATCGAGGCGACGCAATCATCGCGCGGGCCCTTCCCAGTTCATTCCACGACGCGTGGCAATTACACTGTAGCGTTTGCACTAATCTTGGCGCAGGTAGGTGGATATAAGGGATTTAGATTCCTGCTTCTCCTCCCCACGAGTCCTTCGCCGTTTCTTTCTTCCTAATCCTCCAGCGCGCCCAGAGCCTTTTCGTCCTCCTCACACAGATCTCCTAGCGCCGCCACTTTAAGGTCACCTTTTCCACCGGAGAGAAAAATGGCTTCATCTTCTTCTTCCTCTCTGGCGGCGGCGGCGGCGGCGGAAGCAGCTGCGGAGAAAGAGAGCTTCCAGGGAATCTGGATCCCCTGCGCCCTCAACGACGACGGCCTCAAAAACATGGAGAAGGAGGGGCTTCTCGCCACCGGCAACTGGCGGAGCGGTTCCGGCGAAACCGTCCCCAATCCGCCCGAGGGCGAACGCGTCCACTTCGGCACCCATCTAGACCGAGGTTTGTCCTTTCCTCCCTCGGAGTTCTTCTCCGAGGTGATTGACCACTATGGAGTTCAACTCCATAATCTTCCTCCTAATTCTCTTCTAGAGATGAGCGCATATGCTGCGCTTTGCGAGGGCTTTCTCGGCATTAGGCCGAGTTTGCTTCTCTTCCGGTACTATTTCCATGTCCGGAGAAATTCCATTACTGCCGGTGTTCCTTATATCACCGGTACTATTTTTCTGTTAGACGAGACCGGGTATATCCCAAAATTTCTGCCAGTGACTCGGTCAAACAGTGGCCAGCCACTTTTTTCTATCATAGGGATATTCCGGCTCCCGGCAAAGCTATTGCTTTGCCGGCTGTTGTCGACAGAGCCGCCACAGCCCAGCCTTCCTGGGATGAGGCTGCTCCGGCTCTCACCGACGATCTGATCCTTGCTAAGAGGCGGATCGAATATCTTATCAAGCACAAGGGTCTGAAGGGATCCGACTTAGTCCAGTGTTGGGTCTCACGTCGGATCCAACCACTTCAGTACCACAGGGATAGACTGATGCACTCCATCACGTCTTCCAAAAAAGACTCTCTCCGCATCATCCCCAATGCCTACACCATCCAAGGTTACATAAGCCAGATCAAGTAACTGATCAAGGAGCGGATCGAGAGGAAAATTCCGGACATTTCTCTAGACATGCACACGGCGGAAAACCCCGTGGTAGCGGTAAGCTTCCATCAGCACACCTTTTTCGTGTTTCAATCTTTAAGTTATATATTGCAATGCTGACATGTTTTGTTGTTTTCAGCTTGCTGATCTCCCCGAGTCGGAGCTTGCTCCACTTGAAGGATATCCTCCTGAGTTTTCTCAAGAGACTGAAGTGGTCCCATTGCCGGATCTTGCGCTCAAGAAGCGTAAAGCTCCGATAGTGGCTGTTGGCACAAAGGAAGTGCCCGTTGTGAAGAGGTAACTTTCATTCACAATTTCCGCCTTTGTACCTTTCTCGAATTTCTTTCTGAGATGTAATATTTCCGACTTTACTACATTCTCAGAGCAAAGCCTCTCATCAAGGGTAAGGGGAAGGGGATTCCTGCGAAGCCCCTGCGACAGACGAAGCTTACCATAGCTTCCCCTGCCACGGCTCCTCCAAGTCCTGCCCCTCAACCTTCTGTAACACCGGCGATTATTCCATCTCCGGTTGTTGCAGAAGATCCAGCTCTTCCAACGGCACATGTGATCCTTGGATCGCACACTGACGTCACCATGGGTGCATCAGCTCAAGATAAGGGTGAACCCTCTTCGGGTAATGATCCCTCGGCTGAATTCTTCGCCGACAACCTCCTCAGCAACCCCGGACTTGCCAAGTTTGGCTTATCCCGGAAATCTGCAGAGGAGATCCAGTGGCTGGCCAGGCAAGTCCTGGACAAAAGCCATCTATCCCCCGAAGAGGAAGCGCAAGAAGCAGAGGACGTCAAGTTCTCTGACCTTCTCGCCCAAGTCCGCCTTCACGACGAGAGGATCAGGACTAGCGAGCTTCCAACAGCCCCAGTAATTCCTCTTACTCTCGCCGAGAAGATGGCAGCTGAGGTGAACGCGGGGTTAGACAAACTCACCCGCGAACAATATGTAAGTCGGAATTCCAACTCTTGTTTTTTACCTTATGTTATATCATATCCTCTAGCCCCCAAGCATGAAGTAGGATATGGAAATCCAGGTTTATGCTTTCATTAGGATGCCAAAGAATGAACTAGTGTAGCCCCCAAGGCTCGTGCTGATATTTAGCAAAAAATATTAGCCTGAGTCTTAAGTAGCTTTCTGAATTTGGGTATTCTGACTTACAGAAAGTGTGTTCCTATAACCAGGAATTGTTAAAAAATGTTTGTGATAAGCGGAGAGAGATCAAAGCTCTCCGGCTTAAAAATGCTGAGCTCAAGGTAGCCAAGGATGAAGCCAAAGGTAAACATTTCGAGATTCAAACCTTGTCTTTTGCCTTTTTCAATGTCGATTTTTTCTGAACTGTTGTTCTTTTTGACTTACAGCATTGGTGAAACAATCCATCGCTATGATTGAAGAGGTCGAGAACCTCAAAACCTTAGTGGTGGAGAACAAAGGACTTCCCCAAGAGCTGGATAAGCTCAAGGAGGATCATGAACGGAGCATAGCTCAAGTCCTCGAGTCCTCCTCCATGGCCACTGAAGAGCGCGATCTAAGATTGCCGCTCAAGATAAGGTTATCTCGGACCTCAAGAATGAGGTTGGCAGAGAAAAGGATATCTCCCAGGCACTCCGGGCTGAACTCCAGAGTCTCCGAGAGGAGAAAGCCAAGATTGACGACGTCATTCTTGGTATGTTCCATTTATCTGACTTATCATTTCTTCGACATTCATCAATGTCGGTTTTTTCATATCCTTGTTTTGTGTATAGGTCCTCTGAACTTGACGGACTCCTCCTCGTCCGAACCCCGCACTCACCGGCTTACCCAAGTCGGTGATCTTCTTCATGACTACCGCCTGTCCCTTGAGGACATTGGCGAGTCTCTCAGGATTCTGGACATGCCAAGCATGTCGGACTTCCAGGTGCGGGAGAAGGCCAAGGAGATGTCGCAGCTCGTTCAGGACTGGAACATGTCCTATGCGCGGACTGCTGCGCAGAACGATCTCACCATGGTCATGAGCCACCATGGGAACATGGAGATATGGCAAGTGACCAGAGGGTACTGTAAAGTAGACGAAGACGACCAGGAGCAAGACCTTCAAGCTATCATGCACTCCTGCGCCGGATATGGGTGCCACGTAGCTGACCTGACCAGCTACGAGGTGCCCATCTTCACCCGCGTGGATACTCCGCCACCTCCTCCAGAAGACGCCAAAGAAGTTTTCGACGATGAACGGACCACCTCGGATCCGGAAATCTCGGCACGATATCAAGGCGGAGTAACCAGTGATCCGACAGGTTCTTCATCTCCTCCTGCATCATAGATCAGAAAACTATGTATTATTCTGGAAAGACATGATGTGTTTTTGTAAATATTAAGTACTATGACTTTTGCTAGTGCTAAGTTTTTTATCTATTCAGCACTTTTGTCTTAGACTATTTGCGTGCCTGAAATGTTTTCATAAGCACTTAGAATTTTCCGCCTCTACTTATCATTTATCTGGCTTTCCGCCACATCCCTTTCGTGAGCCAGCTAAACCTTCAGCCGGAAACTTTGCCAAGCAACGGAGCTCAATTGCTAAACCAGTTTAAACTCGGAAACAAATCCGGCTTCCAGTACCAACAATTCACTACTCGGAAGATACCCGCATCCAGCAATCAGATAAATAACCCAAGTAAAGACTAGAATTTTTTTTAGAGTTATACCCGAAGGTAGAAGTTTTAGAATCGGAAATCTAAACCAGAACGAACATGAGCATAAAGTACTTTCAAGCATTCTGGGATTTTCGACTATGACATGATCATTAGGAAATAAGATGGTAAAAACTTCTCAGGAAAACTTTGAGGTAACCAAAACTTTTATTTCTCACAGAACATGTACATATGTATGATTACAAAGAAAGATAAAACTAAGAATAAAAGGGACGTAGCTGAGAAATATTCCATGGTCTGTCTAATTCATCCGGATTTGTACTGCCTCTAGCTCTCTTTCTCTTCTTAGTTGCAGGTCTTTCTTTGACTGACCTCATGTCAGTTAAGTAGTACGACCCATTGTGCAATACTCGACTAACTAAAAAGGGCCCTTCCCATATTGGGGAAAGTTTGTGCTTTCTTTGTTGCACAAGCCGGAGAACCAAATCACCTTTATTGAAAGATCTAGTTCGGACTCTCTAGCTATGATACTTGCGTAACTTCTGCTGATAGGCTGTAGATCTCATTTCAGCAACGACGCGAACTTCTTCGACTAAGTCGAGATCATTTTGTCGAGAAATCTCGGCATCCTCTTCGATATACGTGGCCACTCTAGGAGAAGTATGAATCAAATCACTAGGAAGAACTGCTTCTGCGCCATAGACCAAGAAGAAAGGTGTATATCCTGTTGACCTGTTAGGAGTTGTTCGCAAACTCCAAATTACAGAGGGTAGTTCCTCTGCACAAGCCCCCGCAGCACGTCTAAGTGGTGCTTCGAGTCTTGGTTTCAAGCCATGTAGAATTAAACCATTTGCTCTTTCGACTTGTCCGTTAGCCTGTGGATGTGCGACTGACGCAATGTCAAGCCGGATATTTTGCTCGTCGCAGAATTCAGCCAACTCTCCCATGGAAAAGTTACTCCCGTTGTCCGTGATAATGCTATGCGGATAACCATACTGGATTATAACATCCTCGACAAATCTTTTGGCTGTTGCTCCATCACAACTAGTGACAGGTTTAGCCTCGATCCATTTCATGAATTTATCCACCATCACTAAGAGGTGAGTAAATCCACTTGGAGCTCGTTTAAAAGGTCCTACCATATCAAGCCCCCAGACCGCAAAAGGCCATGTTATAGGTATTGTTTGCAGTCTGCCGGAACATGAGCTTGCTTGGCATACTTTTGGCAGCCTTTGCATGTCTTGACTAATCGTTCGGCATCTGCCTGAGCTGTAAGCCAGAAAAAACCATGTCGAAAAGCTTTTGCCACTAAATATTTGGCTGCAGCATGATGACCACACTCTCCTTCGTGGATTTCTCTTAAGATTTCCACTCCCTCTTCGGGAGATACAAAACGCTGAAAACCCCAGAAACACTCCGTTTATGGAGCTCACCTTTAACAATAGTATAGGCTTTTGCTCGTCGGATAATCTGCCGGCTCAGCACCTCGTCTTCGGGTAATTTGCCATCTACTAAGTAATCAAGGTAGGGTTGAGTCCAGCTAGGAATTATAGCCAGAACTGCTATTAAAGGTGAGTCGGATTTGGTCAGATATTCCTCATCTACTCCCTTTATCAAGGGAACTTTGAGGTGCTCTAAAAATGCGCCATCCGGAACCTCTTTTCGCGCAGAACCTATTCGAGATAGTGCATCTGCTTCCTCGTTTTCTGCTCGAGGGATGTGTTGAACTGCAAACCCCTTGAACGATTTAGATAAATCATCCATGACAGCCTTATGTGCTTATTTGCATTACAAATATCCGAGACTTGCTGAGCAACAAGATCCGAATCTCCGTAACACATCAAACGTCGGATGCCAATATCCTTAGCAATCCGGATTCCATGCAGCAGTGCTTCATACTCGGCAATGTTGTTTGTCGCTGTGAAATGGATCGGCAACACGTATAAAAGTTTATCTCCTTGGGGTGATTTGAGCACCACGCCAGCCCCTGAGCCCCCTCGAGCCTTGGACCCGTCGAAAAAGAGGGTCCAATATTCCGACTCAGGGACGACCATGTTCTCCTTGGTCTCTGTCCAATCAGCGACAAAGTCGGCAAGGATCTGGGATTTGATTGTTGTCCGGGGTTTGTACTCAATATCGAAAGCTATAAGCTCTATACCCCATTTGGCGACGTGTCCTGTGGCATCGCTATTGTTGATTATATCTCTCATGGGAGCTTTGCTCACCAAGGTGATTGGATGCTCCTGAAAATAGTGTCGTAACTTACGAGATGATAGAAAAACACCGTAAGCCAACTTTTGATAGTGCGGACATCGCTGTTTTGATTCTGTCAGGACCTCACTGACAAAGTATGTCGGACGCTGCACCAGGTGCTCCTGATTTTATTCTGGTCTCTCCACCACCATAACTATACTGACAACCCTATTTGTCGCAGCAATTTAAAGCAACATCGGTTCCTGAGGTTCCGGCGCTGCTAGGATAGGAGCAGATGAGAATACTTTCTTCAGGTCTTGTAGTGCAGCTTCAGCTTCGTCAGTCCAAACAAAATCCTTGGTCTTCTTCAGGAGTTTGTATAATGGTGCGGTTCTTTCACCAAGCCGGCTTACAAATCGACTGACCGCAGCAATGCAACCAGTTAATCTTTGTACGTCCTTCAGGCGAGTTGGCCTAGAAATATTGAGAATAGCCTTGATCTTATCACGGTTCACCTCTATGCCTCGTTGAGACACGATAAAACCTAACAATTTTCTGGCTGGTATTCCAAAGAAGCATTTCTTCGGGTTAAGCTTGATGTTGTATTTTCCTAAATTGGCGAACGTCTCCTCTAAGTCGGAAATCATTGTTTCCTTCTTTTTGGACATGACCGCGATATCATCCACGTATCCATGTACATTGCGTCCGAGTTGATCATGGAGGCAACGCTGCATCGTGCGCTGGTACGTAGCTCCTGCATTCTTCAGCCCAAAGGGCATTGTAACATAACAGAAGGTTCTGAAAGGGGTTATGAATGAAGTCTTGATTTTATCAGATTCCTTCATCCGGATTTGGTGATAACCGGAATATGTGTCGAGAAAACAGAGGAGTTCCGAGCCTACCGTAGAATCGATAAGTTGATCAATTCTAGGCAGAGCGAATGGATCTTTTGGACAAGCCTTGTTCAAGGCAGTATAATCAACACACATCCTTAAATCAGTGGTGTCCTTTTTAGGGACCATTACAGGGTTGGCCGACCAATCAGTATGGATGACCTCTTCTATGAATCCGGCTAACTCGAGCCGCGCTAGTTCCTTAGCTATTGCCTTACGCTTTTCATCACCAAACCATCGTAAGGACTATTTGACGGGTTTAGCATTCGGGTTTACATTTAGAGAGTGCTCGGCAAGTTCCCTAGGTACTCCGGTCATGTCAGATGGCTGCCATGCGAAGATATCTTGATTTGCTCGGAGGAACTTGACGAGCATGCTTTCCTATGCGCTACTTAGGCCTGCGCCTATCTGGGTCACCTTGGAGGGGTCATCATCCTTCAATGGCGTCGTCTTCGTCTCTTCTGATGCCTTGAACTCCGGATTTGGCGTTGTCACCTCCTTCTTTGTTGTGGGCATCTCGGACGGATCTATGCTCTTCTTGATCTCCTGGTACTCCTGGGCGTGCAGCACGGCTTTGGCAAAGGCGGCATTTCCATCCTCGCACTCTCGCGCTTTCTTCGGGTCTCCCCTGATGGTGATCACGCCGTTGGGACCTGGAATTTTCATCATATTGTAAATGTAACACGGACGAGCCATAAAAGCCCAGTAAGCCGGACGTCCGAATATAGCGTGGTATGCGCTCTTGAACGGGACCACTTCGAAGGAAAGTGCCTCCGTTCGATGATTTTTTGGTGTTCCAAAAGTAACATCCAAAGTGATCTCTCCCAGGGAATTAGCTTGTCTTCCTGGGACAACTCCGTGAAAAATCACAAAGCTATGGTTAAGCTGTGTTTCCGAGATCTTCATCCGGCGTAGCGTTTCTACATAGAGAATATTGATGTTGCTACCACCTTCCATGAGGGTCTTGGAGAAAACATAACCGTCAATAAGTGGATTGACGATTAAGGCGTATTTTCCTTGCCTGTATAGCTTAGGCGGATGATCAGCGCGGTCAAACGTTATTGCCACTTCCGACCAGTCCGGATACTGAGGGACAGCCGGAACTGTTGCGTTAAGCTTGTGGAGAACTGCTTTCTTGACCTTTGCTGGTTGAGATCCGAGGAAGGTGACGTAAGTGTCCTTCTTGGTAGGAAAAGTTTTCTTCCCTTCCGACTTGGGATTTGAAACATCGGCTTCCTCCATGTCGGAATCTTCCTTGGTCTCTTTGTCTTTTTCGGGATTTTTCTTTCCCTTCTTCCACTTAGTTTTGTAGCCCGCGGTATCATCTCTCTTGATGTTGTCGTTAAAACGACATTCAGCGTTGGTGTGGGACGAGCGCCCATTGGCGTCCAAGTGATGCACACATGGGTTATTGGCGATGTCAGCCCAAGTGTAGGTTTTTCCTGGTTGTTGCTCTCCTCTACCTTGGACCCTTGATGTCCCACGGCCACGCCCGCGGCCTCTGCCACGTCCTCCTCGTCCTCCAGACCCGGAAACAGTAGTGACTACTGCCGTCTCCGCGTTGGGTTTTTCTTTCGAGGTGTTTTTGCGCTTCTGAGCCTTTTGCTTTGTCTTTGCTGACTAAGGCACGGCCAGGACATTGAGTAATCCCTCTACATCGTCATCAGCATCTGCATACTTGCTCGCTATTTCTATCATCTCTCCTAGATCAGTAACCTTGTCGCACTTCAAGCGATGCGCAGTAAACCAATTGGGAGACCTGCAATGAAAGCTTCAATCCCAGTTTGATCATTTACTCCCTCGCAGGATTTCTTGGTGTCAATCCATCATCCGAGATAATCTCGACAAGTTTCCCCGGCTTTCTGGGTGCAACGCTATAGGTCTCCAACCGTACAGGGCCTCCGATATGTGCCTTCGAAATTCCGAAAGAACGCACTTTGTAAATCATACCAGTTGTGGATGGTGTTCGCCGGAAGTTCATTGAGCCATGATCGTGCCGTCTTTCACAACATAAGTGGGAGATATCGGGTTGCGACCAGGCTGTTTCCGCCTTTGGCGATGCAGCAAGCTTGGAAGAAGTCCTGTAACCAGGTGTCTGGCCGAGCAAAGCCATCGTAGGCTTGAATATGTCTTGAGATAACAAATCCTTCCGGGATTTTGTAGCTCTGATGCGTGGTCCGAAGCACTTTGGGCCCACGTACACGTCATCGTTTTCGTAGCGCCGAGCCTCTATGTTGGAGTTGATCCTGTGCCTTGCGTCGTTTGGGGATAGGGATCGTCCCGAATATCGGCTGGGGCTGCGGTGCCTTGGAGCTGGAATTCGGCTTCTGCCACCACCTCCTCCGCCATGTCGTCCTCCTTGACCTCCTTGGGGGCCGTTGTGATAACTGTGGCGTGGAGAGGGTGGTGCAGCTGGGTTGTTTCCGGCTGGTCGCCGGCCTCCATCCGGAGCGTCATTATTCCGGTTCCGGGGAGGTTCTTGACTATGACGAGCCCCCTGTCGGTTTGTGCCAGCGTGGTTTCCGTCGTTCCTTCGTCCGTCGTTCCCACATTGGTGAGGCTCAGCCGGACGGTTTTCATGTCTAGGAGGTGGCATTTTCTGACGATCCTCCTCCTGACGTTTCTCTTTATCTTCTCCTTTTTGGGGAGGGTTCCTCGGAATCAGTGCAGCGCTCGCATCTTTCTCGGCTGCTGGAGCGATGTTGCTCCAGTTATGTGTAGTTCTGCGGTGCTGTCCTGACAATCCGGTTCTTGAATAATTGTCTTCCCTGCGTTCGGGGTGACGATGCTGCGCCCGTTTGTAGTGAGATCTTACGTCAGCCCATGCCGGATCTGTGCGACATTGGTCGGAATCCGAGACCAGCTTTTGACTTCCCGACAGGGTGACCTTTTGCTGTTCCAGACCCTTATTGAGTAGCTTGATACCCAAACGTATCTCCTCTGGTCCTGGATTAGCCGATACAATTTTGCGAGCTGCCATGGTATTTTGCACCGGTGTTGGGTAAACCCAATCTCCATTGCTGTCCTTCCGTGGCTTTCCCATCTCATCTCCAAAAAGGACGACACGGACACGTGGGAATTGGTTGTCATCTATGTGACGCTTCTGTGTCTTCTGACGTAGACGGGACATATACTCCTTGTTTAACATGCGCTTCTTTTCCACCTCGATGTTTTTGGCTTCATCAAGGAGTTGTTGATGACGCGCTTCTAGGGCTTGGGCCCTTTCGTCCAGCTCATCTGCAGTAAGTTCTGCAGCTGTAGGGATAGGTGTGGTTAATGCGGCATCGATGAGTTTACGCGCACCTTCAGTGATCACGTGTCCATCCACCGATGCTTCTTTTTTCGGCTCATCTGGCATAAGTGCTCCATCCGAGTCTTCCTCGTATTCCTTGGCAATCACCTCCTCTGTCAGAGGATCTTTTGCCGGGGTCTTGTTCTTCTTGTTCTTCTTCTTTGCCTTCTTGGCAGCGCCGGTAGCAAAGACGGCTTTGGGTCTGTTTCCCAGAGTCAAGCTCTGATCGGTACTTTCGGACATCTAGAGTTCGGGATTGTCTCCGACTTCCATATCATCCTGCACTTTGGGAGAGTGTTCCCCGGATCCTTCGTCCATGGCTTCTCCATCTTCTGCAGCTTTGGAGTTATACTCCTCGTCATATTCCGTGGAGAACTTTTGGAAATCTGCCGATGTCATGGACTCATCCGAGGATGCGGGAACGTCGGCGTTTGTTCCAATTGCCTCCAGCACTGAGTCGATGTTTTCTCCAGCATCGGCAGAGCCAGATCCGGATCCAACATATCCGACGAGGTGCGATGCGTGCTTCCTGAGGTACCTGCGGCTTTCGCGATTAGCCATGTCGAAACTTTTAATGGTTTCGAGGATTGCTTCTGCGCTAGCGCCTTGTAGTATCATACATCTTAGTGTGTACCTGAGGAAGGGCCTGTCTGTCCCGACATCGTCAGAGTCGGAATCAGTGTCGCTGATGTGCTACTCCTGGATTTCGACTTCCACGGGTGGGTCGATCTAGGATCCGGCTTCTCCAGGGAGATCCACTCCAGATTCGACTTGGACCGTGAGGTCTTCTTCAGGATCGGATTTCTCCACCATCTCCGCAATTGGTCCGGGCTGGGTGGGATTAGGGTTTTCTGAGATCCGGAACTCTGCCGCCTCCGCTGACAAAGGGGACCTAGAAGATTCTTCTGCCTCTATCATCACCGCTGGGGTGGGTTGGGCAGGTTCAGCAAAACCGATGTAAACATCGATCTCGCCAAAAGACATGATTGTATAGGCAGTCATGGCCTCCCTAGCCAGAATCCAAGTCTCGTCGAGAACGATGAGAGGGACGTCGCTGGCGTAGAGGATGCGACCGACAGCGATGGTCTCGCCGATTCCGATTCTTGCAGATTCCGCTCGGAACGCAGATCCGAAGCTCACTTGCTCCACGGTGGGCGCCAACTTTCGTCGGTTTGAGGACAAGTACGCCATGAGGGGGTCCTCGAGGCGTGCGGGGGAGAGGGGTGTGAGACGTACGGTGTTCGGGACGGTGAGCACACAAGTTTACCCAGGTTCGAATCCGCCAGCTTTGGACGGACCCTACTCCTGCTAGCAATCCAGTAATACGGCAGAGCCGGAATATGGGTTACAAGGGTTTCGCCTGTGCGAGTTGAGATTGTAGACTATTGAGGTGTCTGATGTTGCCCTAAAGGCTCTCCCTAGGACGGCTTATATAGATATCCGGCCTAGGGTTTATAGGAGAGATCAATCCGGCTACGACGATGAGTTGGTTACAGAGTACATCTTGAACTACAAGTAACATTATGGGCCTAAGTCGGTAAGTCTTCTGGGCCTTCCCGTAGTCGGATTGGACTCCGTCTTCTCTCCCTAACTGGGCCGCCCGTGAAGCAAAGCTCTAACCCGAAGTGGGCCACCCTGGTCAGTGAGGATCTGTGAGGATACTCGGAAAGTATATCCCCAACACGTATTTTTCCAATACTTGCCTCCAGCATTTTTCAAACTTGTCTACAGTCAATGAGTTCTTTATTATATGTCTAAGTTCTTCTGACAGGCTTTATTTTCTTGCTAAAATGCTCGCAAGCTTTTCCTGCATCTTTTTTATTATGTGCCAGAGGCAGAACCTGTGGATTGTGTCAAACAGTATATCCAGTTCATCAATTGCTTTCTTCATTGCTCTACACTGGTTAGTGATTATGTACTTTGGTGCTTTACCACCCATTTCCAAGACAAAAGTTTTGAACAGCCACTTGAATGATTCAGCTGACTCGTCCTGCAGGAGACCAATCCCTAACAAAACTGTGTTCTCATGGTTGTTCACGCCATTGATTGGTGCAAAAGGCATGTTGTATACGTTGGTCTAGAACGTTGTGTCGAATCACACGTATTTACCATATAGTTCGTAGTTCATCCTGCACATTGCGTCTGTCCAGAAGATGCTATGAATGGCGTTTGTGTGGTCAATGTCGAATTTATATGAGAATCTAGGAACCTTTGATTGAAGACAGGTAAACCGCTTCAAGCATTCCTCTATATCTTTATTTCTGTTGTCTTTCTTGTCAACATACTTAAGGTTTGACATGTCTTTGTATCAAAACCAACTCCTTTGTTTAAAAGTTTCATTTCACTGTATATTTGCATCACTCTCCTCGGTGGAATTTTCCAAGGTGTAGTATATGTATAAATTCCTTGTCTTGCTGTGTCATTGACTTATGGAATTTTGAAAACCCGATGAGCCAATCTGTTGGGTGCAAAGGGTGATTGTGATCCGTTTTACTGTTTTGTACATCCATCCTTTTTCTATTTTCTTTACCACAATGGATACAGGGCAAGAGCACCTGATAGTAGAACTTGTTTTCCTTTCCTTTACAACTTTCTCAGTTATGTGAGTTGATACATTGCAAATGTATCTATAATTTTTGATGTTCCTGATGGGTTCGTAGCATGGAAAACAAAAAAATTCTACCGCAAGAACGAACAAAACCCAGATCTAATCTAGATAAAAGCCAAGATCTAATCTATTAGACATGTGCAACGAGATAGATCGGTACTAACCCTTGTAGATCCGAAAGCGTTACGAGATTGGATCTCGTGGTTGATGTAGTCGATCACTTGCCGATCTCAAGATCGTGTGGACGATCCTTCCGGCGCCGCGTTCCGGCAGCGCTTCCGCAGTCGGTCACACGTGCGGAGTCGAAGCAGACCTTCCTCTCCTCGTTCCAGCGAGCAGCAGAGGTAGTAGATCTTCTCCACGGAATCCCAGCAGCACGACAGCGTGGTGGTGGTGGTGGAGTAGAGAATTCTGCAGGGCTTCGCCTATGCCTGTGCAGAAGAAAGGAGGAGGAGAGAGGCGGCGAAGATTTGGAGTAGTTGAGGAGCACCTGGAGGGGGCGCCCCTACCCCTCTATTTAAAGGGGGAGGCGCCATGGGAGGGGGAGTCCTTGTAGGACTCCCCTCCCTCCTATGGCCGGCGGATTGGGAGGTGGGGGGAGGAGTCCTCCCCCCCCCCACGAATCCTTGTCTTACCCCACAAGGACTCCTTGATCCTTTCTTGGTTTTCAAGAAAACTCCAAGAAATCTTCCAGAACCTTCCGGAACATTCCGAAACCTTCTAGAAACCTCATACAAATACTCCGGAACATTTCCTAACTCAGAAAATGATCCCCAATATATGAATCTTATTCTCCGGACAATTCCGGATCTCCTCATGATGTCTCGGATCCAATCCGCGACTCCGAACAACATTCGGTCTCCAACACACATTCCATATCTACTTAAAACAACTTCGAACCTTAAGTGTGTCACCCTACGGTTCGTGAATATGCAGACATGACAGAGACACATCTCCTATCAATAACCATCAGCGGGATCTGAAGATCCATAACGGCTCCCACATACTCAACGATGACTTCCTGATCGATAGAACCATTAACATACGAAACCAATTCCCTTTGTCACGCGATACTATACTTATCCGAGGTTTGATCGTCGGTATCTCCATACCTAGTTCTACCTCGTTACTGATAAGTACTCTTTACTCGTTCCGTGATGTGTCATCCCTTGTGACCTAGTCACATGCTTGCAAGCTAACTAGATGACATTCCACCGAGAGGGCCCAGAGCATATCTATTCGTCATATGGATGGACAAATCCCAATCTTGGTTCATGCGCTTCAACACATACTTTCAGAATACCCAATGACACCTTTATGACCACCCAGTTACGAAGCGGTGTTTGATGTCATCAAAGTATCCATCCGGTGATGGTGATTAACATAACCTCATGGTCGAAGGATTAGGTTACTATGCATTTGAAAGGTTATAGCAATACGAACTTAATGACTTGATCTTATGCTACGCTTACTACGGGTGTGTGTGTCTATCACATCATTCTCCTAATGATATGATCTTGTTATTAACGACATCCAATGTCCATGATCAGGAAACCATGATCATCCATTAATCAACAAGCTAGTTTAACAAGAGGCTTACTAGGGACTCTTTTATGTTTACAAAACACACAAGTATTAATGTTTCCGGTTAATACAATTATAGCATGGGATGTAAACATTTATCATAAACATATAAGATATAATAATAACCACTTTATTATTGCCTCTTGGGCATATCTCCAACAGTCTCCCACTTGCACTAGAGTCAATAATCTAGTTAAAAACTTGTGCATTCAACACCTATGGCTTTCTGGTGTTGTATAGACACTATAGCTTGTGGTAAACATAATCTTCGGATCTGACACTTCTAGGTCCGTGTGTATTTGCATGTCCTTGCGTCTCTACGCATTACTCATTCTCCAATGAGATGGCATTGTATAAATTTGGTCCTTGGGTGAGACCTTTAGTTCCTTGGGATTAAATTATGTTGATACAATTGTCATACAATGTATCTTCATAGTATTATCCCGCTATGAACCACGCCTACTTTGATAACAAACTACTTAACACAAATGCCCTCCTTTGCTGCTACTATAGCAGTTATATACTTAGCCTTTTGTTGTAGTATCCGTCACAATATCTCAACTTTGGAACTCATCCAAATCCATCATGGAACATCCTTTCCATTATATTGTGCCACCCATAGTCTAAATTGAGATAAATTTAATTTGTATCTTGTGACAAAACTAGTATCAATGTAACACTTTACAATGAACTACCTTTAATTATTTGTCACTTATACATGATATATTCTTAGTTCTTCCAAAGCTCATAAGAATATCTTTACTATTGTCCAATGATCATCTTATGAATCATTCTGGTATATGCTCATAACATTTAGAGCATAGGACATATCTGCATGTGTACATCTCAAAGAATGATTGATCAAAATATTCTTGTGATTTCACCAAGTGTCAAAACACTTGAATCTCGTGTCAACACACTTGAATCTTGATTTAGTCCTTTCCGTGCGTCAAGAACCTTTCTTGTTGTTTCCATATTGAACTCATTCAACATCTTATCTATGTACATTTGGCAAAACCATATTAGCGCCTCAATCTATCCATATAGACATTGATGCCTAATTCTTGAGTTATGCCTAAGTCTTTCATCGAAATGAAATTCTTAACCTGTGTCAATAAAAGATACATTATTTCCAATCAACAATATGTCTTTCACATAATGTATTAGAAATATGTCTTAGCGCTCCCAATTAATTTCTTGCAAAATGCAAACATCTTCATCGTCTCTGAAGATTCCAACTCCG
This sequence comes from Avena eriantha, assembly GCA_910589775.1. Lineage (NCBI taxonomy): Eukaryota > Viridiplantae > Streptophyta > Magnoliopsida > Poales > Poaceae > Avena > Avena eriantha. The sequence continues at coordinate 391,315,777 of OU342741.1, forward strand.
CGATGCTCACTTCAACCATTGAAGTTTTGCATACTCTTTTAGCATCCTTTGAATTAACAAAACCCTTTGGATCGTGTCATGTACACGTCCTAGGTAACCATTCTATTAGAAGAACTTGTTTTGTTTGTTCAACTACCATATACCAAAATATATGTAGTGGTTGCTACATTAATCCGTCCAGACTAAATGTCGCTATGAAAGATCTATCATAGTCAATTCCTTGAACATTGTCGTAAACTCTTTCCGACATGTCGACTATTTCATAGATTTGAAACATCCATGTCTATTTCTTTATAGATCCAAACACGACCGATAGGCTTCACGCCTTTCTAGAGGGTCTTCTAAGTTCAGAAACTTGATTTCTCGTGTATGGACACTATCACGGATTCCATGACTTCTAGTCATTTTATGGAGTCAGGGCCCATCATCGCTTCTTTGCATGTTGTCGGTTCATCATTGTTAAAACAATAACGACTTGCTTATCAAATCTTACTATTTGATTCTTACCGACCCACACGGTTCTATAGGAACTCTAATCTCCGAGATCACACCTTTTGTAATCACGAGAGCCATGAGCATTGTGGCCGCCACTGGGACACATTCCGGCGCTACGCTACTTAGCACATATAGCTAAGGTTCAACAACCTTATCAAAGTTCTATTGTCCTCCCACTTAACTTTTCACGAAAAATTCCTTCTCAAGAAACTTGACGTTCCAAGTAACAAACTCTTTTGTCCTAAGTGTTATGGAGAAATTCCCAAAAAATTCTTTGTGATAACCTACAAAGACGTGCTTATCCGACTTTGGTTGTAAACATTTTACTTATGCATAACATACCAAAATTTAAGAAAAGACAATTCGGGTTTTATCCCAAACCATGACTTATATGGTGTCATTTCAACGGATCACGATGGAGCTCTTTTCAGTGTAAAAGCGGTAGTCACTAAAGCTTTAATCTTTAATATATAATGGCAGTTTTATAAATGACACCTTTGATCTTACCATGTCAAACAAGGTTTCATTACATATCTTGAACACTCCATACTCCTATGGTGTTTTGGGAAATGCAAATCCATGGAACGATTCCTCAAATCTTAGGTGTTTTGCTAAACTTGTAACTCAAACATCTTTCTTTATGATCGAATCATAAACTCTTTATTTTCTTGTTACAATGATTTTCAACTTCATCTTGAAAGTCTTTGAACAACTTTCAAATGTTTTCATACTTCCTCTTTATTAAGTAAATATACATATATATTCACTCAAATTTTCGGAGAAAGCATATGAAGCAAAAAGATCCATCGCATATGGCTACACATAATGGACTATGCATATCAGCATGCTCAATTTCCAATAAGCTAGTCATCCGTTCCTCTCTGGCCCATGGACGGAGTTTCAATTATCTCGAGGAAAGTCTCACATGCGTCAATTGATCAAAATCAAAAGACTCCAAAATTCCATCAACATGGATTTTCTTCATGTTTTCTTTCAAATATAATTTAAACAGCGATGTCACTTCATAAGTGATCTTTCAATCATTTGTCTTGCGACATTTTAGCAATAGTGTTTATGGATGTGATTTCTCCCACCAGACTTGTAAAAGTTCATCCATCCTTTACGGAATACGGTAATTATTTGAACAACCATTGTTCTCGTAATACCGGAACAAAATAACAATTATTAAAACAAATCTTGAAGGCTAGGCTTGATGTCAACGAAAAACACAATAATATTTTATTTGTTTTCGATGAACATCATCACTCATTCTCTTGCTAGTTACTTAGGCCATTGTAGTTCATGAATTGTGTTGTCCTGTATGACACTTCATACCAACCAATTCGGTATCCAATACCGCAGAACCACATTGTTTAACAACCAAGGAATACAGCCATAACATGTATCTTCTATATGCCTAAGTTGGACATCTCCAACCTTTTATTTTCTTCCAAATATTTTATAGATTCTCTTTCAGCAATTCCTTTTCTTTTAAAAGAATCTATCAACATCAATAGTGGTGTCATCAACATGACACATGGTACAAAGCGTATATAGTCAACTACTAATACCTTTGGACTTGCACTTTGAGGTGGATCACCATCATCAAACTTTTGGTGTTCTTTCAAAAATCCATTCTTTAGTAATCTTTTAGTGTAATAAACATTTTACTTACATCTTCTATTCATCCTTATCATGACAACTTTCATGATCAAGCTGCTATAGCTTATAAAGGTGAATTGCGAGTATAATGTTTCTTTTTCAAAACCTTTTGGAGGATTAGGACGACTAGCGTCTCCAACCTTCACAAATTTTCATCAAATATGAGGACGTATACTCTATCATGTTGTAACCAACACATTGTTTTAGATATCGCAATACCTTTCACATATGATGGTTTCTGAAACATTGCTTTCAGCTCTTAGATAAACTTGATATTAAAAAACAATCTTTTGAGTATCAAGAATCATGGAGGCAAACATGATACATTAGATACTAACACTGGAATTGTTACTCTTGATTTAATTCTATTTATTAAACTTCATGGAGTAAATAGAGTTTGCTGAAATTTTGCAATAGGACTTATAAACTTTAAATTGACATTCAAAACAATACGATACCAGTTCGTAAAGTAAATATCCAGAATTTCTATAGTTCCACTATCTCAACTATAACTAAGCGTAAGGTGGTGAACGGATGCCAATGACTACACCAAACTATGCAAATTCACTTTGATTGTGTTTATGATAAATTGAGTTCGACTAATCCAAATTACAAATGAACTCCCACTCAAAACAACATCCCTCGAGTTGTTTTAGTGATTACACGAACCAAATCCACTACACCAAGTCCGATCATCACGTGAGATGATGTAGCTTTAAAGGCGAACAATCAACATGTTCATCATATCATCCATATGACTCATGCTTTACCTTTCGGTATTCCGTGTTCCGAGACCATGTCTGTACATGCTAGTCTCGTCAAGGTTAACCTTAGTTTCCGCATGTGCAAATCTGGCTTGCACCCGTTGTATGCACACGTAGAGTCTATCACACCCGATCATCACGAGATGCTTCGAAACGACGAGTCTTAGCAATGGTGCCAACTAAGGACGAACACTTTATTACTTGATATTTAGTGAGAGGGATCATCTTATAATGCTACCGTCGCGATCTAAGCAATACAAGATGCATAAAGGATTAACATCATAGGCAATTCATAATATGTGATATGATATGGCCCTTCTTCTTGTTCCTTTGATCTCCATCTCCAAAGCATGGACATGATCTCCATCATCACCAGCGTGGCGTCAAGGTCCGTGGCGCCGCTTCATGGTTGTCCATCACCAACAACAACTATTACAACTACTTGGAATAAAGCTATTACATGATGAATAGACACGCAGGTCTTAAAAAAAATTTAAAGACAACCATTAGGCTCCTGCCGGTTGCCATATTACAATAAGGATCATTGCATACATCAAATATAATCACAATCACATAATGGCCATATCACATCACAAAACCCCTGCAAAAACGAGTTAGACGCCTCTAATCTTCTTTGCACATTTTACGGGGCTTGGGGCTTTCGAATAAGAACGGATCTTACCTACAAACATGAACCACAACGTTGATACAAGTGCTATCAAGTGCAAAGTGTAAATTGGATCTATACTATGGTGGGAGAGACAGACACCCGCAAAGCCACTTGTGCAAAGCAAGTTACACGTCAAGCGTGGAGCAAGTCTCATGTGCGATGACATGTAAGGTTAGCCCGAGCCGCTTCATCCCACCATGCCGCAAGATGCAAAGTACACAAAGCAAAAGATGGCACGAGCACCAACGCCCACAAAACCATTGTGTTCTACTCGTGCAACAGATCTACGCATAGATACGGCTCTGATACCACTGATGGGTTCGTAGCATGGAAAACAAAAAATTTCTACCGCAAGAATGAACAAAACCCAGATCTAATCTAGATAAAAGCCAAGATCTAATCTATTAGACATGTGCAACGAGATAGATCGGTACTAACCCTTGTAGATCCGAAAGCGTTACGAGATTGGATCTCGTGGTTGATGTAGTCGATCACTTGTCGATCTCAAGATCGTGTGGACGATCCTTCCGGCGCCGCGTTCCGGCAGCGCTTCCGCAGTCGGTCACACGTGCGGAGTCGAAGCAGACCTTCCTCTCCTCGTTCCAGCAAGCAGCGGAGGTAGTAGATCTTCTCCACGGAATCCCAGCAGCACGACGGCGTGGTGGTGGTGGTGGAGTAGAGAATTTTGCAGGGCTTCGCCTATGCCTGTGCAGAAGCAAGGAGGAGGAGAGAGGCGGCAGAGATTTGGAGTAGTTGAGGAGCACCTGGAGGGGGCGCCCCTACCCCTCTATTTAAAGGGGGAGGCGCCATGGGAGGGGGAGTCCTTGTAGGACTCCCCTCCCTCCTATGGCCGGCGGATTGGGAGGTGGGGGGAGGAGTCCTCCCCCCCACGAATCCTTGTCTTACCCCACAAGGACTCCTTAATCCTTTCTTGGTTTTCAAGCAAACTCCAAGAAATCTTCCAGAACCTTCCGGAACATTCCGAAACCTTCTAGAAACCTCATACAAATACTCCGAAACATTTCCTAACTCTGAAAATGATCCCCAATATATGAATCTTATTCTCCGGACAATTCCGGATCTCCTCGTGACGTCCCGGATCCAATCCGAGACTCCGAACAACATAAGGTCTCCAACGCACATTCCATATCTACTTAAAACAACTTCGAACCTTAAGTGTGTCACCCTACGGTTCGTGAATATGCAGACATGACAGAGACACATCTCCTATCAATAACCATCAGCGGGATCTGGAGATCCATAACAGCTCCCACATACTCAACGATGACTTCGTGATCGATAGAACCATTAACATACGAAACCAATTCCATTTGTCATGCGATACTATACTTATCCGAGGTTTGATCGTCGGTATCTCCATACCTAGTTCTACCTCGTTACTGATAAGTACTCTTTACTTGTTCCGTGATGTGTCATCCCTTGTGACCTAGTCACATGCTTGCAAGCTAACTAGATGACATTCCACCGAGAGGGCCCAGAGCATATCTATCCATCATATGGATGGACAAATCCCAATCTTGGTTCATGCGCTTCAACACATACTTTCAGAATACCCAATGACACCTTTATGACCACCCAGTTACGAAGCGGTGTTTGATGTCATCAAAGTATCCATCCGGTGATGGTGATTAACATAACCTCATGGTCGAAGGATTAGGTTACTATGCATTTGAAAGCTTATAGCAATAAGAACTTAATAACTTGATCTTATGCTACGCTTACTACGGGTGTGTGTGTCCATCACATCATTCTCCTAATGATATGATCTTGTTATTAACGACATCCAATGTCCATGATCAGGAAACCATGATCATCCATTAATCAACAAGCTAGTTTAACAAGAGTCTTACTAGGGACTCTTTTATGTTTACAAAACACACAAGTATTAAAGTTTCCGGTTAATACAATTATAGCATGGGATGTAAACATTTATCATAAACATATAAGATATAATAATAACCACTTTATTATTGCCTCGGTCTCCCTCTGTGCCTATAAGAAGCCTTCTGACCTAAAAACTCTAGGGGGGGTCGACGTTTTCCCAGAAGGAGTTCCTCTCCGCCGCCACCACCAGATTCGACGAAATAGCACCAAAAAATCCGTTCTGGCACCCTGCCGGGACGGGGAATTGAAGGAGATCATCGCCATCATCATCACCATCGCTTCTCCATCGACCATCCATGTTTCCCCCATCTATGAGTGAGTAATCCCCCGATGTAGGCTATGGGGATGGTAGGGATTGGATGAGATCGTTCATGTAATGGCATCAGATTGTTAGGGCAAGGTGCCTAGTATCTTTTATTAGTTCTTTATGACTTTGTTGCGACTTGTTGTGCTTAATGCTTGTCACTAGGGCCCGAGTGCCATGATTTCAGATCTGAACATCTTATTGATACATTATGATAGTGTTGTTTTTGGTCTTATCTACAAGTTGTATACACACATTGTTGTCCGGAACCAATGGCCTCGAAGTGATAGAAATCGGGATAACTGGAGGGAATGGCTTTGATGTGAGGATCACATGTGTTCACGAAATGTTAATGCTTTGCTCCGGTGCTCTATTAAAAGGATCACCTTAATTGCCAGTAGTTCCCTTGAGGCCCCGCTGCAAACGGGCTGGCAGGACAAAAGATGGTGTGCAAGTTCTCATTGCGAGCACGTATGACTATATATGGAACACATGCCTAGGATTGTATAGTACTTGGATGCTTTATCTTATTTATATGCAATTGCCCTATGTTCTGATTGCTATGTGAATTGTCTTGTCCATCCAACGCCCATCCATCCATCCCTATGCCTACCGCACTCGAATCCCACTGTTTACTGCTATTGTTACTGTTGTCCTTACTTTACTACTTTGCTATTCCTACTACAAAACGGTTGCTACTGATAAACTGCTATGAGCAAGATTATTTCCAGGTGCAGCTGAATTGACAACTCAGTTGTTAAGGCTTATAAATATTCTTTGTCTCCCCTTGTGTCGAATCAATAAATTGGGTTTCACTTCCCTCGAAAATACTGCGATACACCCCCTATACTTGTGGGTCATCAAGACTATTTTCTGGCGCCGTTGCTAGGGAGCATAGCTTTATTTATCAAGTCCACTTAGAATCACTATTGTTCAAGCTAAGTTTATTTTCGCCTTGTTTGCTTGTTTCTTTATCAAAAATACAAAAAAATTAGTTCCTACTCTAGTTGTTATTTTTGTTGGTTTGTTATTGTCTTGCTTTATCATGCTTGATATCAATGGTTGGTTTGTTTGAAACTGAATATTATTGGCGAGGTCGGTTCATGGAAGATCAAAAATATTATTATAAGGAACACCGCTTGTCACAAAAAGGGAAACACTTATGGGAAAAAAATTGATAAATTGTATACCATTGCTAGAAACGTGTGCTCTACTTATAATGTTACTTATTGCTGTGATAAATCTTGTTGCATAAAGAGGTATAAACACCTCCCTTTTCAATGTTAGTATAATGATAATGATACCATATCTTCTTATGCTAAAGGAATTTATGACTTTTATGATGCGGAACAAATTGAAGAACTTATTGCTTGGAAAGGGTGCTTTTGAACTTGCTAATTTTCTTGAAAATATTGATGATTCACCTTACAAATATGAGGTTTATGGTATACTTAAATTTTGCATTGATATTTACAAGGATGAAAATGGCTATATTCTTGAATATATTAATAGATGTTTTCCACAAATGGAAGAGACTAATGCCTTGTAGGATCCTATGGAAGAGGAAATTGCTAAACCTGAATTCTCATTAGATGAAAAAGAGGAGGAGAGTGATGAAAAAAAGGAGGAAGAATGGATTAGCTACCCATGCCTACCTTCTAATGAGAGTAACTCTTTATCCCTTACATTATTTGATTGTCCTCCATGCGTACTAAAGGAGGATGAATGTTATGTTCCTGAGGATTCTTTTGAAAATGTTTATAATAAAGCTCTAGTGTTTGTAGATCATGAAAAGCATGCTTTATGTGATAGTTATATTGTTGAGTTTATTCATGAGGCTACTAAAAATTATTATGAGAGAGGAAAATATGGCTGTAGAAGTTTATCATGGTGTTGAAACACCTCTCTATGTGCTGAAAGTTTTGAAGTTACTCTTGTTTTATCTTCCTATGCCTGTCACTTTGTTTTTTGTGAATTTATTTGCATACACGATTCCTATGCATAGGAAGTGGGTTAGACTTAAATGTGTTTTGAATTTTCTTCTTGATGCTCTCTTTTACTTCAACTCATATTTCTTATGTGAGCATCCTCTCAAACTATTATGCCTGAAGATGATAATATGTCTATTATTCTTGGGAGACCTTTTCTTAATACTGCAAGAGCTGTTATTAATTGTAATCAAGGGAAGGTGACCTTCAATGTTAATGACAAGTAACATACTATCTATTTCCCCAAGAAGATTGATAGGACTTATGGTTTTGAATTCAATTGAACATGGTGAGGGCATTCAAGTTGGAGAAATATATTGTCCCATACCAAGAGCAAAAATTGAAACTTTTATGATTGGGACCATTGCAATCAAGGTTGAGGCAACATAATCATAAGTGGAATATGAAGTTTTGTCTCATATGGAATTGTTTGGTAGCAAGACCTGATCAACCTTGTTAACAAAAGGATTTCATTGAAAAAAACAATGTTTTCACCATGATTATCTCCGCTTACTTCTATTCTATCTATTTTAGTTTTTGCTTATGCCTAACTTAAAGGCATTAAATAAAAGTACTTATTGGGAGATAACCTAAAAGTTTTAGATGAGTCTTGAAAGTTATTACTTTAGTAATAACCGCTCCTTATCCTTTTTATTTGCTTTTTGTGCCAAGAGTAACCTCTAATGAGAGAGAAGTAATGATTGGGAAAGTTGCTGTCCCGAAACAGATTTTTGTGCTTCATCGTGTAAAATCTCCGAACGTCTTTTTGAGGCGTGAATTTTTGTGCTTCTGCCCCAGGTTGTTATCTAACTTTCATTCGTTGAACACTTTTTTATTTGAGCAACAGAAGGTCTTCGAAAAAAAATTGTCTTTACCTGCTGGTTTGTTTTGACAGATTTCTGCCATTTTTTGCATTTGCTTCTTGTTGGTTCCTTTTTGAGTTTTTTTGGGGAATTGTGATTTTTGGGGGAAGTGTTTCAGTAGCTAGTGTTCTAGTGGAAGTTTATTTGGTGTTAGAACTGAACCTTAATACCTATTATCTTGAGTGCACTAGTGTTGCTAATAAAGATTGTGTGAGGTTTTGTATGAAGGAAAAATTTCGGGTGTATGGAAGAAATGAGTAATGAGATGAAGGATGGACTAAAGCTCAAGCTTGGGGATGCCACGCGTGTCACCCCAAGAAATATCCAATAAGTACAAGAGTCAAAGATTGGGGATGCCCAAGGCATCCCCTTCTTCATCAATAAAAATCCCAGGTTTCTTCCAAACGCTTCATTTTTATTGTTTCATGCACAGCTGTGTTGTTCTTGGAGCGTCTTCTTTTTCGTTTTTGTTTTGGTTTTTCGTTTGCTTTTGTTTGCTTAGTTTTCTGAATAAATTGGTTGGACCTCCTCTTTCATGCATTGGTTTTCAAATAGTTTGGTTTGGTTTGGAAAAGAGTAGGAAAGCTCATGCTTAAGTGGCAAAAAGAGTTTGTTTTTGACTGTGGCCTATGCTTTGTCATGCCATGCTCGATATTGTTTTCGCTTTATGCTTAGTATTCTTTGCTTTAGCATGACTTGTTACAAACAATTGAGATTGCTTAATGTGCCTTGGATGAATCATGCGTTGTTTTAGCATATTAAAGCATAATATAGTAGTATTCTCCTTTGTTGCTTTTTTTGGGTTGACTTGGCACATGCTCACACCATGTTATGACTATCTCAAGTCCCCATAGCCTTTATGATCCTTTAGTTTTCAACTTGTAGTATCACTTTATGCTTTGATTAATGATGTTTTGTCGCTCTACATGATTATGGCCATTATTGCTCTCTTGTTTGTCGCTCCCTTTCTATTGCTAGCCTTCACTTTCACTGAGTATGCTTTACTCATGTTTCCAACTCCCTAAAACCAAATATTGCCAAAGTGTCCACCATACATACCTATTAGAATCATTTGCTACTTCCGTGCATATTCAATATGCCTTGTTTTCTTCCGAATAGAATGTTTGCTTGTTATGAGAAAGTTAGTTAGTAAAGCTCTCTCAAACTTGACGGCACACTTTATTTTCTTGCATTTAATAAACCTAAACCATTGCGTCCTTCTTTGTTGCATATATGCTTGCGCTTTATAAGTTGAAGTTAGCAGAACCATGTGTCATGGGGAACGCTTTCAACATTGCATTGGGAGTTAGTACCTCATTGATATCATGTTCTTTTGCTTATGGATCCCGGCAGTGTGAAATAAAAGTGGAACTTGTAAGATCATGGAGTATGTATGTATGTTAGAGAAACTCCTGGGCCGCTAGCCTAAGCCATGCCTAATCATGGTGGAAACTTGCAGCATAACCATAATGAGCATTCTATGAAGCATCCTCAATAAAAATCTATGCACATAGTAAATAAAAAGATCACTGAGATGCTCATTGTCTGCTTGCCTTGTTATTTTGATTATGGGACAGATCCCGTGTCATGTGCAAGGGGTACCCCGTTGACGGTTCTCTATGATACGTATATACTTACAATGACAAGAGCTTACTCGTGACTGAAGTTGAGTAGCATGAGGATCGGTCTTCGTAAGTAAGGGGCATGAGACTTCGATTTATAACTTGTCAAGCATATCCTCTTAGTTGTGTCACTTTCACCTTAACCACATTAAAGATGCTTATGATAGGGGCAATGAGAGCTCAAAGCTAATGTGTACCATACTTTCAACATTTGGAAGCCTTTCAAAAAATTTCAAAACCTGTTCATTTCCTTGTTGAGTCTCCACACATTCTATGAGCACTTCCTTGAGAGCATAGTGGTCGTTCTTAGTTCTATGTGCATTGTCCCAAGACTTGTTGATTGATGCATACCTTGATATTGCTTATTTTAAACTATTTGTATCTAGTCACTCTTGTAAACTTTGAAGGTGTCCTATGCATTTATGTTTGCTACTCTATGAGGGACAAGTTGAATGCTACTATGCTATGTTTTCTTTATGTGAAACAAACAAACGTCTTGCAAAGCAGTGTTATTCATGAATCTTTTGTTTGTGCCTTTTCATGTTGCATCATAGTTTCTTTGTCTTATTGCTAGAACTTTGTCTTTCATGTTATGATTGAAGTACTATGATCCCAGCTTTGAATGTTTTACAAATACTTTGATCAATTTTATGATGGTGCATGTCACCTCAAAAAATATTCTTTCTTTTTTATCACTTACCTACTCGAGGACGAGCAGGAGTTAAGCTTGGGGATGTTGATACATTGCAAATGTATCTATAATTTTTGATGTTCCATGCTTGGTTTTATCCACTTTCTTGTGTTTTGTCCATACTTTGGAGTACTTTTCATATGATTTCTTGGACTAACCTATTAACAAGAGCCACAGTGCCAGCTGCCTGTTTTCTGCTGTTTTTGGTTCCAAGAAAGTCAGAAAATGAATATTCTCGGAATTGGACGTGACAAAAGCCAAAGTGCCTATTTTTTCGGAAGACTCACGGAGCCAGAATACGAGACGGAGGAGGGCCAGGGGCTGGCCACACCCCCCAGGTCGCGCCAGGGTATGGTGTGGCCCCCCCGGGCACCCCCTCGGTCTCCCTCTTCGCCTATAAGAAGCCTCTTGACCTAAAAACTCTGGGGGGTTCGACGTTTTCTAGAAGGAGTTCCGCTCCGCCGCCACCACCAGATTCCACGAAAGAGCACTAGAAATTCCGTTCCGGCACCCTGCTGGGACAGGGAATTGAAGGAGATCATCGCCATCATCATCACCATCGCTTCTCCATCGACCATCCATGTTTCCCCCATCTATGAGTGAGTAATCCCCTGATGTAGGCTATGGGAGTGGTAGGGATTGGATGAGATCGTTCATGTAATGGCATCAGATTGTTAGGGCATGGTGCCTAGTATATTTTATTAGTGCTTTATGACTTCGTTGCAACTTGTTGTGCTTAATGCTTGTCACTAGAGCCCGAGTGCCATGATTTTAGATCTGAACATGTTATTGATTCATTATGATAGTGTTGTTTTTGGTCTTATCTACAAGTTGTATACACACATTGTTGTCTGGAACCAATGGCCCAGAAGTGACAGAAATCGGGATAACTGGAGGCAATGGCTTTGATGTCAGGATCACATGTGTTCACGGAGTGTTAATGCTTTGCTCCGGTGCTCTATTAAAAGGAGCACCTTAATTGCCAGTAGTTCCCTTGAGGCCCCGCTGCAAACGGGCTGGCAGGACAAAAGATGTTATGCAAGTTCTCATTGCGAGCACGTATGACTATATATGGAACACATGGCTAGGATTGTCTAGTACTTGGATGTTTTATCTTATTTATCTACAATTGCCCTATGTTCTAATTGCTATGTGAATTGTCTTGTCCATGCAATGCCCATCCATCCATCCCTATGCCTACCGCACTCGAATCCCACTGTTTACTGCTATTGTTACTTCTGTCTTTACTTTAGTACTATTGCTACTTTGCTATTCCTACTACAAACTGTTGCTACAGATAAACTGTTGTGAGCAAGATTTTTTCCAGGTGCAGCTGAATTGACAACTCAGTTGTTAAGGCTTATAAATATTCTTTGGCTCCCCTTATGTCGAATCAATAAATTGGGTTTCACTTCCCTCGAAAATACTGCGATACACCCCCTATACTTGTGGGTCATCATGGGTCTAACCTTGTTTTGTGCAAACAAATGTATATTTAATCATTTCGCTTGTTTTCTTGGAGTTAAGGCTGGTGTACTTTCTTATAGAAAAACCGGTTTTCCTTGAATACAATGCAAAGAATTGGAAAGCATCTTACCTTGACTGAAATTCCATTCCTTCTTCCGGTGTCGTGGCGTCACCAATTTCATCCATAGCTGGGTACTCATTCTTAAACATTCTATCCATCTCTAACTCTTCTTCCGTAGGTTCTCCTGGATTAATCTCTTTTTCAGGAATAGTGTCGTTGCACTGGGGCACAGGCTGCTCATTGCTCATTGCTTCCGAGTTGGTGTTAGTGCATATAGTTTCTGCCGGTTCCTCTGAACAATCGACATTCTGATGACTTGTATTCTCTTCTCTCTATGGGTTCACCATGCTGGTTAAATCTCTCTTCTTGCATCAGAACAATTAGCTCTATCAATGCTTCCAGCTTGTGACTCTACTGTACTTGTAGCAATGGTTGCTGGCTGCACTGGAAAAAAAATGTTGCTAACTGGTTGACTTGCAACACTCTACTCATGTATAATCTTCTCATGTGTGATCTTGTCTCCTAAATTTGTTATGCTACTCTTGTATCCAGGATAGACTGTCTTTCTTTCGATTTGTTTTTCATCATTACTCAACGCTATCCTAGCATGGCAATTTTGAACAATCATGCTTGATTTGAGTACGTTGCTTGTGATGATTGTTTGTCTTCTGCGGAGCTACCAGCATACCTTACTAAATCTTCTCCTTCTGTGCCACTCATTGGCATTCCGACAGCTCTTAGGTCAATGTTTGTGTGTGTCTGACCATTCTGTGTTGAAGCATTCATGAGAATTCTCTAGCTTGCAGGAGTTGCTTGCACTGTATCTGATTTTTTTCTCGTTGTACCTGAACTAAATGTTGGTTACTACATCTGTGTCCTTTGATGTCCTTGTCTGTGTAGAAGATGCTGTAGTAGTACCACTATTTTATTGCATTGAAACCATCACATCAACTTGCACCTGACAAAACAAAAATACAATAAAATGATGGTTAGAAGTACTCATGCAAAATTATTTTAATTTTTTAATAATTGTAAGAGCAAACTCACCAAACTATTCTCATGACACTTTGCATCTTTCAATTTACAATGAGTCTTGACTGCGTTGTTGCCTTTCACTGATCCACCTGATTGATCTTGGCATCATAGCGTTGTTCTACCACTAGGGTTTCTGGAAATTACTTGTGGAGCAGATATTGTGATGTTAATTTTTTCTAGCTTTGGCTTCAAGTTTGCGCGTGCTGCGTTACATCTCCGTACAGTTTTTGTTGACGCCACGAGAGCTTTCAGTTTCTGCTCACGCTCTTTATCCCACTTATCATGTAGTGCTCTAAGACGTCTCTGCAATGATATAATGAATATAGTAGCACCACAATTATTCACGGTCAATCTTTTGATATTTAAAGCATTGAAAAAAAACAAATTTGGGATATTATTCTTAAAAGTATATATACCATCCTGAATTAACGTGCAACACGTTCACCTTTCATCATCTCTATTTCAGCCAATGTACGATCATTCAAATGAGATAATCTGGGTCCCTATAGAATTTTGCGATTTGGTGTAATGCAGCATATATCGTATTCTCTACATTTGTGAAAAAATAACACACAGAGAAAAAAGCAGCACTCTGCTTGCGTATCTGTAACATCAACATTTATAATGTATCTGCTATAGAACTGGTATAACTACGCTTCGATGCAAAAACAATCAGTTGTAATATGTATGCTGATATATTTTGAAATTTACTATGGTATTATTTCCTCCTTTTACCTTTTCTGCAACAACCACCAACAACCTTACTGATTATATACATAATAATAAATATTATTTGTCAGGAATAACTGAATTATAGTTAGAGCATAGTTTTATTGTACATCGACTGAACTTCTCATTGTATTGTATAATCTCTTGCTATTAAGTACACAAAGTAATACGTTATTTTGATAGACAATGAACGAATTGGTGTAGCCTATAATTGATGTGATCCACTATGAAAAAGTTTTTGTGATTACACATAGTGCTATCTGCTTCTCAAACTACATGCGTAGCAAATGGTCATGTAGCTTCGTATATAACTATTTCCGCTATATCAATTGTACTATACTATTATGGTTATTAAACGGTTCCCATGATTGTAGTAACTATGCTCCGTGCTTTAAAACTTTGAAGTTATATCTCCGTTGAACCTTATGATAAAAATCAGCTACGTTGTTTGCAAAAAAATAAAAAAATAATAAAAATGTTGCATTGTCGCTACAATGTAGTTGCCGGCCATGTCTACCATGTTGAACTAAAATCTTTAGAGACGAAGTATGAACTGAATCGCCTCATCACATATATCCCTAGAATTTAAATCGTTTGAGCAGGTTTGATATCTGGTTTCCTGATTTGTGGCACTAGTGATGACGGCGTCTCTCTCCATTGCCTTGCCTTGCTGAGATGGCAATATCTTACTGCTTGTTTTGAAGCATGGTTCAAATTTTCCCTAGATCGACATGCGGGCAGCGGTGGCTGCTGCCCTAAACCGGTGTGAGAAAGTTATGGGTTGTTCCAGCATTAGCTGGTTATAATAGTTTGAAGAAGATATGTTTACTACCTTCTCTTTCTTCTTTAAACACCAACGACAGGTGGAAAGGTTTTATCTCCATAAAACAAGTTGTCTTACATGTGGGTCATAATTCAGTACGAAAATGCATTACCCCATTTCCAATAAGAACACTTCAATATTGATAGCGACATATATGTGCGGTCTACGGTCGTACCAGTTCTTCGCCATGAGAGAGGAAGTACATTTGTACTGTGTTTCGTGGCTTTGTTTATCCGTTTTGCACTGCTCATATACAACCAGCAATGTGCACCGAGATGCACTGCTCGTATACAACGGATGCACTGACCGTGAGTGCTTTGTCATAGTGCTTTCATAATGCATGCACAACGAGATTCAGTGCCCGTGAACTATATATGAAGTCCCTTACAAGTGCTTCATAATGCACTAACCATAAAAAAATATGAATTGTCTTCTAAATGCTTCACAATGTGTTGTACGCATGGTGCAAGATAACAATCTTTGGTAGTGCACTGATTTTGCAATGCACCCTACCTTCTATGCACAGCGAGGTGCACTGCCAGTGTTCATAGTATGCACTACCAAAAGTTATCCGTACCCAAGTAGAGTTCTGACATGTGGGGTCTTGGTTCAATAATGAGGACCTTTTCGTTTCTCAGCTACTGTGCACCGCTCAGTGAAAGATAATATGAAATGCAAGTGTACTAGTCGTGCAATGAAATCCCACCTGCTATGCACACCGAGATGCACAACTTGAATATCAATCATGCACTGCTCGTTGCGTGCTTCGTCATACTGTCATTACAATGCCATGAACACGAGATGCACTGCCCTAAATCTCTAGATGAACTGCCTTAGAAATGCTTTGTAAACTGCTGTGTGCAAAGGTCCAAGATAACATGCGATGGCAGCGCAGTTACCGTACAATGCACCCCGCATGCTACGCACACTTGTATGAACTGCATGTAAACAAAATATGTACTGCCTACAGAGCGCTTCAAGATACTACTACTATAATGCGGTTAAAAACATGTATGCACTGTCCATGAAGTACATATGAACTGCTCTCTAAATGCTTCATAAGGTCTTGTACGCACAGTGCAAGGCAAGATTCTATGGCAGTGCAATGACCATGCAATGCACCCCACCTGCTATGTACAGCGATGTGCACGGCCCGTGCACATAGCATGCACCGCCAAAAGTTATCCGTACCCAAGTAGAGTTCTGACATGTGGGGTTTTGGTCCAATAATGAGGACCTTTTCGTTTCTCACCTACTGTGCACTGCTCGGTGAAAGATAATATGAAATGGCAGTGTACTAGCCGTGCAATGCAATCCCACCTGCTATGCACACCAAGATGCATCGCTTGAATATCAATCATGCACAGCTCGTTGGGTGCTTCATCATACTGTCATTATAATGCCATGCACACGAGATGCACTGCCCTAAATCTCTAGATGAACTTCCTTGGAAATTCTTTGTAAACTGCTGTGCGCAAAGGTCTAAGATAACATGTGATGGCAGTGCACTTACTGTACAATGCACCCCGCATGCTACGCACATTTGTATGAACTGCCGATAAACAAAGTATGCACTACCTACGGAGTGCTTCAGGATACTGCTACTATAATGCGGTTAAAAACAGGTATGGAATGCCATTGAAGTACAAATGAACTGCTTGCTAAATGCTTCATAAGGTGTTGAATGCACGGTGCAAGACATGATTCTATGGTAGTTCAATGACCGTGTAATGCACCCCACCTACTATGCAGAGCGAGGTGCACTTCCCGTGTACATAGTATGTACTGCGGAACGTTATCTGTCTCGGTGTAGACTTCTGACATGTGGGGTCTTGGTTCAATAATGAGGACATTTTCATTTTTCACCTACTATGCACTGCTCGGTGAAATATAATATGAAGTGGTAGTGTACAGCCGTGCAATGCAATCGCACCTGCTATATACACTGAGTTGCACGGCTCGTTAAGTGCTTCGTGATACTATCATTATAATGCCATGCACATCGAGATGCATTTCCCGTGAACTATAGATGAACTACCTACGAACAGCTACGTAAACTGTTGCGCGCAAAGGTCCAAGATAACATGCGATGGCAGTGCACCTACCATACAATGCACCCCACATGCTATGCACACTTGTGTGCACAGTTGGTAAACAAAGTATGCATTGCCTATAGAGTGCTTCATGATTAAAAATAGGTATGCACTGTCCATGAAGTACATATGAACTGCTCTCTAAATGCTTCATAAGGTGTTGTACACACGGTGCAAGGCAAGATTCTATGGCAGTGCAATGACGGTGCAATGCACCCCACCTGCTATGTACAGCGATGTGCACGGCCCGTGCACATAGCATGCACCGCCAAAAGTTATCCGTACCCAAGTAGAGTTCT
The DNA here is from genome assembly GCA_910589775.1 of Avena eriantha. Classification (NCBI taxonomy): domain Eukaryota; kingdom Viridiplantae; phylum Streptophyta; class Magnoliopsida; order Poales; family Poaceae; genus Avena; species Avena eriantha. Next base: position 391,333,248 of record OU342741.1, read on the forward strand.
GACATGTGGGGTTTTGGTCCAATAATGAGGACCTTTTCGTTTCTCACCTACTGTGCACTGCTCGGTGAAAGATAATATGAAATGGCAGTGTACTAGCCATGCAATGCAATCCCACCTGCTATGCACACCGAGATGCATCGCTTGAATATCAATCATGCACAGCTCGTTGGGTGCTTCATCATACTGTCATTATAATGCCATGTACACGAGATGCACTGCCCTAAATCTCTAGATGAACTTCCTTGGAAATGCTTTGTAAACTGCTGTGCGCAAAGGTCTAAGATAACATGTGATGGCAGTGCACTTACTGTACAATGCACCCCGCATGGTACGCACATTTGTGTGAACTGCCGATAAACAAAGTATGCACTACCTACAGAGTGCTTCAGGATACTGCTACTATAATGCGGTTAAAAACAGGTATGCAATGCCATTGAAGTACAAATGAACTGCTTGCTAAATGCTTCATAAGGTGTTGAACACATGGTGCAAGACATGATTCTATGGTAGTTCAATGACCGTGTAATGCACCCCACCTACTATGCAGAGCGAGGTGCACTTCCCGTGTACATAGTATGTACTGCGGAACGTTATCTGTCTCGGTGTAGACTTCTGACATGTGGGGTCTTGGTTCAATAATGAGGACATTTTCATTTTTCACCTACTATGCACTGCTCGGTGAAAGATAATATGAAATGGTAGTGTACAGCCGTGCAATGCAATCGCACCTGCTATATACACTGAGTTGCACGGCTCGTTAAGTGCTTCGTGATACTATCATTATAATGCCATGCACATCGAGATGCATTTCCCGTGAACTATAGATGAACTACCTACGAACAGCTACGTAAACTGTTGCGCGCAAAGGGCCAAGATAACATGCGATGGCAGTGCACCTACCATACAATGCACCCCACATGCTATGCACACTTGTGTGCACAGTTGGTAAACAAAGTATGCATTGCCTATAGAGTGCTTCATGATTAAAAATAGGTATGCACTGTCCATGAAGTACATATGAACTGCTCTCTAAATGCTTCATAAGGTGTTGTACACACGGTGCAAGGCAAGATTCTATGGCAGTGCAATGACCGTGCAATGCACCCCACCTGCTATGTACAGCGATGTGCACGGCCTGTGCACATAGCATGCACCGCCAAAAGTTATCCATACCCAAGTAGAGTTCTGACATGTGGGGTTTTGGTCCAATAATGAGGACCTTTTCGTTTCTCACCTACTGTGCACTGCTCGGTGAAAGATAATATGAAATGGCAGTGTAATAGCCGTGCAATGCAATCCCACCTGCTATGCACACCGAGATGCATCGCTTGAATATCAATCATGCACAGCTCGTTGGGTGCTTCATCATACTGTCATTATAATGCCATGCACACGAGATGCACTGCCCTAAATCTCTAGATGAACTTCCTTGGAAATGCTTTGTAAACTGCTGTGCGCAAAGGTCTAAGATAACATGTGATGGCAGTGCACTTACTGTACAATGCACCCCGCATGCTACGCACATTTGTATGAACTGTCGATAAACAAAGTATGCACTACCTAAGGAGTGCTTCAGGATACTGCTACTATAATGCGGTTAAAAACAGGTATGCAATGCCATTGAAGTACAAATGAACTTCTTGCTAAATGCTTCATAAGGTGTTGAACGCACGGTGCAAGACATGATTCTATGGTAGTTCAATGACCGTGTAATGCACCCCACCTACTATGCAGAGCGAGGTGCACTTCCCGTGTACATAGTATGTACTGCGGAACGTTATCTGTCTCGGTGTAGACTTCTGACATGTGGGGTCTTGGTTCAATAATGAGGACATTTTCATTTTTCACCTACTATGCACTGCTCGGTGAAAGATAATATGAAATGGTAGTGTACAGCCGTGCAATGCAATCGCACCTGCTATATACACTGAGTTGCACGGCTCGTTAAGTGCTTCGTGATACTATCATTATAATGCCATGCACATCGAGATGCATTTCCCGTGAACTATAGATGAACTACCTACGAACAGCTACGTAAACTGTTGTGCGCAAAGGTCCAAGATAACATGCGATGGCAGTGCACCTACCATACAATGCACCCCACATGCTATGCACACTTGTGTGCACAGTTGGTAAACAAAGTATGCATTTCCTATAGAGTGCTTCATGATTAAAAATAGGTATGCACTGTCCATGAAGTACATATGAACTGCTCTCTAAATGCTTCATAAGGTGTTGTACACACGGTGCAAGGCAAGATTCTATGGCAGTGCAATGACCGTGCAATGCACCCCACCTGCTATGTACAGCGATGTGCACGGCCCGTGCACATAGCATGCACCACCGAAAGTTATCCGTACCCAAGTAGAGTTCTGACATGTGGGGTTTTGGTCCAATAATGAGGACCTTTTCATTTCTCACCTACTGTGCACTGCTCGATGAAAGATAATATGAAATGGCAGTGTACTAGCCGTGCAATGTAATCCCACCTGCTATGCACACCGAGATGCATCGCTTGAATATCAATCATGCACAGCTCGTTGGGTGCTTCATCATACTGTCATTATAATGCCATGCACATGAGATGCACTGCCCTAAATCTCTAGATGAACTGCCTTGGAAATGCTTTGTAAACTGCTGTGCGCAAATGTCCAAGATAACATACGATGGCAGTGCACTTACCGTACAATGCACCCCGCATGCTACGCACATTTGTACGAACTACAGGTAATCAAAGTATGCACTGCCTACGGAGCGCTTCAGGATACTACTACAATAATGCGGTTAAAAACAGTATGCACTGCCATTGAAGTACATATGAACTGCCTTCGAAATGCTTTATAAGGTGTTGAACGCACTTTGCAAGACAAGATTCTATGGCAGTTCAATGGCCGTGCAATGTACCCCACCTGCTATGCACAGCGAGGTGCACTGACCGTGTACATAGTATGCACTGCGGAACGTTATATGTATCAATGTAGACTTCTGACATGTGGGGTCTTGGTTCAATAATGAGGACCTTTTCGTTTTTCACCTACTGTGCACTCCTCGGTGAAAGATAATACGAAATGGCAGTGTACTGCTTGTAAACACAAAATGCACTGCCTACGGAGTGCTTTAGGATACTACTAATATAATAATGCTGGTAAACAAAGTAGATCTCTGACTTATGGGGTCTTGGTTCATTAATAAGGACCTTCTTGTTTCTCAAGAATCACGGGTTACGGCTGGCGGATATAGCGTTTAACGAACGCTACTTTCCTGGTTCTTCTTTCAGGGTTGTTCTTCCACATTTTCAAATCTACTTCAACTTTTGAAGTTCATCTATTCATCTCGCATCCCTCCACGTCTATATGATTCGTTGTATCATGGAAGGTTGATTTTCCATCTAGCTCATGTGTGGATCCCTGTATGATGTATATGTTTAGCTACTTCATATAAATCTTTCTGCGCCGACGAAGAAATTTTTGTTGCTAGCGATATATTACTTGCACATCCCTAATTTAGAACGATATAGCACGAGTGTTGGTTAAGCACGCTTCAATTTTTATTTATTTTTTCATTTATGCTCATTGTATCATGTTTGCGAGGTGATTTTTTTTGAATTTCATTTTTTTGTACTGATTCTGTCCTATGTGTTGCATTGAATGTATAATTTTGAAATCGGACATATATGACTTACTTAAAAAATCTAGACCTTGTTAAATGATAACTTGTTTTTTACCCTGTCAACAGAAAAAAAAATCTCATACAGAAATGGCTGATCATGTTTTCACCACTCATTTATCTCTTTCAAAGTTTATAAAACTCATGAAAAGGCTAACCAATAACCAGAAGGTTTTTCTAAGGAGCATACAATTTGATGGTATGCTTGGTATGTGCTGTGAAAAGTTGCCAAGGTCAATAGTTTTGTGGATTGTTGCTCACTTCAATGTTACTACAAGAAGTTTTGAATTTCCCAATGGATGCGGCTTTGAAATAAAGCCCTTTCACTTCAACAAGATACTTGGCATCCCCTTTGGGGGGTAGAACCACAAAGAAGGCTTGTCCGCAATGGATACGTGATATGGTCAGAGAATTAACTGATTGTGCAGGGCCAACACCAACTATTAGTGAGCTGGAAAAAATGATTACTCCTAACCTGGTAGGATCTCAATTCAAAACATGTTTTGTTCTATTTGCAAACACGGTTATGCCGTGTCCGAGCACATATGATGGAGTCAGTCCAGATTACTTCTCTGCAATTGGAATGGCTGATGAGATTGACTCCTATGACGGGTGTCTTGCTGCATTCGACAAGCTCATTCGCTATATTGACACTTTCTAGAAAAATGGTTTGAAAGGTGCACTTGGTGGTTTCCTTCCAATTATCCCGGTTAGTTACCAACCGTGATACTTATTTTCTATAATATTAGTTGTCAGTAGTTTCTGTGGATTTGTTGTTTTAATATGGTTGTAACAATTTTAATGCAGGTAATGTACTTTGAACTACTGGACACAAATGCTTTGCTTCTAGGCCATGCACTGCCCAGAATATCTTTCTGGACAACAAAAAAATATGGCGTTATATGAGAGTCTTGACCAGATGCCTGATCAACAAAACGTTTATGGTGTTCACAAGGCAAGACTCCCATAATTATTCATATTATGTGTAATTATTACTACGGTCTTGTTGCTTCTTACTCATATTATTGTATTGTATTTTATGTTTTGTCCATATTGAATATTCAGTTGAAGGATATAAATGAAACTGTGTTTTCTAATGCCGAGCTGAACAAAGAGATAGTTCAAAATGTTACAACTTTCATTGAAAAGTTTGTAACATGCCCACTTATGCATGCCGAGGTAAGAATTTTTATAATCTTCATAATTCTTTCGTTCGTGATCGTGACGAATCTGGTTGTGTTTGTGTTCTAGATATACATTGCCTACTTGACCTTAAGCATCCATGTTTTTAATTTATCGATCTTGTTCTAATAGAGTATTAAATTCTCTCATCGTTGCATTGTATGCTTTTTTGCTTGCTTTAGCTACTTCCTACCAGAATGAACATCCTTTCTACAGCTGCATGTTATACTAGGTTTATTTAGGTAACCATACTATTGGTGTTTGATCATAGTGTTACTTATTCAGTTATCTCAGCAGTTGAAAGATCACGGATGTCGCCTAGAGGAGGGGTGAATAGGCGATTTAAAACTTCTACGAGATGGGCTTAACAAAGGCGGAATAAAACTAGCGTTTTCTTTTGTTAAGCCCAAAGCCTAGATATACTAAGGTTCACATATGTGCACCAACAACTTATGCTAGGCAATACAAGCAACAATATGATAGCAATATAATTACTTCAAGCACGATGGCTATCACAATGTAAAGTGCATAAGTAAAGAGCTCGGGTATAGAGATAACCGAGGCACGTGGGGATGACGATGTTTTACCGAGTTCCTCCCAACAAGGGAGTACGTCTCGTTGGAGGGGTGGGCGGTACTAAGACCACCAACGCCACAAAGGCCTCACCCTATTCTCCCGAGCACCCACCACGCGGGCAAGCACCCGTTCCACTATGGGACACTTGAGGGTGGTCACCGAACCCGTACAAGATTGGGGCTATCTCCACAACTTAATTGAAGGCTCCCAATAATCACCACCAAGGCCTCAATCTTGGGGGAGCTTCACAACTTAATTGAAGACCCTAAGCACACGCCACAAATGCCACACAACCGTCTAGGGTTCCAAGAACCCAAGAGGGACTAGCTCAAATGAATATCACAGAACAAATCCTCCGGAGAGAATACACACCGCTGCACCAAATGCAAAAGGCAAGAACACCACAAAGATGCCCCAAATATCCACTCTCAAGTTCCAACAAAGCTACTAAAGCAATTGGTGGAACAAGAGAGGAAGAACACAAAAGAGGAACACAAAAAGCCCCAAAGATCTAGATCCCAAAGATTCACTCCACAAAGGGGTGATTTGATTTGGTCAAAATGTAGATCTACATCTCCTCTCACTTTCCTCAAATATGGGAAAGAATCATTGGAGGGAAAGGCAAGAATCAAGCACAAGAGATTAAAAGCAAATGGGGCAAAAGGCTTGAGAAATATTGGAGGAAGAACCCACAAAAAGAGAAGAACAAAAGGCTTAAATAGGGGAGGGGGAAATCTGCCCGTTAGGAGCCTTTTCCATGACCTGGGCCGGTAGTACCGGAATGGGCCGGTGCTACCGGACCCGACTGAGCCACGCAGGCAGCAGAGCGAACGAAGCCAGAGAGAGAACAGCGCGCTGGCACCGAGCGAGGTGATCGGGGCCAGGCGGCGAGCGAGCGAGAGCAGGCAAGAGGGCGAGCGGCAGCGAGCCTGGGCTGGGAACGCGCGCGGCCCACGCAGAGAGGCGGCGGCAGGGAGAGGGAGAGCGGAGCTGGGAGGTGGGCCGGTACTACCGGCCCGCCCGGGCGGTAGTACCGAGCCGAATCGGTAGTGCCGGTCGGCAGGACCGGGCCAGGCAGAAGGTAGCGGCGGGGAGACTAGGCCAGCCGGTAGTACCGGTCCGCTCGGGCGGTACTACCGGATGGGCCAAAGGAAATCTTTTTTTCTTTTTAATTTAAAAACACAAAGAGGGAAATACTCCACCGGCGATAACTTTTGATTGGTAACTCCGATTGACCCAAATCCAATTGCATTGAAAAGAGGACAACAAGAGCTACCCAACTAAAAGTGGAAATATTGGATATCACCAAGTGAGAATGTATCAAGTAGTATAATGTGAGATACCTCACTCGGTGAGAATCCGGGAAACCGCCAAGATCAAAATCGCAACAAGATATAAAAGGGGGATCCGATTTTGATGAACAAGAGCTTGCTATGAATGATACCACAAGCTCTATATCCTCACATGGATAAGACAAATAGACAACCAAAACGATGATGCAAGTATGCAAAGGTTTGATCTCTCTCCGACGATATGATCGAGATACTCACTCGAGAGCCCCTCTTGATAGTACGGCTATCTATCCTAAACCCGGTCAACACGAGACCGGTAAAAGGGAAAACCTATCAAGAATACCTTTGCCTTGAGAATCCTTTGGCCTTGTATTCATCGATCCATAAACACCGAGGATGGCAAGCACCAAACATGAGATCTTCTAGGGATGGCACATATTGAGCTTCCACAATGCATCTTCTTCCTCATTTAATTAACCTTGAAGCCAACACATGCTCCAAGCGATGCCATTGGACAGATCCTACAAGTACACCTTAGTACACCCATTAGTCCATAAAGATTGTCATTAATTACCAAAACCACACATGGGGGCCCACATGCTCTTTCAATCTCCCGCATTTTGGTAATTGATGACAATCCCTTTGAGAGGGTTTATATAATGAATTTAATCAAATAAAATGGTATCCCCAATATCAAATACTACACAAGTATGTGATATTGGTACCACCACCATATATAGAGCAAACTCCCCCACAATCTATGCATGTGTGATGAACTTGAATTTCATTGCATATATTGCCAATCATTATCATTGGTGGAGTTTCCTATATATATCACATGCTAAGCAACACAAAGATGCAATAGCATGAAAGGCAAATGCTTAAGAACCAACTCAAAGCATAAACCAACTTCCCTTAAACCCTCTAAAACTTCTCCCCCATTGGCATCGATTGCCGAAATGGGTGACAAGTTCTAAAAGGCCAATATAGTGATAGTTCCTCCAAAGGTGTGCATTCGCACAAATCCAATGATGAATACTTGGGAGGAAGTAAAACTGTATTGAGGACCCAAAGATTGCCAAAGAAATAAAATAAACTAAGCATCAACAAATGACGCAAGCAACCACAAGATCCAAAAGAACAAAATGGAAACAAAAAATGAGTCCAAATGAACAAAACAAGATGTTATGATAAGATCAAAAGTGTGTTTTAAATGAAAATAGAGAAGCTCCCCAAGATTTGTGCACAAATAGAATAGTTGCATTTAACTATATTATGCACAAATATGGCATCCTTGCTCCCCCATAAGCATTTAAAACACAACAAATGAGAAAGAATTCAAATGAGCATTATTAAATGAATTAGAGGAGCTCCCCAAAGATAATGCACCAATTATAATAAATATGTTGGGGAACAAGGTGCATGATCATGGAATCCTCACTCATCCATATTCATTTAACAATACCAGGCATGAGAGAACAAATATGAGTGCCCGAAGATGCAAACAAAGTAGACAAGGACTCATAGGCAAATAATTTTGGAAGCCACCGAAGAATCAAAAAGAAATAAAAGGTGGTATCCAAGAAATAAAAAATCTCAAAAAAAATTATCTTCTCATGTGTGTATAAGTTTCTAAGTGGAATGCATCACAAATACATATGTCCACAAAGAAACATGCACACATAAACAAGATACTCAAGAAAGCAGATGAAAACCAAAATGAAGTCATAACACATACCAATAAGATTTTTGCTTATAAGCATGGCCAAAGGCATAAATTTATCTTATTGTTCATTAATGAACTTCCAACACCAACACACTACATATATTACAATAATCACCAAGGGAAAAGGAGATGGTTGGAATATATGGAGAAAGGCAACAAGTATCACAAAGGAAAAAACAACTAGCAAAATATCACTATTCCACATGAGAGAAGTCGAGGAAAGGATAGGAAATAAAATTGCTAGATTGACATATTTGGGATTGGTGGATCATATGCATGATTTTGTATAGTCCCACTAATATGTACTCATCTCAATTTACACACATTTGCAATAGGAGGATCTCTTAAAACCAAGGCTAGAAATGCAACAAATACAAATATAATAAATCATGTTAGAAGGCAACCCACAAATGGTTGGAATCAAGAAATATGAGCATGAGAAGGGGATACTTGTTAACGAGATATAATTGGTAGGATGTAGAGGATATGAATTCGTTGATCATCCTATAGCTTGCCTCCAATTCCCATGAATGCACCACTTCTTCAAACTTGGAGAGACAAGCATCCAATATATCTCCAATTGTACCTAAAACACATTTAAGTACAAAATGGTTCCCAAACATATCAGGTCCAAAGTAGTTAGTGATACTACAATACATAGGAGAGACTCCACATAAATATGTGCATATTGATGTGAAATTGAATTTCATGCACATCTTAGCCATTTAGGATTTGGTGGAGTTTCCCCTATATATTGGATTTAAGAAAGCAAGCATGCCATGCAATAAACATGTAGAGAATATGCATGCACAAGGCTATCAAGCACCTACAAGGCGATGCAATTTGAACAAAAACACCAAGTAAACCGAGAAGGCACACAGAAGAGTGTGACACGACAAACGGTGTCCAAATTGTATCAAAGAACCAAATCAACACATGAAAAATCACTAGTTCAACAAATGAACTAGACAAAGGCGAAAGAGCAAAATATAGATAAAACACACATGTTCGAGGATTTATCTCATTCTAAAAGGTCAAAATGTTAAACACGGAATGAGACAAAGCCAACTCCCAAAAGAGCAAGGTTCAACACATAAACCAAACTCACACACTTTTCATGATGGCACAAAATACCAAAACGAAAATATCAAACTACCAAGAACATAAAACATGATATGGATCAAAGCAAGAAGCATAAATAGGAGTGTTCAAAATAATCTAGGAGAGCTCACCCATGTGTGGTACATTATTTAGGATTTTTGCTTTTGAATGCAAAATGCACACAAATGAGATCATCACTACTACTTATATTAAATAAAACACTCAAGGATACCAATAACCTAAGAAGATCCATAAGAGGCAAGGAAATCTTGGGAGAAACACAAAATAGTTTCTTGGCCAAAGATAGGACAAAAATGAACCAAGGCCAAAGTGAATATGATCAAAAGGATTCTACCATATATATATTACCAATTGTCCAAGGACAAGTAATGGGAATAATTTTCACAAGGTAGCTTACAATGAAATCCAAGATCATATTCACAACAAGAAGCATATATCAAATTATAAGAATTAAGATTGATGCTCCAAAAGAGATTCTTAGTAGGCTTCCAATAGTTACACAATCACTAGTGATTGGAATGAATTGAAGCTAATGGTTTCCATGAGGATACAAGGATCCGAATATGAAGAACCACATACCAAGAGAACCTCACACAAACAAGATCCAAATGATGGGAGGCAAAGCCATACAATAAAATTGAACTTGTTTGAGCACATGTGTCACATAGGAGCTAGATAATTCAATATCAATTCTAAGTGACACAACCTTGAATTTTCACATTTTCTAGGCTTGTAATATGCACTAAGCATATGACTCCCCCATAATGTGATAACCAATAAATATCAACACGAGGCAAAAGAATCCAAATAGAGATAATTATTGGACATTATAGAACTTAAATTTCTCATGAGAATCATACCACATAGAGACTAGATAATATTGATAAATCACTACTAGGTGGTATTCCTCATGTACACACATTTTAGGATTGTGGAATGCCCATACATAACACTCTCCCAAAATGGGATGGTCCATTAATCTCTCACAAGAGCTAAATAAGATACCAAATAAAATTCAATTAGCTCCAACACAAGAAACACTCATACATGGTGTGCAAACCAAAAAACACAAATAAACTTGATAACTCAAGATAAGAAAATGGTAGGCACAACATATACAACAAACATGCAAGGTACAAAACCAACACATGCACAAGGGGGCGAGCAACTTTAAATGTAAGGAGTTAAGCATATGTTACCGCAAGGAGGAACATTGGAAATATAATAGAGGCAATATAATCCACATGACTTGGCTTGACAATTAAAATAGATGAAGATCCCTCAATTCTTCATAAAGAAACCAAGTCTCCATTGTCCTCCCAAAATCACCTATTGATCAAGTTTTGGCTTGTTGGTCCCCAACCAAGTTGGGTCCTAAGAGGTTAGTCACAATAGGCTTGGCAACCCAAATGGTTCTTTTCTTGACACCACTTTGAGCACCAACAAATTTGGAAAACACATTGCCAACCTCATCCAAACAAAGTGAATAAGCATCATCAATAATGATAGGGTTGGATGAGGAGATACCACTAGTGCATGCGGAAGAAATGTTCCCCTTCTCACGGCAAATGTAGCAAGTTCTTGTCTTGCTAGCTTTCTTCTTGGGTGATCCCACAGCTTGAGCAAGAGCTCGAGTAGTCCTCTTGGGAAGAGGTCCATCTACCACTTAAGGTAGAGCTTGAGGCCGCTTCCCTTGTTGCTTCACACCAAGAGGCTTATTCTTCAATGGGCAAGATCTAACATGATGCCCTTCTTCCTTGCACTTGAAGCAAACAATGTTGGCCGGATACTTCACTTGATCTTGGCCATTCTTCTTGTTGCCCTTGTGCTTCAACTTGATAGTGGACTTGTTCTTGATATTGGAGTTGAATCCAAGTCCACTCTTGTCATTGGGGGATTTTTGCACACTCAAGATGTGGTTGAGTGTGGTCTTCCCTTTATGACCCTTTTTCAAGTCATTCTTCAAAGAAATGACTTGATCCTTGAGCTTCTTGTTTTCCTCTACATGGTTAGTATCAACAATAATACTAGAGGAGGTAGATGCTACATTGTTAGAGCAACAAGGCACGGAAAGTAATTCATCACTAGATGTAGCAATAGCATGAGTGGATGAATCACACAAACTAGCACATGGCAATATAACATTAGGAGTAGTAATAGTGCTAATGTCCAAATGAGGCCCACTAGATGTTACCTTTGACATAATGGCCTCATGAGCTAACTTTAGCCTATCATGGGATACTAGAAGATCATCATGCGAGCTTGAGAGCTTGACATGACTTTCTTCCAATTTCCCGTAATTGCTAGTTAGCAAAGCAAGTTGAGCCTTTACCTCAACATTCTCCTTCAAAGTAGATGCTTCACAAGAAATAGAGTTAGTAGCACAAGCATCATTATTAATGGCTAGAGGTGAGGGCAACTTTGCAAGCTCTTTTGAATATGAAGCTTTAAGTTGTTCATGCGACTCGGTGAGTTTGATGAGCTCACTCTGAACGACCCGAGAGCCATTTCCAAGGTGCTTAAAATCCTCAACAAGTTTAGCATGGGCAACTACAAGTTCATCATTTTTAGTTTTGAGAGCACTTGCCACCAAAAGTTCTTTATCATGGTTTTCCTTTACTCTAGACAATTCTAGAGTAAAAGTCTCCTCAAGAGATTCTTTGGTGGTTTGTGCTTCCTCAAGGGAGCTCTCTAGATAAGCTATCTCATTAGCATACTCACGCTCATGACCATAATTTTTAGAAATGATATTTTCTTGCTCCTCGATAAGTTTCTTGCTTTCAATAGCACAAGTCAATATTTCAACAAATTTGGAGGAAGCAATTTTATTTCTATGAAGAGTAGGAAAGACAATCTCTCCCATCTCTTGAATGGAGGCAATATCATAATCAACTAGATGATCATCATTATTATCACTCTTAACATCATCATCATCATCAACATTATCATGGGAAACAATGGGATCCAAGGAGGTTACCTTTGTTCCCTTAGCCATAAGGCATATGTGAGAACCAGAAGAAGGTGATGATGAGATTGCATTTGTAGCTCCATTCAAAGCCTTGTCTTGGTCCATGGAATCTTTGGTTTCCTCTACATGGTTAGCAACACAAGCACTAGAGGAAATATAAGAATTTTTATCATGGGAACAAGACAAAGCAAGCATATCATCATGTGAATTGTTCAAGTAATTTCTACATGATATGCAAGGACTACCAATACTAGCATATGAGGAGTTTCGACTGCTACAAGTGTTAGAGTCCAAAGATAGATCATTGCAACTAGATAGAGATGAAATATTACAAATAGTAAGAACACTATCCAAATTGTAATTTCTATCACCACTCACCATATCATTACTTTGTGAAAAATCACATGTAGGTGAAGTGGTAGAAGATGAGACCTCATCACGGCCGGAGGTGGAGGGAATACAATCATCCTCAATAATGTTGGACGCACCATATTTATCTTGAAGCTTTGTCCAAATATCATGAGCACTCCGATAAGGCATGATTGAAGAAATAACTACATTGCTCACAACAAGTAAAAGCATTTTAGTAGCTAGAGCATCTATATAAGAATTCATCTTCTCCTCTAAAGATTAGTTTTGGGGATCCATAGGAGAAGAGGAACCCATATATAGAATTCCCTCAATAGATGGGTGAATGTCCCGAAAGTAATCTAGCATGCGTGATTTCCAAACACCATAATTATTTGTGCCATCGAATATATAGAAGGAATCATGCACTACACCACTAGACGACATCGTTACTCTCAAGGCGGTGAAGCCTAAAAGTGAGAGACCTCGCTCTGATACCAATTGAAAGATCACGGATGTCGCCTAGAGGGGGGTGAATAGGCGATTTAAAACTTCTATGAGATGGGCTTAACAAAGGCGGAATAAAACTAGCGTTTTCTTTTGTTAAGCCCAAAGCCTAGATATATTAAGGTTCACCTATGTGCACCAACAAGTTATGCTAGGCAATACAAGAAACAATATGATAGCAATATAATTACTTCAAGCACGATGGCTATCACAATGTAAAGTGCATAAGTAAAGAGCTCGGGTATAGAGATAACCGAGGCACGCGGGGACAACGATGTTTTACCGAGTTTCTCCCAACAAGGGAGTACGTGTGCTTAGGTCTTCCTCCCTCTAGGTAGCTATGGCTCCCCCAATGCTGTTGACTACCCCTCGACGCCGGTTGAAAAAACTCAGTTTAGAATAGAAAACTTATGTGCAACTTGCGACCATATTGCAGCTAAAAAAGTATTCATTTGTGGCGCAGTTTAAAAATCAGTCTAAAATAAGCGTGTGCTTAGGTCTTCCTCCCTATGGGTAGCTATGGCTCCCCCAATGTTGTTGACTACCCCCCAACGCCGCCATGCCTCCCATCTCGTCGCCGTCCCACATGATTCATGCGCCGCCAACTCGGTCGCCGAAGTGATTCCCGTGATTCCAGCACCGCCGCGCCTACGGCTGCTCCTAGACGGCGACCACGACTCCCCATCGTCTACCTCGAGGCAAAGCTTGATCCCCTGGTGTATTGCTCCCATGGGTTTTTGCTACATGCGGTTGCCGGTGGTACTACCGAAGGGCACCTGCGCTGCTATGCACGGTGTCGAGGTTTACTACGTGCGCCGGCAGCGGTGCTACAAGCAATGTCTGGTTTTGCTACATGTGACCCGCGGCGGTGCTACAAGCGGGTGTTAGGTTTTCTATACGGGGCCGGCGGTGCTATGTGTGTCGGATTTTTGCTACAAATGTTATGTTGTTCTGTTACAATAGCATAGAAGTTTTGCGACGAGATCTTCGACGAGGTACCCTGCTAAGTTGGGTTTGCTACAATAGAAGGGTTTTTGCTGTAACTGTTTTGTGATTTTGCTACAATAACGCAAATTTTATGCTACGATGTTTCTGATGAGGTTTCCCGGCAAAAGTCTCTGGCGAAGTCGTGTTTGCTACATTAGTATAACTTTTTTGCTACAAAATCTCCGGCGAGGTCTCTAGTGGGGCAGTCTTTTTTATTTTAATCTTTAAAATGAACGTTTTTTTGCTACATGAACGAGGCATTTTGTAGCAAATTGGGACGTTCGTAACAAAAGAGGGAATTTAGGAGAAAAAAGAACACCGTGGCGGCTGGGAAGTTCCCGTTTTGATTTTGTGTAGCTGTAGCCTGTTTACCATGGTTCATATGTTGGCCATCCTTTTTTCTTGGATTGGTTTTTCTTTATTCACAAGATTGGCGTGATGGACATCCGTTGAAAACAAGGATAGATATATGCTCTGTGTTCAGCCCACAGATGTGTTATCGGGAGTAATATGCTACTCCGTCTCAAAATAGAAGTAGTAGATTTATGAAAATTTGGATGAATCTACTCCTTCCATTCAGAAATAGAAGACATTTTAGCTTGTAAAATGAATGAATCTACTCACTCCAAACTTCTACGAACTTATATACTAAAAGACTTTCAGATACATTTTTATATTTCTAAACGGAGGGAGTATATACTAATATATAGATTCATCTAAATTTTGATAACCTGCGACATCTAATCTATTTTATGATAAAGGAGTAGCATATTTGGCCCAACAAAAACCCCAAAAGTTAGACCAGCGGCCGGAAGACTGTAGACTGGTAGCGTGGTAGCACGTACTCCGACTATACCACACATCGGACAAATCAAAGTGCGATCATAGGCAGACGCGGTTGACTGAGTTTTAATCGGTCACTATTAACGCCCCTGTTGTCAAGCTGTATGTGGAGTACCGTACCTGACTCGGATAGGTAGCCTGATCGAGTTCGTGTCGAAGACAAGGGAACGGCTGTATGGATCTGGGTACCGCTAAATGCAGGGAAATTTCGCCAATGCAAGCAGAACAGCTTTCCTCCCCTCTCTTAGATAGATAGAGAGATTCCGTGTCGGCGACCTGTCGGGACAAGGTGATGGCGGCCGGCCACTACCGGTACGCGGAGTTCATGGTGAGCCACGGCGGGAAGATCCAGCGGTCCTCGCAAGGCGTGCAGGCGAAGTACATCGGCGGCGAGACCCGGCTCATCAAGGTTCCACGGTCCATCTCGCTGCGGGAGTTCCATGACCGGCTGGCGGCGATCGCCGGTTGCTTCAAGGTCGCCATCCGGTACGTCTGCCCCCGCCAGAAGACCCTGGACGCGCTCCGCGGCGTCGTGACCGCTGACGACCTGCAGCAACTGCTCGACTGGGTGCACCTCCGGGACCTGCAGATCCACCTGCCCGGCGCCAGCCCGGCGAACGAGATCGTCCCCCACGTCTGGGTGCTGGTGGACCGCGTCGACGTCCGGCCGCCGCTTCCCGAGTCGCTTTTCTCTTCCGCTCCAACGACCAAGTCCAAGACGCCGCCGGTGCCTCCGTCCTGCGGTCTCAACAAGCGGAGCGCGTCGGCGCCTTCTCTCTCGGCGGATTGCCCGGTCGGAACGTCGAGTCCGCCTACTCCCTGTCTCATCCAGCGGAGCGCGTCGGCGTCCACGTTAGCACAGCCGACGACATCGACTACGGAGACAGCAGCTGCAGCAGCAGGAAGTACCCGTGCAGCCCAAGGAGACATTGTACAAGACGCGGCGCCGTTCCCGGCGTCGCGTAGGGGTCCAGCGAGCCCTGCAGCTCCGGTGTTCTTGGTGCCGGTAGTGCCGGTCATAGTGCGCCAGCCAGTGTTCCGATTGTCCCAGGGCTTCCTCGTGCCAGCTGGATATTGTAACGTGGTTGTGCTATCCGCCGCTTAAAGTAGATCAGATATTCTTGTTTTAGATCTGAGATGAGATATCTCGACAATTAATCGTCATGTAGATAGATTGATTGTTGAGATATCGACTCCTGTATCCGCCGCTTACAGTAGATAGAAACATATCAGATATCTCAACAATTAATCGTCATGTAGAGAGTCTAATACTGTCGGACTTCAGTGGGTACTTTACGTGTTTCCTGCATGATGATACTACTAATTGGACTCTGTGAATCTCTGATTTGCGTCTTGTTTGTTTCACATACTCGCAGACAGAGCAAAGCCGTTTTGTCGTTGCTATGGTTTATCAAGTTTCTTTCTTATCGCACATGCATGTCAAAAATTCTCTCGGGATCCATACCGAGTAGATCCATAAGTTAAACTCGCTCCTATGGAAGAGCAAAATTGTCGTCTCATCTACTGAGCCTTCTTTTTGACTTTGCCTAATATATATACATGTAGCTCTCCCGCGTGGTTAAAAAAAGATGGAAAAATACCCTCAATAGCATGCCCGCATAGTTATCATACCTTTTAATCGGGAAGAGTACGACTGGAAAAACCGCTTCGCTCCGCTCGCCCCCGCGGGAGCAACGGGGAGAACTCACAACCTTCTTGAGCCACTCCCCTCCTCTTCTCCCTCCTGCCGCCGTCGCGGGGCAAAGCCTGCGTGGTGCCGGCGGCGGCGGATGCTTCTCTACCCGTCCCCCTGGGGTTCTGCGCGGGGAAGAACTCAAGGCCGCGGTGCGCCGGTGTTTCCGGCGAGGCGAGCCATGGAGGCAGTCTGGCGTGTGCGGTTTCGCGTGGCGGCGCTGGCAGCGTACAGGAGAGGGCGGCCGGCGGTGGCTGGGACGGCGTGGCCGGGAGCCTTCCTGGCAGCACGGGCTTCTAGGCCTAGATTTGGGCCACGATGGGTTCTTGCCGGTCTAGGTCTCCGGGCCCATCCATCACTCACTGGTTGTTGCTCAGCGGCAGCCTTGCGGCGAGGTTGGCGGGGAAGGCGCTGGAAGCTCGTAGACCGGAGTTGCGAGTGGTTGGCGGCGGTGGATATGGTGCAGCAGCACGGCGGGAGGGCCTAGTCGGGCCTGGGAGGCATGACCGGCCCTACATGTTGCGTCCGGTCGACGACCGCTTCTAGTGGTGGAGGACGGGATCTCGTATGAATGTCCACGGCGTAGTGAGAGGCTGAAATCTGTCCGTCGATGACTACGGTGTGCGATAGGTAGGTGGCACGATGCTGCTTGCCGACTGCACTTCTGCCGACCACATGACTCTTTTTTGGCGCTGGACTACCGCATCTACACGTCAGTGGAGCTATGTACTACCTCCTGTTCTAGAGCTTGCGGACGCCAGGGCGGTGGCCCTGGAAGGTGGATCGTGCCTGCGTCTCTATGACGAGCGACGTGTCGATGGTGATGACTCTAATCCTTGGTCATTTGGATGGCGAGGAGCAGGCGGCGGGTGATCGTGAAGTTGGCGGCGCTTTGGCATTGGCGACTTCCAGATCGTGTTCTGGAGGTTGGACTTGGGGACAATGGGCAGTTCGAGATATCGGGCATGTGAGAAAGTTTTTCCAGGCGAAAGATCAGCGCTTTGGCGCCAACGACGGCGATGCCTGTGGGTGTCGTAACCCTCCTGAGGGCGTTGTTGTAGTTATCTTCGTCACGCTAAGGCTCCGGGTGAAAACCCTTGAGCGTCGTGGTCTCGATGATGGTGTCGTGGTGCGTCGTTACCTTTCTAGGGGCGTCGTCGTGGAGCTTCGATTCCCTCGATCTTGTTCCGGTATCTTTGGTGGCAAGTTTTTGGTTCCATGTAGTTATATTTTATCTTTGATCTGCTGTATCACAGGATCCCCCTCCTAAGGGCGTTGTTGTGGTTACCTTCATCACGCTAATGCTCCGGGTGAAAACCCTTGGCCGTCGTGGTCTCGATGATGGCAACGGAGGATCCCCTCATCAGCTTGTATCGGTTTGGCCGTTATGACTATTTATAAAATGGGGCGAAAGTCTGCTTCGAGATCATACCGCTTGTAGTCCACTAATTTTGGTTTAGAATGTATACGTTGCTCGCACTAATGTTGGTAACCGTTGCTAACCTTCGATGCATCTACGATAGGTTCTTCATGAACATGTGTTAATTGTATACGTACATGGTTATACCTCTTTGAATTAGGCATGGTTCTTCAAAAAGATGGTTCACAATGTACAAAGTTTTCTTATACGCACTACCTCTATTTATTTAGGCTAAATAAAGATCTAAAATGATAGTTCAATTTCTCCAATCAATATATCATGGAGCAATCAATTTCCGGCTGGTAGCGGAACCTGACACGTCCGAGAAAACACCATAAATATCACCGGACCTAGTAGCCCTGAGATGAACGTGCGTATACCAGCACCACTTGATAGAATCTTGCACGAGCACTCTTCCTGCACACACGTATGTTCCCATAACCTTGATCCTGTCTATGCCCATTGAGACATTGACACAAACACGCTCCCATTAACCTCAATTTTAGTCGTGTACTTTCACGATCCCCTGTAGCTGCATGCCATGGCTGGGGTCCTCCGTCTCTTCATCTTGCTCCTATCAACTGCTCTCATCCGATCCCGCCACCGGTTCTCCTGTACCTGCACGCCATGGCTCGTGTCCTCCGGCTCTTCTTCCTGCTCCTATCGGCCGCCCTCGTGCCACGGCCGCAGGGCCACCGAAGGCCCCCTCGCGCTCTACTTGAAGTCGCTCTGTCCATACTGCTCGCTGTTCATGGTTAAACGCCTTGCAGGGATCTTTAAGGACGGGCTCATCGATGCCGTTGACCTCCTGCTCGTCCTCTACGGCAAGGCACATGTTCGCGACGCCAACAACACCATCAATTGTCAGGGGATGCCTCTCTCCTCCCGTTGAGATCACCTCCTCTCAGCCACTCGGGGAAAACGTATTTAGGGTGAACGGAAACGTATTTGTGCCGACTAACCTACCTCAAGAAAAATTATAGTATAGATACTCTCTTTGTTCCAAAATATAAGATGTTTTAGCTTTTATGAAACGAATGTATCTATATATTTTCTAGTGTGTAGATTCGGAGTGAACCTACACACTAAAAAATGTCTGGATACATTCGTTTTACAAAAGCTACTAAAACTTCTTATATTATGGAAGAGGGAGTAAGTACTAGGCGGTATCAAAACAAAGCAGCTCGCGGTAGGAGATGGTGCGGTAGCGACCTGCCGATCGCTGTCTGGCCGGCCGGCTGGCTAAGGGCGCATTTGGTAGGCCGATCGCTAGGAGCTAAAGTCGGTCCCACTTGATGCCTGGCCCTCCCTTTGTTCTGGCCCACGTGTGTGTCAAAGCAGTGCCAAGCTAGTCTTACTGTGAAATACGAAATCACAACTTTCGTGGAGCCATGTCCGAGAGAGCGATTGCGTCCTCTCGGAGACACGCGACATAATCAAATCCTCTCAGTGCTCACTGTCCCTCTTGTTAGTTTAATCCACCATTGTCTTGCTAGAGGCAAATCTCCATATCTAATCTCCCAGATTAGAGTCCTTAGTCGCCATGCTGAGCTGGAAGGACGATGAGAGCTCGACACAGTCGTATATAAGGGTAAATTCAATTTCTCAATTCCTTCAAAGGCTTGGGGTTTGCCGTCAATTTGGAATTTTCGATTTAGCCTCGGTTGAACTCGATTTTGTTGAATTTCATGTTGGTTAGGACCTCATGCACATGTACTATACTCAAGACTGCATCCAAGACCCCATATTATGTGGCATATCAGTGGATTGCTCTAAGGTGAGCCACGTCCAAAAGTTTGAGCTTCTCAAGCGTGTTGCATTTCAAGGAAGCAACATTGGCCGCAAATTCTATCTGTGTGAAGTGCAGAATGTAAGTTCTTAGCTTGTAATATCTCCCTTACTTGCTCATCCACAACCTATGAGCATGAACTTATGATTTGCATGAAGTCACAAACTATGGTTAGTGGCTTGGTTGGATAAGGAGTGATTAGAAACAACAAAAATTGCATTAGGAAGACATTGAAAATTCTATCATGACAGCAACAGTGCGAAAAACAACAAGAGGATTGAGAATTAAAAGTTGATGAAAGGAGCTAGCTGACGAGAAGAATAAGGGTAGAGGAGAACTTATCCAGGATTAAGGACAATAATTTGAGAACTGAGGAGGAATCGGTGGAGAATACTGGAGTGTTAAAGAAAGAACTAGAAATGCCGAAGCGTGCTATCAAGGCTAATAAGGATAAGTTGAAGAGGATTAAGTAAATATGTGATGAGTGATCTCTAAGTTATGTCATTTCAATTTGTTGTACCTAGTCCTAAAAACTCCTGATGAGGTGGTATGTAGTAACCCTCACGTGATGTTGAACTAGCGGTGGTAGAATGCCACCCTCCTTTGATATGGTGGTAGGTTGACATCATAGTGATAGGATGAACTATGATCCCCTTTTGCTAATGATCATATATGTGTTGTGAATTTTTAATCCTATGTTATGGTTTTATTGGACGATATGCATTGACATGGTAAGCTCACCATACGTGGGTCTTATAAACATATGGAACCTCATGTGTGCAACCAAACACCTTTGATATGCATCACCCTACCTAAAAGGGTTGTGTATGTCATACCAACAAAATGAGATTGTTGTCCACCCTAGGAAGTCAAAGATTATGTGAGCAACCAAAAAGGGTGGAGAGGCATGCTTTTAGAGTAAGAATAAATAGTAATATCAAGCAGTTGGCTATATGAAGTTTTCAAGTCACCAAGAGATAGCTTTATACAATAGAGTTAGCTCAAAGAGCACCTCTATCCGAACCCTCGTATTTTGCTAGATGATAAAAGTATTGTCAAATGATTAGATAATTGCACATATCTGAACTCGCAAAACTGTTAGCTGGTAAAAAAATTAGGAGCTCTCCCTCCCCCCAATAGGTCGGTATCAACGCTTTCTTTTTTTGCTCGGTTGCCCAAAGCATTGACCAAACCCCTCCCATTTTTTCTCCTACGGACCCGTCCACTCTCCCACCAAAACTCGCCGACCCCTCACCGCCGTTGCCACCTTGGGCCCATGCCCTGGACGGAATGGCACTAGAAGTTGTTTCTAAACCCCACCGGAGTTTCCCATTGACACGACACCGCTAGAATCGACCCCCACGATATCTCGGATGACACAGAAGCGTTTGGGCACTACTGGTGTGGTGCGGATGACGGGGAAGGGTGGCAAGACCACCACGACGGTGGCAAAGGTGGTCCACCCGCCCCTTGCACTGGTGGTGAGCGACGTGTGGGCATGGAAGCCGACAGAGGTCATGGAGGCACTCTCCACAGAAATGGAAGAGAAGAAGAAGAGGAAGGTCATTGTGTCGACCATGGTGGCTTCTTTGACCATAGCATCTTGCAAGACGGCTGCTGCTGCCACCACTGGCGCGCTCGGCAGACGCAGCTCACGATCGCGCCTCTGCCCACGAGGTGGTCGACTAAATTTATACCCAAGGTCAACCTAGTGCAAACGAAATCACCATCACCAAATTCATATCCCAACTGGATTCCTCTCACATATAAGGTCTCAAAGATCTCAATTATAATCGAGTGGAGGAAGAGATGGTCGAAGAGGAGGTGGCTGACGTGGATGAAGAAAAAGAGGAGGTGGCCAAAGAGGAGAAGGTCGGGGAGGAGGTGGACGAGGAGGAGGTGGCACCGACACAAACCTCATATGTCGGCACCAAGAAAAAAAGGACACAAAACTACAAGGAGGAGGGAGATGTTGCTTTGTGTCATGCTAGGATGAATGTGTCGCTAGATGCTTCGGTTGGCACAGATCAATCAAAGGAGATGTTTTGGGAGAGGATTGAGGAGTACAACCATAAGATTGTACTTTCATAGTTCCATCTTGCCCAACCCAAGGCTCTCTTCAACATTATTAGGGCACTATCCAAGAGCAATACAACCAATGCTTCGGTGTTGTTGATCAAGTGTGAACCTTGCACCACTGAGTGGGGTCCAATCACGGAGTATGTCCCTATCCACCAAGGTCTCTACAAGCCAATGAAAAAGAAGGGTGCACACAAAGCCTTCACTTTGCACCATTGCTACAAGGAACTAGCCGGCAATGAGAAGTGGATCCAAATTAACTATGAGACCACACCGAAGAGGGCAAGAAATAGCATTGCCGTTGATGGGGATGAGGAGGAGGATGAAGACCTCAACAAGAGGCCGGAAAGTGCCAAGATAGTAAAAGAGAGAAATGAGAGGGGATTTAGCACTGGCTACAAGGAGGAGTTCAATACTATCATTGAGACAAAGAATACATTGGCGGTCGAAAGAGAATAGGAGAAGGCCGCTCGGTAGGAAAAGCTCAATGTGTTCGAGGAGTAGAAGTGGTGGTCCAAGTTGGCGGTGGAGCAACGAAGGATTGCACTAGAAGAAAAATGATTGGCAAAGGAGAAGAAGATCGAAGAGCAAAGGCTTGCACTTGAAGTAGAGAAGTTGGCAAAGGAGAAGGAGGATGTCGACCGCACCATCATGTTCATGGACCCTGAGCACATTGGATGCTATGGCTAGGGCGTATTGGGAGCGCTCTCGTGCCAATATATTTTCCCAAGGAGGATGCCGACCACACCATCCTCAATGATAGGGAGGATTTTTATCATCTAAGTTTCACGGGTTTGGATAGAGGTTCTCTAAGGTTAGCTATTACATTTGTACTTGTTGTTATCTTCTATCTTCCTTATTCATCTCATTTCTTAATGATTTTACCTAGAAGCACGTGTAGAACTAGCTCTTGCATGAGAGCACACTTTTATTTTTTTCTTATTTATTCTCTCCATGTAGCTAAGGCTAGTCATAATGGGTAGTAACTTAGGGCCGTAAGAGCATCTCCACTCATTCCGCCCATACGATGTCCGGTGGAGCCGATTTTTGGACCGTATGGGGACGCCGGATAGATCAAAGATTTGGGGTGTGCTGGCTCCTAGCCATTCGCCCCATACGCACACCCCATACACATAATTGAATTAAAAGTTCGACATGTTTAGCTAAACAACTACAACTTGGAAAATTTACATAAAAACAACCAAGAACTAAAACTAAGGCCCCTAGCGGCAGAAGGCACTGCTCTCTCCAGGAGGGCGCGGTGGCGGCGACCCTCTGTCGACACCCCACAGCTAAATTAAGGAGGTGTACAATGACAGTTGCATGGCTTCCTCCGCCTTCGCTTGGTCGTGGTGGGAACGCAAGTTTGTGTTGCCGGGGTATTTGCATGACGCAATAATGAGACAGGTGTGTATATCATCGAGATGTTGCATCCATAGATGTTCCGATAGGAAAACATGGTTGGGGAGATCCCACCCGTAAGGTTCGCCTGTGGTCCGTTTAACTCGCCCTTAGGGTGGTGGACGCCGCGTATGCTCTCGCCGGCGTTCATCTCAAATGCGTTGGTTGATCACCCATTGTTCAAGTGGCACCCATGGCGGCTTCTCCGGCTCCTCGAAGTCAGCGTCAGAGGTGTCCCTGCCCAACTCCTCGAAGTTGGATGCATCGGGGTCGTCGGAGGCGAGCCCCTCCTCCTAGGAGTCGGTGTGGTTGGGGCCATGGAGAGGCACCTTCGGCACTCCTGTGGGTGGTGCGTGAGTTGGAGGAAGACGGCAGCCAGGCATGGTTGTGCGCCGCTCCTACTGGCAAAAGCAGCACCTATGGCTGCCTCCCTAGATATAGCAGGAGAGGGTGTGAAAGAGAGGTGTGGCCATGGTGAGAGAGTGGATATGTAATGATGATGGTTATCGCATCTACATATAGCGAGAAAATGGCGGGAAGAGTGGGTGGGAAGCGGTGGAAAAGGCAGGAAGGGCATGGCGGGAGAACTCGGTGGCAAGCAATTTCGCCGCCGCGTCGCCATCAATGGGACGCGACATCGCTCAGGATATGAGATGACTATCTCACTATCAGGGCTGGCCCGTATTGCCTTCTCGTCCATCCGGCGCCCCGCTAGACCCCCCCCCCCCCCCCCCCGTGGGTTGGATTCAGTCTACGAACTCTAGATAACTAGTTGGGTCGCGCTAGCACCAAAATCAAATAGGGGTTGTGGCCTGGCGTGATGCTTTGCGTTGTTACCCCATAGCCCTTTGGGGGTCCTTTAGGATGGGCGAGTGGAGTTGCTCTAACTTGCTTATGTTACTAGTCTAAGTTATTACCTTCGTAGTGGGTAGTGGGAAGTGTAGTAACATAAAAATGCTCATTTATTATTTTTTAGACTCATTTTGAGTTGAAAAGTGTGATGTGATGGTAACATATTATGTCACTCCCTTCATCCAGGTGTATTAGTCCTGCGCATAGTCCTAGGTCGTTGGTTTGACCAACTTTAGATGAGATATATATGGTAAAAAGTATATCATTAGAATCCTCGGATGTTATACTTTCTAAAAATATAATTATATGTTATACGTTTTATTTTATATAGGTCAAAATGATGATCTAGAGACACGCGCAGGACTAATACAAAGGGATAGAGAGAGTACTTGATTTTCTTCTCTCTTCATTAATTGCTTGACGCATCATCTTTTTATTCTAAATGGCATCTATGATGCCACTTATGTTACTCCCACTATGAGTAGTCTAAAGTTCCCACTATTGCATTTGCACTTAAGAGCATCACCACCCCCCCATGGATGCCCCATGCCCATTTTTTGCTCCATCTAGTGAAAACTCCCCCAACCACGCCCCTAGGAGCCCGAAATTCGCTGGATTGGGCCCAAAATACATCAGGCAAACTCAGGCCGAACTCAGCGCCCCGGGGTTTTCTTGGGGGCACTAGATGGAGTAAAAAGCCGAGTGGGCTCGGGTTTGTTGGCGAGAATCCAATTTCCCCCTTTTTCTTGCATGTCCCTCCTCCCCCCCAACCCAATGGCAAGCTCCCGCCATCTCTCCACTTCCCTCCATTTCCCCCACCTTCTCCCCCTGCCACCTCTCCTATACATGTTCCATCATGCCGCCAAAGAAATTCAACGGCCAGAGATCAGCTGACACCGTCGAAGACGCTGTCAAGCCAAAGAAGCTGAGAAAGCCGATGCAATTCAAGGAAAAGCCTGAAGGCATGAGAAACGCCGATTGGGTGAATATTGTGAACTAGGGGAAGGTAGAAAATGACAGTCGTCGGGAGAGGGAGAAGAAACTCAAGGAGAAGCAGGAGGCCTTGGCGAAGGCGGAGGAGTAATCTCAGGAGCAAGCGTTGGTGTATCTAAAGGGGAAATTCCCTAGAGGCAAATAATAAAGGGGTTTTATTACGATATCTCATTAGTTCATAATATTTTTATATCATGCTACAACTGTATCAAGCAGAAACATTCATACAGGTGTGGTATATAAACAAACCTAGGTCCCTAGTAGCCTCTATTCAACTAGTTCATTGTGAAGCTGATGATCAAGGTTTCCTGATCATGGTGCTTCTAAGACAACTGACAATGAAGTCATATTGTTCAGGGCTAACTCGTGGGTGGCCTGATCTTTCATGAATCCCTTGGAAATCAAGGTGGAGTGAGTGGGAGAAGAGGGAGAGGATAAAATCCACGAACTCACGCACGAAGAACACGATGAACTCTCACACACACACGAAGACACGATACAGACCAATAGCTCACACCGGCGTCCACCGGTCCGGTGCCATCCCTAGGATCAGCGTTGGGCAAGGATCTCTCTCTCTCTCTAACCGACATGGCCAGTGGGAGGCTTGGTGAGATCTTGACGTCTTGGCAAAGGGATCCAATGCCAAGGCCTTGTACAATGAGGGAGGCATGACTCAAAATCCAAGGAGGTGGGGAATAATTGGTGCTCCTTAGAAAAGGAGCATGAGACTAGAATTACGAAGATCCACAAGGGTGTCTTCTAATTCCAATTATCCAAGTCTGAGGTTTACAATGGAGGGTGGGGGATATTTATAGGCCAGCGACTAAAATAGGGGTAGTTTTGGAAAACAGAAAGTACTAAGGGTGTTACTAGGCCTAAAGGACGAGCTGGTGCACACAGGCACTGTGACATCCAATAGTACTGGAATCAGTTCCGGCAGTACCGCTAGTGTTCGGTAGAAGGTGAAGGCGGGCCGGTAGTGCCGGACTGGGCCTAGTGTCGCGCGTCGGGAGTGGTATTACCATCGGTGGGGTCTGGTAGTACCGGTTGCAGCGGTAGTGCCACCCTCTTGGTACCAGGCAGGTCTGGAGCTTCACACGGGGGCTCTCTGTTCCGTGTGGTAGTACCGCTCGTAGGAACCGGTAGTACCGGTCGAGGTGGTAGTGCTGCCGTCTTGGTACCTAGGAGGTTTGGGGCCTCTGGTGGGAGCTCTCTCTCCCGTGCGATAGTACCACTATCTCGAGGCGGTAGTACCGCTTGAGTGGTAGTACTGATGCTAATGGTCGGTAGTACCGGTTGCTCCAGGCAGTTGTTGGGTGTTTTGGTTGTTGTTGTGGCACTCCGCTGTTTTGTGTCTTCATACCTGAGGATGCACAATGTCGGGGCATGAAGACACACGAGGAGAGGAGCGAGATAACCTTAGCTTGTAGGAGTTTGGCTCGAGCGCGAGTCATGGGTCCACTTGCGCGACTTGGAGGTGTAGATGTAGGGACATCTGTAGGATGGGCTGCATCAGCTCCCCCCATTGGGAAAGAGTCGTCCTCGACTCTTCATGCATATCATCTTGAACATCTCAATGGAAAGGTGAAAGGTCCTTGATGTTTAATGTTGAGCTCACGAGATACTTCGAGGTTGGTATGTTGATGATGTAAGCATTGTTGTTGATCCTCTTGACGACTTTGAAAGGTCCATCTCGTATTGGCTTGAGGTTAGAGTTGCGATCCTAGGGGAAGTGGACCTTGCTTAAGTGGATCCATACGAGATCACCTTCTTCAAAGATCATCTCTTTCTTACTCTTGTTTAGTCTTGAAGCTTGGCGAAGAACTTGTTGCTCGATAGTAGCTCTTGTTTCTTTGTGTAGCTTCTTCATAGCTTGGGCGTGCTTATCAACGTCCATGTTGGTGCGCTAATGGACAGGTAGCGGTAGGATGTCAAGCGCGGTTAGGGGTTCGAAACCATAGACGATCATGAATGGGCTCATATTCGTTGTAGAGTGTTTGGCACGATTGTAGGCAAACTTGGCATGGGGAATGCATTCCTCCCAATCCTTGAGGTTTTTCTGGATCAACACACGAAGGAGAGTGCCGAGGCTTCGGTTGACGGTCTCGGTTTGGCCATCGGTTTGCGGATGCGAGGTGGACGAGAAGAGGAGCTTGACGCGGAGATTGGCCATGAGTGTCTTCCAGAAGTAACTCATGAATTTGATGTTGCGGTCGGAGATGATAGTCCTTGGCACTCCGTGAAGACAGACGATTTCCCTGAAAAACAAATTTGCAACATGTGAAGCATCGTCTGTCTTATGGCATGGAATCAAGTGTGTCATTTTGGAGAATTGGTCCATTACGACAAATATGGAATCATGACCATGCTTAGATCTAGGAAATCCTAACATAAAGTCAATGCTAATGTCTGACCAAGGTGCATGAGGAATAGACAATGGCATATAAAGACCAAATGGGTTAGACTTAGACTTAGCTTGAACGCATGTAGTGCATCATTGGACGTAGCGCTCTAGGTCTTGCTTCATCTTGGGCCAATAGTAATGAGTGGAGAGCATGTCCAATGTCTTGTCATGTCCAAAGGGACCCATAAGGCCTCCACCATGAGATTCTTGGAGAAGCAAAATTTGGAGAGACCACTTCGAAATGCAAAGCCTGTTTTGTTTAAATAGAAATCCCTTATGCAAATAGAAATCATCAACTCCTTTGTTAATGGAACACTTTTCGAATACTGGTCCAAAGAACGGGTTGGAAGCATACAAAGTTTTGATGTCATCAAGACCCAACACATTTACTTCAAGTCGAGTGAGAAGGCTTGTGTTCTTGCGAGACAAAGCATCTACAACTATATTATCTTTTCCCTTCTTATACTTGACAATGTAAGGAAAAGACTCCATAAACTCAACCCACTTAGCATGTCATTTACTCAAGTTGGCTTGGCCTTTGAGATATTCCAACGACTCATGGTCGGAATGTATGATAAATTCCTAAGGACAAAGGTAATTTTGCCAAACTTGAAGAACACGAACTAAGGAAAAAAGCTCTTTGTCATAAATCGGATAGTTAAGACATGCGCCATCAAGTTTCTCGCTATGGTAGGCGATAGGATGTCTATTTTGCATAAGGACTCCTCCAATGCCAATACCACTAGCGTCACACTCTATCTCAAAAGTTTTTGTGAAATCTGGTAACGCGAGAATAGGTGCTTCGGTTAGCCTCTTTTTAAGCTCATCGGAGGCTTTTTGTTCTGATTTTCTCCACATGAAGGTGACATTATTTTTGGTTAACTCGCTGAGAGGACAAGCAATGGTAGAGAAGTCTTTCACAAAACGACGATGGCCAACC
The DNA here is from genome assembly GCA_910589775.1 of Avena eriantha. NCBI lineage: Eukaryota > Viridiplantae > Streptophyta > Magnoliopsida > Poales > Poaceae > Avena > Avena eriantha. The sequence continues at coordinate 391,362,036 of OU342741.1, forward strand.
CATGAAAACTTTGAAGTTCACTCACATTTGTGGGAATGGGCCAATATCTTATGTCTTTGACTTTAGAAACATCAACTTCAATGCCATTGGAAGAAACAACAAAGCCAAGGAAAATCAACTTGTCTTTAGCAAAAGTACACTTGGGAAGATTAGCATATAGCTTTTAATTTCGAAGGATTTGTAGAACCTCCTTTACATGTGTAACATGTTAAACAAGCGACTTGCTATAAACAAGAATATCATCAAAATAGACAACAACACTCTTTCCAATGAGAGAAAGCAAAACATGATTCATAAGGAGCATCAAGGTGGATGGGGCATTAGATAAGCCAAAAGGCATAACCAACCATTCATAGAGACCAAGTTTGGTCTTGAAGGCGGTTTTCCACTCATCACCTTCCTCCATGTGTATTTGATGGTAACCACTACGAAGATCAATTTTTGATAAAATAGTGGCTCCACACAACTCATCTACCATGTCATCAAGACATGGTATAGGATGTCTATAAAGTATGGTGATATCATTGATTGGACGATAGTACATGCATAACCACAATGTGTCATCCATCTTTGGAATAAGAATCACGGGTACCGCACTTCTGCTAGTGCTTACTTGGATCAAAAATTTGGAGACGAGTTGGTTGATTTGATGTTGTATATCTTTCGTCTCCCCGTGTTCATTCGGTAGGCGGGGCGGTTTGGAAGAGGTGTGCCTAGTATGAGGTCAATGCGGTGCTCGATTCCGCGAAGAGGAGGTAGTCCATGAAATAGCTCTTCGGGAAACACGTCTTTGAATTCCTGCAAAATAGCCATCAAAGAGGGAGGAATATTGCTCAAGTCATTAGTTCCTTGCGCTAGTCCCTTGCACACGAGGACATAGTGCAAGATGGATGGGTTATTCCTCACATCTTTCATCTCACTTTTGGTGGCAAGAAGAACACTCTTAGTTTTTCCACTCGAGTTAGGCTTTTGGCTCTCACTCGCTATATGGTGGTTCTCTCGCTCACCACTCTTCTCACAAGTTGTTGTTGTTGTTTGCGCCCTCGCTAAAGCCTGTGCATTGCCTGCAATTATTTGGCTAGGAGTCATTGGTTCCAAAACACATGTCTTGTTAAGCCATTTGAAGGTGTATACATTTGTGCGACCATCATTTAGAGCACCTTTGTCGAATTTCCACGGTCGACGAAGCAACATATGACAAACCGTCATGGGGACTACATCACCCTCTACCGTGTCTTTGTAGGGGTCCAATAGAGAATGTTACCGAGACGGTATGCTTGATCTTCACAGACCCTTGGTCACTTAGCCATTGCACATGGTAGGGGTGCTTATGTGGACGGAGGGTTAGGTTAAGCTTCTCACACAACTCGGTGCTATCAAGGTTGTGACAACTCCCTCCATCGATGATCACTTTGATAGATTTCCCATTGATGCCAACACATGTTTGGAAGATGTTGAATCTTTGATCTTCATGTTATTGTGCTTGAGTAGTCAAGATCCTTGTGACGTCAAGCTAAGGACTTGCGGCATGCTCACACATTAGGAGTTCTTGATCATCCTCCATATGTTTCCTTGTCATTGCCTCTTTTACTCTTGCATCAAATTCATCTTCACTCAAGTATTCCTCGTCGCCATTATCATGGATGAACAATACTTTCTTGTTTCCACAAGTGGCATATTTGTGTCCTTTGCCTCCACACTTGTAGCATTCTCGTTTTAATGGCGGGTCATCCTTTGTATGCTTGCCACTTGGGGGTGGTTTCCCTTGAGGAAGTGTGGGCTTGAAAGGAAGCTTGGAGGTATTTGAGGAGCTTCCATTGAAGGTTGTTGGTGTAGTTGTTGAAGCTTGCTTGAAGGTGAAGTACATCTTTGGCTTGTTATAATTGATGTCCTATTGTACTTGACGCTCGGCTTTTGCTGCAATGTGCACAAGATCAACCATGTTGGTGTACTTTTGGAACTCGACGATGCGATTGATTGGATGGTTCAAGCCGATGAGGAAATGTGCCATTGTTTGCTCATCGCGCTCTTCAATGTTGGCACATATCATGTTGAGCTCAAATTTGCTTGAAGTACTCTTCCACGGTCTTTGTCCCTTGACTAAGTGATTGTAGCTTGTTGAAGAGGTCGCACATGTAGTACGTAGGGACAACGCGGGATTTCATATGAGCCTTCATGTCATGCCAAGTGGTGATTGGAGGATCTTCTCTTGTGTCACAAGCAACTTGAACTTGTTCCTACCAAATGTTGGAATAATCATCTAACTCAAGTGAAGCCATGGCGACCATCTTCTCATCACTATAGTTGTGCATACGAAAGATCTTGTTGACTTTGAGTGCCCATGAGAGGTATTCTTCTGGATCAGTTGAACCGATGAACTTGGGCATTGTGAACTTGAGCTTCCAAAAGTTTCTTCATCCTTGCGGTCACGATAGCAGTTTTTTCCATGATGTTGGCGGTCCTCATCTTCGATGCAAACATTGTGACGAGCTTGGTGACCTTGTTGGTGCACTTGCGGTTGAGGATCCCTATTTGGAGGTGGCGGAACTTGATTCTCGCGACGTTGTTGGGGGAGCCTTTTCTCTTGTGCGGTTGTTGACGAGGAGGAGGCACTTGGGCCTCACGAGGGTGATGAGGGTGTGGAGCCTCTTGACACGGTTATGGATGAGGAGGAGGCTCGTTCCTCGGTTGGTGACGCGGGTTAGGCACATGGGCCTCACGACGAAGGTCATGGTCTTGAGCTCCATGATGTGGTGGGTGTCACTCAACATGTACAATCTGATGCTCCATCTCTTGATGTTGTAGAGGATGCTCATCATGGTAACCATGGTTGTGGTGTGGATGTTCATGGCGGTGATGATGAAGAGGAGTATCTTGGAGAGCTTCATGTCGATGACGAGCTTGTTCCTCCAAGTTATAGTCATCACTTGTTGAGTCAAGAATGTCTCGTGGACGGTGGCGGTGGACTTGAGACTGTACTTGAGGGTCCACTTGTGGTTGTGCTTGTTGGATCAGTAGTGCCCTTGCATGATGACAATGTCCTTCTTGCCTTTCTTGGGGCCTTGAGGAGAAATCACCATCATAACTTGACGTTCCGGCGTGTCGTGGGGAAGGTACATAGTGCGAAGAACTTTCATCTTAAACCATAGGGGCATCATTGCATCTTGGAGCACTTGCATTAGGGTCTTGACAAAGAGGAGAACAGTGACGCGACGAGCTTGACGCACTCAAATGGTGCCGTGAAGACCTTGATTCGCGTGAACATGGTCTTGTGTTTCGCGCGAGATTGGCCATCGACCGTTGTAGTGCTTCGTTTTGGTTGGCGAAGTTGATGTGCATGGCCCTCGTCTCTTGATGAAGTTTGGAGAAGCCTTGCTGCATGTCGTGCATTTGTTGGTGTAGGCCATCGAAGCGGTTGTCGATGCTCTGGAACTTGTCTTGAGTTTCGCTGAATTGTTCATGTTGGTGCAACTCGAGAGCATTGCAATGCTCACAAAACTCATGGCGAATGATGTAGTGGCTTTTGCGCGTCATGTATGGGCCTTCGTCTTCACCATGGGGAGGAGGTTTGCTCTACTCACCGTGCCTATCCATCATGCAAGACAAATATGGATTGTATATGGAAGGTAATATGTGGTGGTGGTTAGCCGTTTACCTTACCTTGGGGATTGCAACAAACCAGTAGCCATGAGTGAGAAATATTAGCTTGCAAAGTGAATCGTAAAGTAAGATCACACTAAAGAAAGAACTAAAACTCTCAAAAGCTTTTGGTGGAAGTTTAGGATGGTGGAAAGCCAAACAGAACAATCCAAAGAAAAGTTATTGTTAAAGCTAGAAAAGAACAAAAGATCAAAAGCCAAAAGGAAACGATCAACAAAAACACGAGGAAACACACACGTGGAGACGGATGTGGTTAGCATGACTATGAAAGTGAGCACAAAATGTCCTAACGAAGACTAAGCTCGGTTGTCATGCCAACGCAAGGAGATACCACAACTCGTTCACCAAAAGAGGATAAGCAACGGACTTGTGCACTTGCCTTGGTCGCGCTCTTTCTCTCTCTCTCTCTCTTTGCTTACAATCTTGATACTCTCTTTGTTTTGGGAGACTACGTATCTTTCTATTTTTCTTTTTCTCTCTTTTTGATTATATTTCTCCCTTTCTATACTACTATGTCAACTTTTGTATTTGCTTACACACTCTCACTTTCCAAGGGAAAGTGCATAATGCTTATGCAAACACAAAATGAGCTGCTCTCATAGGATAGATACACAGAAAGGAATAAGGGTTAACAAGGTGGAGCAAGTTATACCTTTGGTATTGGTGACGAATTTCAACCGGTGTTGGGGATGATGTTCGGGTTTCGTGGTGTCGTAGAGCGTGGAGTGTAAGGGGTTGCGGAAGATTGTTGTTAGTAAGGCGACACACACGCGAAACACGAGCAAACAAAAGAAGGAAGTTAGAAAACAAATTTGAGGCGAAAAAGGAAGGGTGAACAACTGTTTAGCTCGAGCTGTATTACCGTAGTTTTGTCCGGTAGTACCGCTCACCGGTAGTACTATTTCGGAAAGCCAGTAGTACCGCTTGAGGCCGGTAGTACCGTTCGTGGATTCCGGTAGTACCGCTCCCCAGATTCCTGGACGTTTAGATCTCGAAATTGGGCGCAAATTCGTCCCGAAAATCCTCAAATTCACAGAAATCTGACCAAATGGAAACACAGAAGGAAGGTAGATCGACAGAAATCTACGGATCAAATCCACTGAAAACGCACCAAAACTCAAGATCGATCCAAAGGCCGTGGGGCTCTTTTTTGGAGCAATTTTCAAATTTATGGTGGATAGAGGAAAATTTTGTGGGGAATTCATGAGCAACAAAACTCTTGATACCAATATGTCAAGGGCTAACCTCGTGGGTGGCCTGATCTTTCACGAATCCCTTGGAAATCAAGGCGGAGTGAGTGGGGGAAGAGGGAGAGGATAAAATCCACGAACTCATGCACGAAGAACAAGATTAAATCACACACACACGAAGACACGATATAGACCAATAGCTCACGTCGGAGGCCACCGGTCCGGCACAATCCCTAGGATCAGCATCGGCCAAGGATCTCTCTCTAACCGGCACGGCGAGTGGGAGGCTTGGTGGGATCTTGACATCTTGGCAAAGGGCTCCGATGCCAAGGCCTTGTACAATGAGGGAGGCACAATGAAAACTCCAACAAGGTTGGGATAATTGGTGCTCCTTAGCAAAGGAACATGAGACTAGAATTAGGGAGATCCACAAGGGTGTCTTTGAATTCCAATTATCCAAATATGAGGTTTACAATGGAGGGTGTGGGCTATTTATGGGATTGTTGGTTTGCGGCCCGAGAGTTCCTGCGCGAGTGCATCGTTGTACCCAAGTTCCCTGTAATTGCCGTGTTTCATAAAGTTGGGCTCCCAACTACTGAGAGGGGCCATTTCGAGGAAAACTCATCTCACCCCTACCAAATTCAAATATTCCGTTAAACTGCCCCATGAAGTAGACGGTCGGGACTATTGGTCATCTGTCCGTGACGTGAGCGCCAACACGGCAACCTCTTAGTAAAATGGAGGAACTAAGTGGATTGGATGTGTTGACCAATTTCACAAATTCATTCCCTCCTTTCCCCTAGCACTGGTGGTGTCGAAATCCACCCTCCAGGCAGAACGATCCCTTTGGACATTTGACTTCCGGCGCCAAGTTGCTGCGCCCATTTGCTAATCCTAAGCTCCAATGGCGCATGCCGTTGCCGTCGTTGCGAGGCTCTATCCCGCCTCCCTCGTCGACGAGTTGAGCAGCTCGGAGGATGGCAGATCCTACTACCAAGGAAGAAGAAGTTCTGGCTACATGTGGGTGAGCTACCCTTCTCTTTGCTATTTGCACTAATTATAACTGCTAGCTGGATACTGAACCTAAAATTATTTGTTAGCCCAACGCTGACAAACATATTTTGTCCACAGTTTTCTATCAAGTGGGATCTCCACGGACCACCCTTACCTGGTTATGGTAGCCCTCTTCAGGTACGACTCTAAATCAGCAAGGGTGAAGGGCAAGTGGTATGGACAGCACTGTATCATGCTGGAAGAAGCGCCTGCGTAGATCTGCACTATCCCTGGTATGGTTGCTGCTCTGCGTAATCATGATGAAATATGGCCGAAGCAGACTGTAAAGTTCAGCTTCATGGATGAACGAGGCATCATGGTTCCTCTAACGTGTGACAATCAGCTAATTGGGTTGATGAAAAGGTATGCTTCAGCTTGCATGTTTGATCTTAATTGTGATGTACTGGATGTGGAAGCTGCTACAACTAGGAGTCGCCCTTCTATTCTTGGACAGGGTGGTCGCTCGAACCCAATTAGCTCCTGGTAAGCAAAAGTCTCTTGGGATTCGCATGTTTGTGCTAAATTGTAATTTTGTTTTATTTACTTTGTAGATATTGGGCAGTTATGCAACAATCCTGTTTCTTTGACAGGAAGCGCCGCAAGGTTAGAAACATGACTGTCGGGTTAGTCATTTTGCTTCTGGAAGAAAATAAAAACAAGTGGAAAGATGATGCCGGACACGATTCTAGTGCTGATTGTCCCGGAGATGCAGAGTACGTGAAGCTAAGAAAATTGGCACCGAGGAAGAGGAAGAAGGCAGGAAATGAAGAAGTCAGTGGACGTGAAGGCTTGGCACCTAGGCTGGGGAAGAAGGCTACTGGCAATGACGATGCATAGTAATGTGTTGAACTTGAACCTATATATGTAATTCGGTTAAATTCTGGAGCTCTCTGTGTGGAACTTTGCGGGGCGAAACAATCTACCCACGTGGAGTAAAATGTACTGCAACTTAGGGTTTTGAAATGCCCGAGTCAGTAGTTGACATGGGTATGATTACTCAGATGCTCATTATTCGCTACCCCATATTGGGTAAAACGCCTGCGACCCATGAAGATTCTAGATAACAGCCCAAGAAAGCAACCGACAAAGACTTTGATTGTATTAGGAAAGAAACCATGAACCGACATTATGTTGGTATTGTAATCACACATGTATGAAACCTATCCGCATACAGCTTTGAGACCCGGCCTATTATATATAGGACGGGAGAAGCCCAAGCGAGGGTACCGAAATCTAGAGGACAACTTGTAATAGCGTGTTTTCCCAATATTAAGTGACTTTGTCTTCATCATTTTCCTGACATCCGACGAAATCCACAACATTCTCTTTTCCGCGAAACCCCAAATCCATCATCATGGACATTGTCGAGGTTACCCCTCATCAATTTTGGAGCTCTCTGTGGGAAGCCTGAACGCTGCAAACACGGATTCGGCGCAACGCTCTCCACCAAGCATCAACTTGGCGAAAGAAAATCCACACCCGCCCACCCTTGTATTGGTACCCACCGATTTTAACGGTGGATCTGATCTCATCATCGGAAGCCTTCACTTCCAAGCAGTCAACATGCAAGGATCACACCCTTCGGCCCTGATCGCATCAAAACCGTCGGTGCGAAAAGCTACACTCATAGTGGCACCAGCATCGTCCGTTGGATCCTCCATGGACATCTCAACACGGATCAAAGCAGGAGAAGAAGGCCACCAGCCAATCTCACCACACGAAGCAAACCCGACAAACTCAGAACCCGAAGAAAGCAGTGAAAACGTCGACTTTGAAGAAAGGATGGCGGCAATCTATCCAGAACTATGATCTCGGAGCACTACCAACACACCCGCAGAATCAAAATACGACGCCATTAGGCCACGCACAACACGCCACCAAGTGTACATGATCAACGGAGATACCTCAACACCACGCAACAAAAACGGTAACCCTATTATCAACCCCGATGATATTTTATCAGATGACCATGTAGGAAACCGTGGCAACAAAGGAAAACACGGAAACGGAGGAGAAATAGTAGATAATCGCATAGTCCAAGGAGGAGGTGGAGAGCCTCGCACAGGAGAGAGACAAGGACTTCGGCTACCAGCGTCGGCATGGCAAAAAGCAAGGGAGGCAATTTCGGGAGCAGTCCCAATGACAGCGGATGCTTCACATGAGGATTTATTGGCATACCAATATCTGCTCCACCACAAGAAGAGAGACCTGCTCCGGATGCAAAGGCAACTCGATGAAAGAAAAAGATTAGCCGACGAATCTAGTTTACGACAGGCACAATTAAGCTCCACTTGAGGATCAAGGAGTGTAATAGGAGCAGCACCACCAAGAAGGCCAACATCTCGACTACAGAATATCCCCGAAACAGAGAGAAGCGGAATCATCCAAGATCTCGACCTATCATTCATGTCAATTGACCAAGCAGGAAACATCAAGGCAAAAACAGCTCTAGCAGCCATTATGGCCGCGCAAACATATATGATCACCACTCAACCCGCACCCGACGATCCGCGAGCAGCCCTTCACCGCTCCGCCCCGATGAACCTCGGCATGGTAGGAGCCTTACTCGCGGAAGCAGAACAAGGACTCACAAAAAGATCTCCACGCCGTCACAATAGTCCTCGACAATTAGGACACAACCGACAATCTCGATCACCACACCAGGCGCCTCTCGTAGGATCCGAGCCACGAAGAAACACAAGGAACAACAACACCCAGCATAGAAGCAGCGGACCCAGAGATGAAAGCCGCAGCCGACGATACCAGGATGGATATGATGAAGATGATCACGAGTTATGCGGAGCCAGCTGTTTCATGCAGAGGATTCGTAAGGCCTCCGTACACAAGGACTTCAAACTTCCACACGACCGTCACAAATACGATGGCCTCCAGGAACCCAAAGCTTGGTTAGCAGACTATTTTGCCACCATCAAATTAAAGGGTGGCTCCACAACTACCGCAATGCAAAGTCTACAACTACATCTCACCAGCGCTGCAAGATCATGGTTGAAGCAGTTACCCGAAGATTCAATTCGTAGCTGGAACGATTTGGAAGGTAAATTCACCCGACATTTCCACTCTACGTTCAAATGACCAGCATCCTTGGAGCAGTTACGAGCGTGCAAACAAAAATCTGGAGATTCAATAAGAGCGTTCATACAGCGGTGGAATATTATCAAAAATTCAGCTGAATCCATATCCAACGAAAGGGCCATTGACGCCTTCAACGGCGGCCTTCGTCACCGAGAATTCATAGAAGAACTAGGACGGGTCAAACCAAAGACGGTATCATAGCTAATGGAGATAGCAAACCACTGGGCTGATGGAGAGGACACGTTACATAATAAGCACGCACGGTCACCCGAGGAAGATAGGGATAAACGTGGCAATGATAGAAGAATAAGGAACAACGATGGAAACATGGGACCAAGTTACGTCACAACGGGTTTTTTGGGTGAAGGTAACAATAGAAGCAACGACCATAACGGCGAATACCGCCAGAACATGGACGACATCGGAGGAAGCCAGTCTGCACAACAGTATCAACCAAGAGAACGAGACCCACACATGTCCGCAATGGAAATGCTGGAAGGACCCTGCAATATGCATTTTTACGTCAACTCAGTAGGCAGACGATAATCCAATCACCTGATGAAAGAGAACCGAACATTCCTGAAAATGTAGGAGTTATGCAACACAAAGGCAACCGAGGCAGCAAATCGAGGATCCACATCCTCGCCTGGCACACTAGCCATCGGAGCACCACCACCACCAGTGGCACCACCACAAAACACAAATGATCAAAACAACGAGTACCCCAGATCAAAAGGAGAAATGTCATTGATTCAAAAAGGGCGCCCATCCAACAGAATTCAGAAGCTCATCACAAGACAAATCAATATGGCGGAAAGAACACCATCAGCTACACCCGAATATCTCCATTGGTCAGAGCAAGAAATCACATTCAGCAGAGCCGATCATCCACTTCGGGTCCCACGACCGGGTCAATCGGCCTTGATAGTCGAAGCACAAATTGGCGGGTTCAATATGAGCAAGGTCTTCATGGATGCAGGAAGCAACATAAATCTGATCTACGCAAAAACGTTGAGAACAATAGGCTACCGCCTGGATAATCTCGCTCCAACAGAAACATTTTTCCATGGAATAGTACTAGGTAAAGCCTAAATCCCTTTAGGCAAAGTTTATCTTGATGTTGTTTTTGGTTCCAAGATAAATTTCAGGCGAGAAAAACTTGAATTCAAGTCATGGATTGGCCATCACAATATCATGCAATCCTGGGACGACCAACCTTTGCACGGTTTATGGTAGTGCCGCATTATACATATCTAGTAATGAAAATTCTAGCACCAAAGGGAATTATCATGGTACAAGGAAGCTTCACCTGTGCCGACAACTATGATCGGGACTTCAACAACACTTCTGAATCTTTCGGGATGGCAACGGAGTTTGAGCAACTCAAAAGTTCAGCAAACGCACAACCTCTAGAAGTAACACGTGTCAATCCCGATCAGGCTTTTGACACGGCAAAGACACAAAATAAGTACAGATCCACCCCACCGACCCGACGAAAAGAACATATGTGGCTTCTAACCTTGATCCCGCATAGGAAAGCCCGCTCATCAAGTTCCTCCGTGAGCACTAGGAGATTTTCGGATGGCTACCTTCTGACATGCCGGGAATCCCTAGGGAACTCGCTGAGCACGCATTAAATCTAGATCCAAAGGAGAAGCTAGTAAAACAACTGCTTCGACGCTTCACAGAACCAAAACACAAGGCCATTGGAAAGGAGCTCCATCGCCTAACTGATGCCAATTTTATCAAAGAATTAACAAAATCAGAGTGGCTTGCAAACCTAGTATGTGTTCCAAAGAAAAACACTACAGAACTTTGGATGTGCATCGACTTTACTGCACTGAACAAACATTTCCCAAAAGATCACTTCCCATTGCCACGAATCGACCAAATCATCAATGCAACTGCGGGATGCGAACGTCTTTCTTTCTTGGACGCTTATTCAAGATACCACCAGATTAGGATGAAGGAGGAAGATCAGGAGAAAACAGCGTTTATTACGCCTTATGGCATATTCTGCTACACAACAATGTCGTGTGGCCTTAAGAACACTGGAGCAACATATCAGCGGATGATGCAGAAGTGCCTGGGAAGCCAAATACGCACAAAAGTGCAAGTGTATATTGATGATGTCATAGTTACCACAGGTCACGGATCTCCGCTGATCAAGGACCTAGAAGAAACATTCAGAAATCTCGACAGGTTTAGCATCAAACTGAACCCGAAGAAATGTTCCTTTGGAGTTCCGGTAGGACAACTCCTCGGATATTTGGTATCAACTCGAGGGATCGAGGCTAATCCCAAAAAAATACAAGCAATCCTCACAATGAAGAAGCCAACAAATCTACGTGGTGTACATCAATTGGGGGGACGAGTGGCGGCACTAAGTCGTTTTATTGCAAGATTAGGAAAAAAGCGCTACCATTCTACACCCTCACGAGGAAATCAGAAAAATTTGAATGGAGGGAAGAAGCTCAGCATGCCTTTGAAGATCTTAATAGAACACTTTTGACATCCCCTATTGTCGTGTCGCTAAAAGAGAAGGAACCTTTACTCCTTTATATTGCTGCCACGCATCAGGTGGTCAGCACATTCCTATTTGTAGAGCGACCCGAAGAAGGGAAGACGCAGGGTGTGCAGAGGCCAGTATACTTCCTGAGCGAGGTTTTATCGCCATCTCAACAAAGGTACCCATATTACCAGAAACTAGCATACGGGGTATTTATGACAACACGAAAACTACACCACTATTTTCTAGAGCACCCGATCATAGTGGTCAACAAAGCGCCTTTGTGAAGCATCCTCAACAATCCAGAAGCAACTGGGCGTGTTTCTCTATGGGGCATCGAATTATCCCATAGGGATATCACTTATGAGAAGCGCAAAGCAATTAAGTCATAAGTTCTTCCCGATTTCATCATAGAGTGGATGGAGTTGCAATGTCGGGTCCACCAGACCTTTCTAGTGCCTAGACAATGTATTTTGATGGATCAAAAAGAACGGAGGGAGCGGGATCAGGAGTCGTACTAATATCACCTCAAGGCGACAAAATGCGCTACATTCTTCGGATGAGCTTTACAAACACATCCAATAACGAAGCGGAATACGAGGCCCTGTTGCACGGCATGCGGATGGCCAAAGCTTGCGGTGCAACTCGCCTCAAAAATTTTAGAGATTCCAATCTTGTAGCACAGCAGGCAATGAACAAGTGTGATGCTGTTAGCAAAAATATGATTGCTTATCGCGACCTATACAGCATCATGGAGGCTCAGTTTGATGGGTGTGAAGTATCCCATATAGGAAGAGCAAGCAATGAGGAAGCCGACAATCTAGCAAACATCGGATCATTGTGTCTGCCAATACCACCAGGAGTTTTTTTGGAGGAGATAATGGAGCGATCAATCAAATCGAAAAGAGTCTCCGAGGTTGTAGCACCAAAAACAGGGAAAACAAAACATCCGCAAAAAGAGTCGTGGGCTCCTTCAGAAACCAAAAATATAGAAGAAGCCATCGAAGAAGAAGAACGAGAAATCGGTGGGGTCATGCTAATCGAACCAAGCTGGATGCAACCGTATATAGCATAAATGACTAAAGGGGAACTGCCATAGGATGTGATAGAGGCTCGGTGAATCACCCAACGATCAAAGGGCTTCAGGATAATCAAAGGAGAACTATACAAAAGAAGTATTTTGGGTGTGTTACAATGTTGTGTAACACCCGAAGAAGGAAAAATCATACTTAAAGATATACATGAAGGAGTCTATGGTCACCATGCTAGTGGCGGAGCAATTGCTGCAAAAGCATTCAGGGTACGATTTTATTGGCTCACTGCAGTACAAGATGCAAAAAGACATCGTCAGAACATGTGAAGCATGCCAACGATTCGTAACAAAGCCTGGAGCACCCGCCGATGAGCTGAATCCCATACCTTTGGTTTGGCCATTCGCCTAGTGGGGACTCGGCATGGTGGGAAAACATCACAAATCATCGCCTGGAGGACACGTCTTTCTGCTAGTAGCAGTCGACAAATTTACCCAATGGTTTGAAGCAATGCCTGTCACAGCCCAAGATGGAACTTAGGCTGTGGATTTTATCAAATCCATAGTATTTAGGTTTGGCGTAAACATCATCATCACGGATAATGGGACCAACTTCACTTCGAATGAGTTCAAGGAGTACTAATAGGAGATGGGCATCAAAATAAGCTACGCCTCGGTAGTTCACCCGCAAACAAATGGACAGGTCGAAAAAGCCAATGGACTAGTTACCACTAGACTCAAAAAGAGATTACTGGCACCACTCGACAGAGCAAAAGGAGCATGGGTGGATGAATTTTCATCCGTGTTATGGAGTTTACGTACAACTCCAAATATTTCAACTCAAGAGACGCCTTTTTTTTGGTCCACGGTGCAGAAGCCATGCTTCCAGTTGTGGTATCACACGAATCACCAAGGGTAGCTGCATATGATGAAGAGGAATCAAGAGAAGCACTCTAAGATGTTGTGGATGTGCTTGATGAAGCTCGAGATGAAGCCCTCCAAAGAGAAACTATGTACCAGCAAAACTTGCGCAATTACCATAGCAGGAGATTGCGACCTAGGTCCTTCGTAGTGGGGGACCTAGTTCTTCGCCTCAAGCAAGATGGTCATAAGAAGCTAGAATCTCCATGGGAAGGACCATACATCGTCACAGAAGTTATTCCCGGAGGAGCATATCGACTACAAGACAAGAAGACATGAGTAAATTACTCAAATCCATGGAATGTAGCACAACTACGACGCTTTTACGCATAAGATTATTTGCAATATGATAAGATTTATAGTTTGGCTTATTAAGCCAAGATGTCCAGGACAAAGGCTAAACATCCATCCTCTCAAAAGAATAATGTACCGTCGATTTTTGCCCTATATATAAAGAGATAAGTTATTTGTACCTTAATACTTTTTTTCCAAAGTTCAATGCTTTCCATCAAGCTAACATCAATTATGAGCCTATGTCCAGATACAGGCATCCAAACATAGTCTCAGGGGCTACTCCCATCAGGAGCGCTAGCGTGCACCTGATAGAAATTCAGATGAGTATGAAGTATATTGATAATTGCAAAACCCTTTTTGAGTTTTACACGAGTGTATCCTCAAAAAGGTGTTACTCCCATCAGGCGATTGTATAAAATAATAAAACTATCTGATATAATCAGAAAGAGTGGTGGCCCAGTAGGCCAACCGACAAAAAATCCAAAACCTCGGATCTCGCTCAGACGCGACAAAACATCTGAATATCATGTTCAGAAACATGAAGGTAAGGCCCCAGGATTCATCCTGTGTGGCCTGGTAATCGCACAAGAATGCGCTCTGCCAGTAAAAAATCTGTATCAAGAATGCGATGAAAAATCCCGACGGACGCGTTGGGTACCTGATGGCTCAATGCACGGCGCCCAGAAAAATGCTTGATGGCCTGGTGTTGATGTAGATCTCGTTGGGAACCCCAAGAGGAAGGTATGATGAGCACAACAGCAAGTTTCCCTCAGTTATGAAACCAAGGTTTAATCGAACCAGTAGGAGCAAGGAAACACCTCAAAGGTGTTACTAGCTGAGCTTTGGCAGGGCGCACTACCAGTGCTAGTAGCAATACGGAGACCTGCACAACACAACCACATAACCTTGTCCCCAACTTGCGATGAGGTTGTCTCTCACCGTGTTTTGCGGAAAACAAAGGATTAAACGTATCGAATGTAAAGAAGTAAAAGTTTGCAGAAAGTAAACACAAAGTAGAAACAGTTTATAGATTGTATGTAAAGAAAAAGGACCGGGATCCATACTTCACTAGAGGTGGCTCTCCTTAGATAGATAACATGCTGGGTGAACAAATTACAGCGGGGCAATTGATAAACACCGAGAAAGCAATACATGCATATACTAATCATCTTGACTCCTTTGAGACTTGATTGGGCATTACAACATAATACATAGACCGCCATCCAACTGCATCTATGACTAATAATCCACCTTCAGGTTATCATCCGAACCCCCTCCAGTATTAAGTTGCAAGCAACAGATTATTGCTTTACGAACTGCGTGTAAAGTAAACAATACGATTGCTCTATGAACAAAATATTGTTGTTTTCTCCCTAGTAGAAATAGCACATCTAGTAGCTTAGAGATTTCTGTCACTTCCCTAGATTACCAGAGGCATGAACCTACTATCGAGCATAAATACTAACTCTTGGAGTTGCTAGCATCTACTTGGCCAAGATAGCTACTAACAACGGAAAGCATGCAAGATCTCAAATAACAAAGACATGATAGAATCAATAATCAATCTGAAATAGCATCTCAATATCCATCGGATCCCCGCAAACACAACATGTATGGATTACAAATAGATGATCTTGATCATGAACGGAGCTCACAAGATCTAAACCTGAAAGCACAAAGGAGGAGAAACTAGCCTTCTAGCTACTACATGGATCCGTAGTCCAAGGATGAACTACTCACGCATCACACCGGAGGCTTGCATGGTGATGAAGAAGGCCTCTAGGGTGAATTCCCCTCTCCGGTAGGGTGCCGGGAAGAGCTTCAGATCCCCCCGATCTAGGGACAGAGACGACGGCGGCTACAGACTCTTTCGTGGATTTTTGATCGGGTACTTAGGGTTTTCGTCCCGAGGGCAACTTATAGGAGGAAGGAGAGGCCGAGGGGGTGTTGGGGGCGGCCAGACCACCCGCTGGCGCGGGCTAGGCCTGGACGCGCGGCCAGGTGTTGTGGCCGGGCCCCAGCCCTTCTCCGTCTCGTATTCTGGCACTTGATCCCTTCTAGAAAAATAGGCACTTTGGCTTTTGTCCCGTCCAATTCCGAGAATATTCATTTTCTGACTTTTCTAGAAACAAAAACAATAGAAAACAGGCATCAGGCACTATGGCTCTTGTTAATAGGTTAGTCCAAGAAATCACAATAAAAGTACTCCAAAGTTGGAACAAAACACAAGAAAGTGGATAAAACCAAGCATGGAACATCAAAAATTATAGATATATTTGCAATGTATCAACATCCCCAAGCTTAACTCCTGCTCGTCCTCGAGTAGGTAAGTGATAAAAAGAAATAATTTTTGAGGTGACATGCACCATCAAAGACTTGATCAAAGTATTTGCAAAACATTCAAAGCTGGGATCATAGTACTTCAATCATAACATGAAAGACAAAGTTCTAGCAATAAGGAAAGAAACTATGATACAACATGAAAAGGCACAAACAAAAGATTCATGAATAACATGCTTTGCAAGACGTTTGTTTGTTTCACATAAAGAAAACATAGCATAAAAGTATTCAGCTTGTCCCTCAATAGAGTAGCAAATATAAATGCATAGGACACCTTCAAAGTTCATAAGAGTGACTAGATACAATAGTTTCAAACAAGCAATAACAAGTTAGGCATCAATCAACTAGTCTTGGGACAATGCACATAGAACTAAGAATGGCCACTATGCTCTCAAAGTAGTGCATAAAGATAGAAGGTGGAGACTCAATATAATAGTGGAAGAAAAGCCTTTGTAAAAGGAAGTAGGGATTCAAGTCTCATAAAGAGCTTCCAAAAATTATGGTACTTAAAGCTTTCAGCTCCCATTGCCCCTATCATAAGCATCTTGAAGGTGATTAAGGTTAAAGTGACACAACTAAGAGGATATGCTTGACAAGTTATAAACCGAAATCTCATGCCCCTTACTTACGAAGACCGATCCTCATGCTACTCAACTTTAGTCATGAGTAAGCTCTTGTCATTGTAAGTATATGTGTATCATTAAGAACCGCCAACGGGGTACCCCTTGCACATGATACGGGAGCTTTCCCATAATCAAAATGACAAGGTAAGCAGACAATGAGCATCTCAGCAATCTTTTTATTTGCTATTTGCATAGGTTTTTATTGAGGATGCTTCATAGAGTGCTCATGATGGTGATGCTGCAAGTTTCCACCATGATTAGGCATGGCTTAGGCTAGCGGCCGATGCATTTCTCTAACACACACACAAACTCCATGATCTTACAAGTTCCACATTTATTTCACACCACCGGGATCCATAAGCAAAAGAACATAATATCAACGGGGTACAAAGTACAAGTGCAATGTTGAAAGCGTTCCCCATGAAACATGGTTCTACTAACTTCAACTTATAAAGCGCAAGCATATACGCAACAAAGAAGGACCCAATGGTTCAAGTTTATTACAGGCAAAAAAGTAAAGTGTGCCATCAAGTTCGTGAGAGCTTTAATCACTAGTTTTCTCATAACAAGTGGAAGGTAAACAAAAGCATGAATATACTTGGAATAGCATAAGCTAGTAGGTAGTTATGGTGGACTCTTTGGAATAACTTGGTTTAGGTAGTTGGATGCATGAGTGGAACTCATACTTGGTTGTGGAGGCTAGCAAAAGACTGGGAGCGACAAACTAAGAGAGCAATAATGGCCATAATCATGCAGAGCGACAAAACATCATTGATCAAAGCATAAAGTGATACTACAAGTTGAAAACTAAAGGATCATAAAGGCTATGGTGACTTGAGATAGTCATAACATGGTGTGAGCATGTGCCAAGTCAACCCAAATAAAACATCAAAGGAGAATACCACTATACTATGCTTTAATATGCTAAAACAATGCATGATTCATCCAAGGCACATTAAGCAATCTCAATTGTTTATAACAAGTCATGCTACAGCAAAGAATACTAAGCATAAAGCCAAAACAATATCAAGCATGGCACGACAAAGCATAGCCACAGTCAAAAATGAGCTCTTTTTACCACATAAGCATGAACTTTCTACTCTTTTCCAAACCAAACCAAACTATTTGCAAACCAAAGCGTGAAAGAGGGGGTCCAACCAACTTATTCAGAAAACTAAGCAAACCAAGCAAACTAAAAAACAAAACGAAAACATAAAGAAGACGCTCCAAGAGAAACACAATTGTGCACGAAACAATAAAAATGAAGCGCTTGGAAGAAACCTAGAATTTTTATTGATGAAGAAGGGGATGCCTTGGGCATCCCCAAGCTTTGACGCTTGTACTTCTTAGATATTTCTTGGGGTGACACGCGTGGGATACCTAAGCTTGAGATTTAGTCCATCTTTCATCTCATTACTCATTCCTTCCATACACCTGAAAATTTTCCTTCATACAAAACTTCACACAATCTCATTAGCAACATTAGTGCACTTAAGATAAATAAATCTCAAGGTTCAGTTCAAACACCAAATAAACTTCCATTAAAACACTAGCTACTGTAGCACTTCCCTCAAAAAGCTCAATTCCTCAAGGGAACTCAAGAAGAAACTAACAAGAAGCAAATGCAGAAAATGGCAGAAATCTGTCAAAACAGACCAGCAGGTAAAGACGAATTTTTTCGAAGACCTTCTGTTGCTCAAATCAAAAAGTGTTGAACTAACAAAAGTTAGATAACTACCTGGGGCAGAAGCACAAAACATTACAGCTCAATCCGACGTACAGAGCTCTCTCAGTAATATTTACGGTGAAGCACAGAAATCTGTTTCGGGACAGCAACTTTCCCAATCATTACTTCACTCTCATTAGAGGTAACTCTTGACACAAAAAGCAAATAAAAAGGATAAGGAGAGGTCATTACAGAGGTAATAACTTTCAAGACTCAACTAAAACTCTTGGGTTATCTTCCAACAAGTACTTTTCTTTAACGCCTTTAAGTTAGGCATAAGAACCAAAGAAAGAAAATCAAGTGTTCTCAAATAAAGAAGCATTAAGACCAAATTTTGTTTTCATAGGAGAAGCAAAAGAAATGTTTTATCTCTTTTTAGGGAAGTGTTCTATACCTTTCTTGAGTGGGAGTTGATATTTAATGGTGCCTTCTTTCATATCAATGATGGCACCAACAGTTCTAAGAAAAGGTCTTCCCAAAGTAATAGGACAAGAAGCATTGTAGTCAACATCCAAAACATAGAAATCAACGGGGACATAGGAATCATTAACCATAATAAGAACATCATTAAGACTCCCCATGAGTTTCTTTTTAGCATTAGCATCAAGTGGGACATTCAAATAACAATCTTCAAGAGGAGGCAAATCAAGCATATCATAAATCCTTCTAGGCATAATAGAAATACTACTATCAAGATCACACAAAGCTTTGAAATCAAAGTCATTCACTTTCATATTAATGATGGGTTCCCAACCATCTTCTTGTTTTGTAGGAATAGAAGCTTTATGTTTCATCTTTTCTTCTTTAATCTTTATGAGAGCATCAGTAATGTGTTTTGTAAAAGCCATGTTCATAGCACTAGCATTAGGACTTTTAGCAAGCTTTTGTAGGAACTTAATAACTTCAGAGATATTGCAACCATCAAGATCAAAATCAACCTTATCATTTAAAGTAGTAGAACTATTACTAGCCTCAACACTAGTGGTGGTGATAGTAGAAACACTAATGTTTCTAGCAATTTCATCTTCTCTTTCCCACTTAGCATGTAATTCAGCTAATAGTCTAACATTTTCATCAATTCTTACTTGTATGGCATTAGTAGCTGCAAAGGGATTCTCATTAGTTTCAGGTTTAGCAGCCATTTTATTCAAAGTAGATTGAGCTTCAGCCAAAGATGCTATATTTCTTTCAGCAGTAGAGAGTTTCTCCTCAATAGTTTTACTGAAAGCAGTTTGTTTACTAATAAACTCTTTAAGCATAACTTCAAGTTCAGAGGGAGCACTCTTATTCTTGTTGTAAGAATTTCCATAAGCATTACCATTGTTGGGAGGATATGGCTTATAATTGTTGTTACCAAAATTGTTCCTATAAGCATTATTACCATAAGCATTGTTGCCAAAGTTGTTATTTCTTATGAAGTTCACATCAACTTGCTATTCTTGAGCAACCAAAGAGGCTAAAGGAACATTATTTGGATCAATATGGGCTTTCCCATTAACAAGCATAGACATAATAATATCAATCTCATCACTCAAGGAGGAGGTTTCCTCAACAGAATTTACCTTCTTACCTTGTGGAGCTCTCTCAGTATGCCATTCAGAATAATTAACCATCATATTATCCAATAGTTTTGTTGCAGAACCCAAAGTGATGGTCATAAAGGTACCTCCAGCAGCTGAATCCAATAGGTTCCTTGAAGAATAGTTCAATCCTGCATAAAAAGTTTGGATGATCATCCAAGCAGTCAGTCCATGAGTGGGACAATTCTTTACCAAAGATTTCATTCTTTCCCAAGCTTGAGAAACATGCTCATTATCAAGTTGTTTAAACTTCATTATTTCACTTCTCATGGATATAATCTCAGCAGGAGGATAGTATTTTCCAATAAAAGCATCTTTGCACTTAGTCCAAGAATCAATACTATTCCTAGTCAAGGAATTCAACCACTCTTTAGCTTTTCCTCTCAAAGAGAAAGGAAACGATTTCTGTTTAATAATATCACCATCTATATCCTTATGCTTTTGCATCTCACAAAGTTCAACAAAGTTATTTAGATGGGAAGCAGAATCTTCATTACCAATACCAGAATATTGTTCTCTCATAACAAGATTGAGCAAAGCAGGTTTTATCTCAAAGAAAGTATTTTCAGCCATAGGTGGAGCAATAGTTGTGCTCATAAAATCATTGTTGTTGGTGCTAGTGAAGTCACACAACTTAGTGTTTTCAAGAGAAGTCATTTTTTGGGTTTTCAAATAAGAAAGCAAACAAGTAAAACTAATTTTTTTGTGTTTTCTGAAGAACAAAACAAGCAAACAAAGAAAAAAGAAAACTAAGCAAAACAAAAACAACAAAGTAAAGAGATTGGTTATGAGGGACTCCCCTTGTGAAGATGTCCTTGACTCCCTGGCAACGGCGCCAGAAAGATTCTTGATGGCTCAATGCACGGCGCCTAGAAAAATGCTTGATGGCGTGGTGTTGATGTAGAGCTCGTTGGGAACCCCAAGAGGAAGGTATGATGAGCACAGCAGCAAGTTTCCCTCAGTTAGAAAACAAGGTTTAATCGAACCAGTAGGAGCAAGAAAACACCTCAAAGGTGTTACTAGCTGAGCTTTGGCAGGGCGCACTACCGGTGCTAGTAGCAACATGGAGACCTGCACAACACAACCACATAACTTTGTCCCCAACTTGCGATGAGGTTGTCAATCTCACCGTGTTTTGCGGAAAACAAAGGATTAAACGTATCGAATGGAAAGAAGTAAAAGTTTGCAGAAAGTAAACACAAAGCAGAAACAGTTTATAGATTGTATGTAAAGAAAAAGGACCGGGATCCATAGTTCACTAGAGGTGGCTCTCCTTAGATAGATAACATGCTGGGTGAACAAATTACAGCGGGGCAATTGACAAACACTGAGAAAGCAATACATGCATATACTAATCATCTTGAATCCTTTGAGACTTGATTGGGCATTACAACATAATACATAGACCGCCATCCAACTACATCTATGACTAATAATCCACCTTCAGGTTATCATCCGAACCCCCTCTAGTATTAAGTTGCAAGCAACAGATTATTGCTTTACGAACTGCGTGTAAAGTAAACAATACGATTGCTCTATGAACAAAAGATTGTTGTTTTCTCCCTAGTAGCAACATCACATCTAGTACCTTAGAGATTTATGTCACTTCCCCAGATTACCAGAGGCATGAACCCACTATCGAGCATAAATACTAACTCTTGGAGTTACTAGCATCTACTTGGCCAAGATAGCTACTAACAACGGAAAGCATGCAAGATCTCAAATAACAAAGACATGATAGAATCAATAATCAATCTGAAATAGCATCTCAGTATCCATCGGATCCCCGCAAACACAACATGTATGGATTACAAATAGATGATCTTGATCATGAACGGAGCTCACAAGATCTAAACATGAAAGCACAAAGGATGAGAAACCAGCCATCTAGCTACTACATGGATCCGTAGTCCAAGGATGAACTGCTCACGCATCACACCGGAGGCTTGCATGGTGATGAAGAAGGCCTCTAGGGTGAATTCCCCTCTCCGGCAGGATGCCGGGAAGAACTTCAGATCCGCCCCGATCTAGGGACAGAGACGACAACGGCTACAGACTCTTTTGTGGATTTTTGATCGGGTACTTAGGGTTTTCGTCCCGAGGGCAACTTATAGGCAGAAGGAGAGGCTGAGGGGGTGCTGGGGGCGGCCAGACCACCCCCTGGCGCAGGCCATGCGTGGACGTGCGGCCAGGTGGTGTGGTCGGGCCCTAGCCCTTCTCCGTCTCGTATTCTGGCACTTGATCCCTTCCCAAAAAATAGGCACTTTGGCTTTTGTCCCGTCCAATTCCGGGAATATTCATTTTATGACTTTTCTGGAACCAAAAACAACAGAAAACAGGCAGCAGGCACTGTGGCTCTTGTTAATAGGTTAGTCCAAGAAATCATAATAAAATACTCCAAAGTTGGAACAAAACACAAGAAAGTGGATAAAACCAAGCATGGAACATCAAAAATTATAGATACATTTGCAATGTATCAGTACCCGATAAAAATAGAAAACTAGAATGCAGTATTCGGTAAGACCTAAGTGGCTCAAACTGAATTACGCTAGTTACAAATTCTGGATTCAAGCCTAGGGACTTGAGTTTTATGTAGGTCAACCTTGTTTTTGCCCAGGAGTAATTAACTGATTGCCGATCCGTCAGAAGCATCAGACTCGTTGTACCAAATCCCTACAAAATATAAAAAGCGATAAAGAGAAAGGAAAAAGAAACTTTGAGACTCAACCTGAAACTGCGGTTCAGGTAGAGTCTCGAGGGCTACTGACATGGGTATGATTACTCGGATGGTCATTATTCGCTACCCCATATTGGGTAAAAGGCATGCGGCCCATGTAGATTCTAGATAATAGCCCTAGAAAGCAACCAACAAAGACTTTGATTGTATTAGGAAAGAAACCATGAACTGACATTATGTTGGTATTGTAATCATGCATGTATGAAACCTATCCGCATACTACTTTGAGACCTAGCCTATTATATATAGGATGGGAGAAGCCCAAGCGAGGGTACCTAAATCTAGAGGACAACTTGTAGTAGCGTGTTTTCCCAATATTCAGGCGACTCTGCCTTCATCGTTTTCCTGACATCCTACAAAATCCCCAACGTTCTCTTTTCCTTGAAACCCCAAGTCCATAACCATGGACATTGCCGAGGTTACCCCTCGTCAGTAGTTGAATCCAAAATTGTGATTGTGCCACTACTATCTGAAAACACACAACACCGGTTCCACGATTGTTGAGGGGCAGGAGGTCTCCAAATTCGATGGAATGTAAGTGGCACATAAATAAATTATTTAAGCTGCTACACTCCACGAAGCACCAACTTATTTTAGCTGCTGCACAAAAACATGTCAACATAAACAACAATGGAAACCGATAATGCCCAGATGGTGAGGAAATCGTACCACTTTCAGGCCTAATCATGAGCCCGTCTATCTCACCGCCTCCCTGCTCCTGCATCCCCTGCATCTGGCGGAGCTCCCGGATCTCTAGTAATCGAGTGTATGTGCTTCCACTTTATAAATTGTGGTTGTGCCATTTTCATGCGGCACAATCCACGTAGATTACATTTAAACAAACCACCAATGTCACAATACCACCATGATCAGACAAAAGGAAGTAATGCAGGGTTAGGAAAGATTAATGGGCGACCAATTTTTTTCTCCCAGGACTCCGGGACCACTAGTTCAGACCGCTAGGTCAACAAGTACTACTATTACAACTTAAAAAAGCACGGAGCTCAAGCTAAATAGAAGTAGTTATCACACATCTCCTTGATCTTCCTAATCTTAGCCCGATGCGCATCTTCCTGCGAGAGAAGGATCGAATCCTCTGTTCCTTCCTTTTAGCATCTTTCTTGCACAACTTCAATTGTTTCTCTGCATTTATCCTCATGCACTTGTCAATACTCGAGTTGTGAACTGTAGGACTTTGGCCTGGTGAAGATCATTCCTTGCTTGAGTCAGTTCTTTCTCTCCTTTAGCCCTCAGGGACAACGCCACGTCCCTCTCCTTCTCGACTTTGCTAACCTTGTCTTGCACACTCCTGAGATCTCGGTTAAGCTTGGTTGTGTCAATTGGGTCCCATAGCTTCATCTCAACACTATCAAGAAGTGAGCTGACTATGGATTCTTTCAACTCAATAGTCATATCCCATAGTTTGTCTAGCGTTTTCTGCATCGATTTGGGCCACTCTGGATCTACCCATTTGACAACACCGCAACTTCTGCCTTGCATCATTGCACGATGTCCTTGACACCGTAAAAACCTCTTGCCTGTGTTTCATCCTTCGAACGCTACAAATTTAGCGGGCACATATCCATGTTTACATAGAGGAGGTCTGCCTTCATCCACTAAACCATGATAGTCGGAGTCGTACATCATTTGGTTGGCCTAACACATCATACGCGCATGAGTAAACAGAGTAGATCTAGCTCAAAAAAGATAACTGGCCATAGATGATAGAGATAGAGATGAGACGACTCACATCGAAATCACCGTCCCTGTCATCACGACGCGTTTCCTCACCGTCTCCCCTTGAACCCATGGCAAGAGGGGTGGGGATGGGAGACTGGGGTGGCTACGGGAGAGATAGCTGGGGATGCCGTCGGCTTGCGGCTACGACAGGATGGGAGAGAAGTGAGGAAAGTGGCTTCGCGGGGAGGATGAGAAGTATGGGGAGGAAGAGAAATAAAAGGGACGTGACACTGGCATCTGGCCCACGGAACTCGTGAGTCGTGACACTCGCAAAAGGGGAGAACCCGGTGTTTCCAGTTTGTCCAGAGCAAGCGGGCAGTATGCGTGGCCAATCATGTCGCAGAATAGCCTACTCACGGATCTCTCTTATGAAGACCATCCCAATCGTTCAAGTGCCCCGATCGAATGGTATGTAACAATCGTCATGCAGAACAACAGTGTTTGGGCGTGCCTTCTAGAAGACTAGGTCTAACGTCCACCATTGGGGGGCTAAGGTTAGGGCTATCCTAAGGTTAGGGTCCATATGTGGTTCATGAGAAGAACACACATGCAATTACAGTGGTGGATCCATATGTAGTTTTTGAAAATAACACACATGCAATGACTCTGGCTGTGGTTAATGAAAAGAACACAAATGCAATGACACTGGTGGACCCATGTGGTTTGAGAAAAGAACAGACATGCAATGACTCTAGTTATGGTTAATGAAAAGAACATACATTGAATGACTTTGTTGGATCCATATGTGGTTTATGAAAAGAACACACATGCAATTACTCTAGCTGTGGTTAATGAAAAGAACACACATCCAGTGACACTGATGGATCCATGTGGTTTGTGAAAAGAATAGACATGCAATGATACTAGCTGTGGTTAATGAAAAGAACAGACATGCAATGACTCTGGTGGATCCATATGTGGTTTGTGAAAAGAACACACATGCAATGACTCTAGCCGCGGTTAATGAAAAGAACACACATGCAATGACACTGATGGATCCATGTAGTTTGTGAAAAGAACAGACATGCAATGACTCTAGCTATGGTTCATGAAAAAACACATGCAATGACACTGGTGGATCCATATGTGGTTTGTGAAAAGAACACACATGCAATGACTCTAGCTGTGTGTCAACACCCGGATTTTTAATCCCAGATGCCCGTTATGCCATACCTCGCAATCCCAGGATTACCATTTTTACGAGACATAACGGATTGGATAGCACAATACATCATCCATTACAAACCATACATAAGGTCTTACACAAATAAGGATCTCATGATCCAGTCTTAATACAACAAGCAACGGAACTAAAAGATAGCGTAGCAGTGGGGTCCATCTTCAGGGGCACATGCAATGCTGACGAAGGCAGATAGTCCTAGTTATCATAGCCGTCCTGCTGACCATCATCTTGATAATCTGCTTCATAGTCTGGCCATGATAATAGCCAGGGACAAAAGCCATGAGTACTCTTTAAGTACTCGCAAACTACCACTCACAAGCAGTATAATTCTAAGTTAAAGTTCTAGATCTAAGTTTAACCATAAAGTTAAGTTTGAAACCTAAGCTGAGTTCAGAAGCAAAGAAAGATAAAGTAAAATTCTAGAGTCACTTAAGTTGGGAAGTTAATGTCATAAACACAACCCTGTTATGGTCAAGTCAAGATTCATCATTTCTTCAAGGTATTTTAGAAAACATCTGATAACGAAACAGTATGGCCATTACAACTGTCCAAAACCGCGGACACGGCTATTCGAATAGTTTGACACTCTACCGAGGTGGTACACTTTCACCACAAGATTCACCACCAAAATATGGGATCAGGTGGACACATGTCCTCACCACATATTATAACATGCGGGAATGAGATTTAAAGGTTGGATCAACATTACTTTGGTTCAAGTTCATTATTTAATGATTTAAAGGGACTAGAAATGCCTATATAGCATTCTTTTGGTACTAGTCCAAAGTCACTGCATGTAAACCTTAATCTTATTACATATTTGGATAGGTATGATGAAATGTGATTTTTGAGAGTTGGAATAAACTCAAAAGCTAACTTGGTTGATTTTATAAAAATGTTGCCAGTTGCCAAAGCTTCTGTCTTCTTATTTTTATTAGGAGAGATCTATAACTCTAATTGAATAAAATACAATGGGCTTGGATAGATCATCTTAATATCTTTCAGACAAAATTGGTTTCATGCAATTTGGATTTGTAAAACTCACAGAATTGATTTTTGAAATACTGGACAGAAACTAGATTTAACTAAAAAGAAAAATCCAGATTTGAAAGTGTGGGCTAGCGCGGGAAAAGAAATGGGCTGGCCCAGTCGCACTCCGCGGCGTGGGGCTCAACTGAGAGGGGGGTCCCGCTTGTCAGCGGCACTTAACACGCGAAACGGTACGCGCGCTGTGGGTCGTAGGATTAGAAGCTAGATCTACGGCTGAGGGTCGTCGTCGACGACGAACTGGTCGCCGGCGAGCTCGAACCCTAGCGGGTCGGTGCGGGTTTGCTGGGGGCGTACCAGGGCTCCAGCGGGGTCGGCGAGGTGGGCAAATGACGTGGAAGACGACGACAAGGCGAGGCGTGGTCGCGGTAGAGCTTAGGGTGGTCGCAATCAATGGCGCCCTTCTCCTTCTACCGCGGCTGCTCCGGCTCCAATTCCGGCGAGGCAGAGCTCGCCTTGCTCCAGCGAGAGGTGGGTGAGGTTCAGAGAGGTGAGGGGAGTGGAATGGTGTGGAGAGGGGAGGCTGGGGAGGGCTCCTTTTATAGGCCCGACGGTGAGACCGAGCGGGATGGGCAGTCGACGGTGGCGACATGGCTACGGCGGGGTAGAGGCATGGCTGGGGGTGGCGATCGATGGGCGGTTCCCTAGCGGTGCTCTAGAACTTAAATGTGGCCGTAGGGGCGGTGGCACGCGGTCTAGGCGAGGTGGCGCTCTGCGTGGCAGAGGCGGCGGTATCCACGGCGAGCGGTGGCTGTGAGGCGTTGGGCGGCGGACGGGGATGTCTGGGGTGTTCTCCAGGTTGAGGCGGAGCGGTGGGCGCGGGCTGGTGCCAAGGGGTGGTCTGTGCGAGCGGGGACAGGGCGTGCTCTGGGGCGGTGTCGGCATGCTCGACCAGCTCCGGGCGCGTCGGTTCTTGGCCGCTCTGCCCTCTGCCTCTGGCCTAGGGCTGGTTGGGCGGTGGAGGTGGACCACAGGCACGATGCTAGACATGAGGAGAGAGGCTGGAGAGGGCTGCTGCTGCGAGTGCACTGTCGGCCAGCGAGGTGGTGCTCGGCATGGCATGGTGGTGTAGCTAGGTGGTAGGGGAGATGCTGGTTAGGCTCTGGTTAGATCAAGAGGGGACAAGGGGATTAAATGGGGATCAATTGGGGGCAAAACCCTGTAGTAAACAGTGAGCTAGGATTAGAGGAGAGATTATGCATGCCAAGTGTTTGATTAAATGGCCGCATGAAAGAAAATTTTGAATTTTCATTTCAAATTTTTTGAGTGATCTCCACTAGTGATATGTAGTCTCTGGTTGCAAGGGTTTCGAAAGTGGAGCTCAAAAAGATGGTTTTTGAAATAGGGGTGATCTATGCATATGCAATAGATTCAATTTTAAACTGTCATTTAAATTAGTTTGCAGGATGTTTTTAGCAGATCAAAAGGTGGGCCTTGGTACCTCATTATGTGTACTAGCAAGGGGTGCAAAGATCAAGAATTGTTTCTGTTAAAATTTGAGTACTAGCAATAGCCAAAGTAGCCATGAGAGTTACATTTGCCAAAATGACCATTCCTCCTTTTTAATTCTTTTTGATTTGATTTTCTTAAGGAAGAGTTTGGGAATAATGTAGATGATGTTTAAATCACCTAAGAAACATTTTACAAGCATTGGATCATTCAATCATGGAAATTCAAACAACTCCTAATTTAAATGCACACATATATGAATGCTTTCATATTAAGTTTGGAAAAGTTTTTGTTAACCCCATTTTTGGTTGATTTGATCTTGATAAACTTGGATTGAAGTTTTGGTATGTTACAAACCTTCCCCCCTTAAACAAAAATCTCGTCCCGAGATTTACAAAGAAAACTAGGAACTAAAGAGATCTGGGAAATCCGTCCTAATGTAATCTTCGCGCTCCCAAGTAGCTTCCTCCTCGGTATGGTTGCTCCACTGAATATTGAGGAACTTGATACTCCTGGTCCTGGTGGTTCTATAGGCTTCTTCTAAGATACGGATGGGTACTTCTCGATAGGTCAGGTCATTGTTGATTTCCACAGCTCTGTGATCGATGTTCTTGAAAACTTCCGTCTTCTCAGGCACTTCCAGACATTTGCGAAGTAATGAGATATGGAACACATTGTGGATGGCTGACATCTCTTCAGGCAGTTCTAGTTGATACGATACTTCTCCTCGACGGTTCAAAATCTTGAAAAGTCCGATATATCTGGGGGCTAACTTTCCCTTCAGACTAAAGCGTTGAGTTCCCTTCAGTGGTGAAACCTTGAGATATACAAAGTCTCCGACATTGAAAGTCAGGTCTCTCCTTCTTTTGTTAGCATAGCTCTTCTGTCTGGATTGGGCGGTCTTTAGGTGCTCACGGACCTTGTGAATTTTCTCTTATGCTTCTCGAAGAATGTCGGGTCCGAAGATCTAACTCTCTCCTACTTGCGACCAATTCAAAGGGGTACGACACTTTCTTCCATATAGGAATTCAAATGGTGCCATCTACAAACTATCTTGATAATGTTGTTATATGAGAATTTTGTGAAAGGTAGGCAGTCTTCCCATTTTGATCCATATTCCAACACACAAGCTCTAACATATCCTCTAGGATTTGGTTGACTCTCTCAGTCTATCCATCTGTTTGCGGGTGATACGCGGTACTGAAGTTCAACTTGGTGCCTAAACCTTCCTGCACTTTCTGCCAAAATCTTGAGGTAAACTGGGTTCCTCGATCTGATACGATGGTCTTGGGGGTTCCATGCAGACTAACAATCCTAGCAATGTACAGCTCTGCTAACTTTGCACTCTGGTAGGTTGTCTTGACAGGGATAAAGTGGGCTACCTTGGACAGTCTATCAACTATGACCCAGATTGAGTCATTTCCCCTACTAGAAGTAGGTAGGCCGGTGATAAAGTCCATTCCGACGAAATCCCATTTCCATTCCAGAATCTGTAATGGTTGCAACAGTCCTGCAGGTCTCTGATGCTCTGCTTTGACTCTTTGGCAGATGTCGCACTTGGGGATGTAGCTTCCGATCTCTCTCTTCATCTTGTGCCACCAAAATTGCTCCTTCAAATCCTGATACATCTTTGTTCCTCTGGGTGAATAGAATAAAGAGTATCATGAGCCTCATTCATGATAACTTCCTTCAGCTCCGAATCTGCTGGAACACAGATACGTCCTTTGTACCATCGTACTCCTTCTGCGTCTTTGGTGAATCCAGGTACCTTTCCTATACCAATACGAAGTTTGATTTTGTCGATACTTTCATTTCCCTTCTGGGCTTCCTTGATTTGGCTAATCAAAGTGGGTTGAAGTTCAATGTTTGCTAAGAATCCTTTGCTAACTAATTCAGTCCTGAACTGCTCCAACTCTTCATACAAACTTGGCTGCATCTCCTTGATCATGGTGTTAAGCCTACACGGCAATCTGCTAAGAGCACCCGCTACCACATTGGCTTTGCCGGGGTGATAGTGAATGTCAAGGTCATAATCCTTGATTAACTCTATCCATCTTCTTTGCCTCATATTCAGCTCTTTCTGAGTGAAGATATACTTCAAGCTCTTATGATCTGAATAAATCTCACAGTGATTACCCATCAAATAATGACACCATGTCTTTAGTGCTAGAACTATAGCTGCTAGTTCAAGATCATGGGTCGGATAGTTCTGCTCCTGCTGCTTCAGTTGTCGAGACAGATAAGCGATGACTTTGCCTTCTTGCATCAATACACATCCTAGACCAATCTTGGATGCGTCACAATACACATCAAATGGCTTCTTGAAGTCTAGCATGACTAAAATTGGGGCTGATATCAATCTCTTCTTCAGCTCCTAGAAACTGGCTTCACATTTGTCTGTCCATTCAAACTTCTTGTCCTTCTTCAACAATTGGGTCATGGGTCGGGCTACGCTCGAGAATCCCTCTACGAACTTGCGGTAATATCCCGCTAATCCGAGAAAAGAACGGACTTGGGTTTGAGTTGTTGGGGCTTTCCATTCTTCAACATCTTTGATCTTGGTGGGATCAACAGAGACTCCTCCGACAGACACAATATGTCCTAAGAATCCTACTTCTTTCAGCCAAAACTCACACTTGCTTAACTTAGCATATAACTGATGCTCTCTCAGGATTTCTAGGATAACTCTCAGATGTTGCTCATGCTCTTCTTCTGACTTGGAGTAGATAAGGATGTCATCGATAAACACAACTACAAACTTATCTAGGAAATTCATAAAGATCTTATTCATGAGATTCATGAGGTAAGCAGGGGCATTGGTTAATCCAAAAGACATAACCGTATACTCGTATAAACCATAGCGAGTTTTAAAGGCGGTCTTCGGAATATCCGTTGCACGAATCTTAAGTTGGTGATAACCAGTCCTATGATCAATCTTTGAGAATACCTGAGCTCGGGTCAACTGATCAAATAGATCCTCTATCTTTGGCAAAGGGTACTTGTTCTTGATGGTGACATCATTCAATTTTGTGTAGTCTATACACAGACGGTTGCCTCCATCTTTCTTGTCGACGAATAATACTGGTGATCTCCATGGCGATGCGCTTGGTTGAATCAAGCCTTTGGCTAGCATAGCATCCAACTGCTTTTTCAGTTCCACCAACTCTGAGGGGTTCATGCTATAGGGTCTCTGTGCTATTGGTCCAGTTCCGAGGATTAGTTTGATAATGAACCATATCCCTATCCGGGGGCATACTTGGCAATTCATCTGGGAATACGTCGGAGTATTC
The DNA here is from genome assembly GCA_910589775.1 of Avena eriantha. Taxonomy (NCBI): domain Eukaryota; kingdom Viridiplantae; phylum Streptophyta; class Magnoliopsida; order Poales; family Poaceae; genus Avena; species Avena eriantha. The sequence goes on from OU342741.1 coordinate 391,393,501, forward strand.
ACAGACTACTCTGACTTGGTCAATGGTGGGCAAGGCTACACTCTAGTTGCACTTGAATTGACGGGGTAAGGTTTCAGAGATATGCTCTACTGTTACTCCAGAACTACTGGTCATGGTGATGGCTTTCTTAGCACAGTCTATCAATCCTTTATGCCTTGACATCCAGTCCATACCTAGTACTACTTCCAAACCTTTGGTTCCAAGTACAATTAGGTTGGCATAAAAATCTATCCCATGTATTCTAATAGGTACAACTTTGCAAATTTTTTCTAGCTTTGGTTGTTGAACCGGGGATTTGAAGTATCATGACATGCTTCAGGTTGGTTGGACGAATCTTACTAGTGCATGCAAATTCTTTGGTGACAAATGAATGCGATGCTCCTAAATCAAACAATACTCTTGCTAAAACTAAGTTGACAGAAAACATACCCAACACTACATCTGGTGCTTCCTGGGCATCTTCTGCATTCATGTGGAAAAGACGGCCGTTGCGGTTGTGAGTGTTCCCTGGGGCAAATCTCCTTCCTGGCTGAACACGACGCTGCTGTTGAGCTGGGGCATTCACATTGGTATTGGCGGCAGTCTTCTTGGGACACTCATTGGAGTAGTGACCCTTCACTCCGCACTCAAAACAAGTGATCTGGGACTTGTCCATGACTGCGACAGGCACATCATTGCTGCCAGTTCTGGGTGTAGTGTTGCTATTGTTGTTGCTCTTGGGAGGGGCATGGTTGAAATTGTTGCCATTACCGGAGTTGTGGTTGTTTCCTCCGGACTTCACATTGCCTCCGCTACGGTTGGGGTAGCTTGGGCGAGAATTTGGGGGTCAGTTGTTCCTTGGTGCATATCCTGGTGAAGGGTTGGGACGGTACTTCTGGTGACTGTTGGATCTAGACTGCTGCATCATACGACGCTTGCGATTATCGTTTGCCTGGTTAATCTTCCCTTCCATCTGAATGGCAGAGTCGACTAGCTCTTCGAGATCATCGAAACGGATGTTGACGAGGAGAGTCTACATCTCATCATGTAGTCCGTTCAAGAATCTCTCCTTCTTCTTGGCCTCTGTGTTGATCTCATCAGGTGCATATCTGGCAAGTGACAGGAATTTGTCACGTGTAATCCACCACAGTCATTCTTCCTTGCTTCAACTCGCGGAACTCATCTCTCATTCTGTTGACTAAACCTTGCGGCACGTGGGTGCGGCTGAACTTGACTTTGAATGCTTCCCATGTCATCACTTGACCATGGTTCATGTTACGGATACTAGTCCACCAAGCTCTTGCATCTCCTGCCAGATAGTGGGTGGCGAAGAGAACTTTCTCATTTTCATCAACTCCTGCAACTTCGAGGTTGTTTTCCATGGTCTGTACCAATCATCATCATCTAATGGGTTCTCAGATTGGTTGAAGATTGGGGAATTGGTGTTCTAATTTTTTTAGAGTTTTGATCCATGGTGATCCTGATTTCCATGCCCTTGGTTGTTGAGAGCCATCTGGGCGATCTGTTGAAGTGTTGCTAAGTTGGCTTGGCGTTTCGCCCTGCTTGCTTCACGGTCTGCGATGAGATTCTGCAAGATCTACAGCATTGGGTCCTGCGATGAGCTGGTCCCTCCTTGGTTTCCACGAGTCATCTGAAGATTGAGATATAGGGGTAAGAGGGAAATTCTAAGGTTTTGGGTTTTGGGTTTTCAAAGCTAAAACTTGCAGTTAGACTCAGGTTTTTCTACTAACTTCATTTCATTCATGCAAACAAGCACATGATACAACACACACCACAACAAGAAAAAGGGAAAGCAGATGGTTTGAAGAACCATTCTGCAAGCTATGATACAACGAGATGATACATCTCAGGCTACGATTGTGCTCTAGTGTATCTACTCATTGTCGATGAAGTCGGAGTCCTCATCATCAGTGTAGAAGTCCACGACATCCTCCTCTAGAAATTCATCATCGTTGCTGAGGTAAGAATCCATGTCTCCCTGGATTTCTTCACCCTCATCTTCTTCTTCTTTTGCTGCAAGCTGAGCTTCCTGCTCCTTGATGGTCTTCTCGAGGTTGGCCACCTTCTTGCGAAGACGGGCGATGGTGCGGTCCTTCTTGGCACACTAGCGACGAAGAGACTAACGGTCTTGGACAAGCAGTGCGAAAGTCTGGGCCTTCTGGTCGGCAATGGCACGGTTCTGGTTGGCTAACTCTCTGGCATTGTCCAGTTCCTGCTGTCTGTCGGGAAGCAAGAAGTCAAGGTTCTCCACTTGACGCCTCAACTCGGGGTGGCCCGGCATTTCCATTGGTAGTCCCATGAAGTCACGTCTTGCATAGTGAGCAAAATGGGTTCCTTGGGTCTTGTTGACGCTAAGGGCACATAGACGTGCGAGAGCTTCATGCATTGCCTTGGCTAATCCATCTAGCCAGTTGTTCTCTCTCACGGAGAACTGAATTCTTCCAGAAGTTGGTGCTTCGATGCTTCCTCTAAGATCTGCGGTGACTAGCCACTATAGGTCTCCTCCTGGGGGTCCTGGAAGTTGAGCTCCAAGAAACTTCGGGTGCGGGCGTCCTAGTAACTCTGACAGTGAATCCAGATCCCTCTTGAAGATTAGCTGACCTCCGTTTCCCAACTGGTAAAACTTGCTGAACTGAGTCTTCATCTACAAGCATTAAGGATGAGGAAGTTAGTGAAGTGATCAAGTGTGTCAAATTTTAAGTAGTAGTGTAAGAATTTTTGAGAATCATGAAGTTTTTGATAAAGAAGGAAATCCCAAGGGTAAGAGAGGAGATAGTTTTTCATAAATACTCACTTTGGTTTGAAAACTAAGTTTTTGTTTGACGTCCATTCTAACTAGGGTCTCCTATGGTCAGGATGGCTCTGATACCAACTTGTCAACACCTGGATTTTTAATCCCAGATGCCCGTTATGCCATACCTCGCAATCCCACGATTACCATTTTTGTGAGACATAACGGATTGGATAGCATAGTACATCATCCATTACAAACCATACATAAGGTCTTACACAAATAAGGATCTCATGATCTAGTCTTAATACAACAAGCAGCGAAAATAAAAGATAGCATAGCGGTGGGGTCCATCTTCAGGGGCACAGGCAATGCTGATGAAGGCAGATAGTCCTAGTTATCATAGCCGTCCTGTTGGCCATCATCTTGATAATCTCCTTCATAGTCTGGCCATGATAATAGCCAGGGACAAAAGCCATGGGTACTCTTTAAGTACTCGCAAACTACCACTAACAAGCAGTATAATTCTAAGTTAAAGTGCTAGATCTAAGTTTAACTATAAAGTTAAGTTTGAAACCTAAGCTGAGTTCAGAAGCAAAGAAAGATAAAGTAAAATTCTAGAGTCACTTAAGTTGGGAAGTTAATGTCAGAAACACAACCCTATTGTGGTCAAGTCAAGATTCATCATTTCTTCAAGGTATTTTAGAAAACATCTAACAACGAAACAGTATGGCCATTCCAACTGTCCATAACCGCGGACGCGGCTATTCGAATAGTTTGACACTCTCCAGAGATGGTACACTTTCACCACAAGATTCGATACATCTGTCAGGGATAACCCTGAATCATCATACTTAGTATGCAGATAATCAAACATAACCTTCCCTTTACACACCCTAGTATAAGCACCTCTCCTATGAGCATGGCCTCCCAACCATGACCATCAGTCATCTTGGGCACTGCATAGGTGGAAATCATGAGAGGTAGCCTCAGCTCAGACCTCTCTCGTGAGGAAACTAATACTAATGCATATAAATTTCCAGCTAAGCCTTACCCAATTCAGGTAATGTGGTTGTACGGTAATTTTGGAATGGTATCGCATCCGAATCCAACCATCAGTTTTATAAAAGGGTTAAGGCTCATGCCTCAACATTTTCATCATCATAAACCATTGGTGTTTTCTCAACACATGTCAAAAATCTCAATAGAATGACTCATCATTCCAACGTTTTCATAATCCAGTTTCACCAAGTGTTCCCATCTAAGTGACTCAAATTTTTGATCTAATCTAAACTACTAAGTTAAGAGTGTTCACTAAGGTGGAAAAGATGGGTTCAATCTCATGCCATAGAATGACATCTAAACTAAATAGGTCAAGTTTTATACTTTTTATGCTACCTTCCAAAAACAAGTAAAGAACTTTGTATAACCTAAGAAGGGTAAAACTTGTAACTAAGACTTGGGGTACTATTAGTTAAATAAGGGGTGTGATCAAAGCATGCTTAAGGCATCTTTGCCAAACCATCTAGTTTGATTCTAGTTTGCTAAGTACTACACTTGCAAGTGCTAACTTGCAAGGGTTAATCTTGGATAGTGCTAGCTTGCCTTGGTTGGTGCAGTGGTTGAAGTTTTCTTCTTCTTCTTCTTCTTCTTCTTGGTAGAACTCCTCCTCCTCGAAAGCTTGGTCGGTACTAGCGTCTATAAATACATAGGGAGTGCACAATCACCAAACAATACTTAACTAGGCTAAGTAGTATTCTAAAACACACATTTGATGATCTATTATCATCACAAACATCACAAGTTTAATTCAATAGTTTCATCTTTTTTATTTTAGAAAAGTAATTTCTACTCATTGAAAAATTAACTAAAATTTAATATTCACCACCAAAATATGGGATCAGGTGGACACATGTCGTCACCACATATTATAACATGCGCGAATGAGATTTAAAGGTTGGATCAACATTATTTTGGTTCAAGTTCATTATTTAATGATTTAAAGGGACTAGAAATGCCTATATAGCATTCTTTTGGTACTAGTCCAAAGTCACTGCATGTAAACCTTAATCTTATTACATATTTGGATAGGTATTATGAAATGTGATTTTTGAGAGTTGGAATCAACTCAAAAGCTAACTTGGTTGATTTTATAAAAATGTTGCAAGTTGCAAAAGCTTCTGTCTTCTTATTTTTATTAGGAGAGATCTATAACTCTAATTGAATTAAATACAACGGGCTTGGATAGATCATCTTAATATCTTTCAGACAAAATTGGTTTCATGCAATTTGGATTTGTAAAACTCACAGAATTGATTTTTGCAATACTGGACAGAAACTAGATTTAACTAAAAAGAAAAATCCAGATTTGAAAGTGTGGGCTAGCGCGGGAAAAGAAATGGGCTGGCCCAGTCGCACTCCGCTGCGTGGGGCTCAACTGACAGGGGGGTCCCGCTTGTCAGCGGCACTTAACACGCAAAACGGTACGCGCGCTGTGGGCCGTAGGATTAGAAGCTAGATCTACGGCTAAGGGTCGTCGTCGATGACGAACTGGTCGCCGGCTAGCTCGAACCCTAGCGGCTCGGTGCGGGTTTGCTGGGGGCGTACCAGGGCTCCAGCGGGGTCGGCAAGGCAGGCAAATGACGTGGAAGACGACGGCGAGGCGAGGCGTGGTCGCGGTGGAGCTTGGGGTGGTCGCAATGAATGGCATCCTTCTCCTCCTACCGCGGCTGCTCCGGCTCCAATTTCGGCGAGGCAGAGCTCGCCTTGCTCCAGCGAGAGGTGGGTGAGGTTCAGAGAGGTGAGGGGAGTGGAATGGTGTGGAGAGGGGAGGCTGGGGAGGGCTCCTTTTATAGGCCCGACGGTGAGACCGAGCGGGATGGGCAGTCGACGGTGGCGACATGGCTACGGCGGGGTAGAGGCATGGCTGGGGGTGTCGATCGATGGGCGGTTCCCTAGCGGTGCTCTAGAACTTAAATGTGGCCTTAGGGGCGGTGGCATGCGGTCTAGGCGAGGTGGCGCTCTGCGCGGCAGAGGCGGCGGTATCCACGGCGAGCGGTGGCTGTGAGGCGTTGGGCGGCGAACGGGGATGTCTGGGGTGTTCTCCAGGTTGAGGCGGAGCGGTGGGCGCGGGCTGGTGCCAAGGGGTGGTCTGTGCGAGCGGGGACAGGGCGTGCTCTGGGGCAGTGTCAGCATGCTCGACCAGCTCCGGGCGCGTCGGTTCCTGGCCGCTCTGCCTCTGTGATCGATGTTCTTGAAAACTTCCGTCTTCTCAGGCACTTCCAGACATTTGCGAAGTAATGAGATATGGAACACATTGTGGATGGCTGACATCTCTTCAGGAAGTTCCAGTTGATACGATACTTCTCCTCGATGGTTCAGAATCTTGAAAGGTCCGATATATCTGGGGGCTAACTTTCCCTTCGGACTAAAGCGTTGAGTTCCCTTCAATGGTGAAACCTTGAGATATACAAAGTCTCCGACATTGAAAGTCAGGTCTCTCCTTCTTTTGTCAGCATAGCTCTTCTGTCTGGATTGGGCGGTCTTGAGGTGCTCACGGACCTTGTGAATTTTCTCTTATGCTTCTCGAAGAATGTCGGGTCCGAAGATCTGACTCTCTCCTACTTGCGACCAATTCAAAGGGGTACGACACTTTCTTCCATATAGGAATTCAAATGGTGCCATCTACAAACTAGCTTGATAATGTTGTTATATGAGAATTCTGTGAAAGGTAGGTAGTCTTCCCATTTTGATCCATATTCCAACACACAAGCTCTAACATATCCTCTAGGATTTGGTTGACTCTCTCAGTCTATCCATCTGTTTGCGGGTGATACGCGGTACTAAAGTTCAACTTGGTGCCTAAACCTTCCTGCACTTTCTGCCAAAATCTTGAGGTAAACTGGGTTCCTCGATCTGATACGATGGTCTTGGGGGTTCCATGCAGACTAAGAATCCTAGCAATGTACAGCTCTGCTAACTTTGCACTCTGGTAGGTTGACTTGACAGGGATAAAGTGGGCTACCTTGGACAGTCTATCAACTATGACCCAGATTGAGTCATTTCCCCTACTAGAAGTAGGTAGGCCGGTGATAAAGTCCATTCCGACGAAATCCCATTTCCATTCCAGAATCTGCAATGGTTGCAACAGTCCTGCAGGTCTCTGATGCTCTGCTTTAACTCTTTGGCAGATGTCGCACTTGGGGATGTAGCTTCTGATCTCTCTCTTCATCTTGTGCCACCAAAATTGCTCCTTCAAATCCTGATACATCTTTGTTCCTCTGGGTGAATAGAATAAAGAGTATCATGAGCCTCCTTCATGATAACTTCCTTCAGCTCCGAATCTGCTGGAACACAGATACGTCCTTTGTACCATCGTACTCCTTCTTCGTCTTTGGTGAATCCAGGTACCTTTCCTATACCAATACGACGTTTGATTCTGTCGATACTTTCATTTCCCTTCTAGGCTTCCTTGATTTGGCTAATCAAAGTGGGTTGAAGTTCAATGTTTGCTAAGAATCCTTTGCTAACTAATTCAGTCCTGAACTGCTCCAACTCTTCATACAAACTTGGCTGCATCTCCTTGATCATGGTGTTAAGCCTACACGGCAATCTGCTAAGAGCACCCGCTACCACATTGGCTTTGCCGGGGTGATAGTGAATGTCAAGGTCATAATCCTTGATTAACTCTATCCATATTATTTGCCTCATATTCAGCTCTTTTTTAGTGAAGATATACTTCAAGCTCTTATGATCTGAATAAATCTCATAGTGATTACCCATCAAATAATGTCGCCATGTCTTTAGTGCTAGAACTACAGCTGCTAGTTCAAGATCATGGGTTGGATAGTTCTGCTCCTGCTGCTTCAGTTGTCGAGACAGATAAGCGATGACTTTGCCTTCTTGCATCAATACACATCCTAGACCAATCTTGGATGCGTCACAATACACATCAAATGGCTTCTTGAAGTCTAGCATGACCAAAATTGGGGCTTATATCAATCTCTTCTTCAGCTCCTAGAAACTGGCTTCACATTTGTCTGTCCATTCAAACTTCTTGTCCTTCTTCAACAATTGGGTAATGGGTCGGGCTATGCTCGAGAATCCCTCTACGAACTTGCGGTAATATCCCGCTAATCCGAGAAAAGAACAGACTTGGGTTTGAGTGGTTGGGGCTTTCCATTCTTCAACATCTTTGATCTTGGTGGGATCAACAGAGACTCCTCCGACAGACACAATATGTCCTAAGAATCCTACTTCTTTCAGCCAAAACTCACACTTGCTGAACTTAGCATATAACTGATGCTCTCTAGGATAACTCTCAGATGTTGCTCATGCTCTTCTTCTGACTTGGAGTAGATAAGGATGTCGTCGATAAACACAACTACAAACTTATCTAGGAAATTCATAAAGATCTTATTCATGAGATTCATGAGGTAAGTAGGGGCATTGGTTAATCCAAAAGACATAACTGTATACTCGTATAAACCATAGCGAGTTTTAAACGCGGTCTTCGGAATATCCGTCGCACGAATCTTAAGTTGGTGATAACCAGTCCTAAGATCAATCTTTGAGAATACCTGAGCTCCGGTCAACTGATCAAATAGATCCTCTATCTTTGGCAAAGGGTACTTGTTCTTGATGGTGACATCATTCAATTTTCTATAGTCTGTACACAGACGGTTGCCTCCATCTTTCTTGTCGACGAATAATACTGGTGATCTCCATGGCGATGCACTTAGTTGAATCAAGCCTTTGGCTAGCATAGCATCCAACTGCTTCTTCAGTTCCACCAACTCTGAGGGGTTCATGCTATAGGGTCTCTGTGCTATTGGTCTAGTTCCGAGGATTAGTTCGACAATGAACCATATCCCTATCCGGGGGCATACTTGGCAATTCATCTGGGAATACGTCGGAGTATTCACAGACTACTCTCATTTGGTCAATGGTGGGCAAGGCTACACTCTAGTTGCACTTGAATTGACGGGGTAAGGTTTCAGAGATATGCTCTACTGTTACTCCAGAACTACTGGTCGTGGTGATGGCTTTCTTAGTACAGTCTATCAATCCTTTATGCCTTGACATCCAGTCCATACCTAGTACTACTTCCAAACCTTTGGTTCCAAGTACAATTAGAAAGAACACACATGATGAACACTGGTGGATCCATATGTGGTTTGTGAAAATAATAGACATGCAATGACTCTAGCCGTGGTTAATGAAAAGAACACACATGCAATGACACTGGTGGATCCATATGTGGTTTGTGAAAAGAACACACATGGAATGACTAGATGTGGTTAATGAAAATAACACACAGGCAATGATACTGGTGGATACATGTGGTTTGTGAAAAGAACAGACATGCAATGACTCTAGCTATAGTTAATAAAAAAACTCACATGCAATGACACTGGTGGATCCATATGTGGTTTGTGAGAAGATACACATGCTCATGTGGTTTGTGAAAAAACACACATCCAATGACACTAGTGGATCCTGATGTGGTTTGTGAAAAGAACACACATGCAATGACACTAGTGGATCAATATGTGTTTCGTGAAAAGAACACACATCCAATGACTAGTGGATCCTTATGTGGTTTGTGAAAAGAACAGACATGCAATAACTCTAACTATGGTTTGTGAAAAGAACAGGCAATACAATGACTCTGGTGGATCCATGTATGGCTTGTGAAAGAACAGACATTTACTGACTCTAGTTATGGTTCATGAAAAGAACACACATGCAATGACACTAGTAGATACATATTTTGTTTGTGAAAAGAAACATATGCAATGACACTGGTGGATCCATATGTGGTTTGTGAAAATAACACACACGCAATGAATCTAGCTATGGTTTGTGAAAAGAACACACATAAGTGACACTTGTGGATCCATATGTGGTTTTTGGAAAGAACACACATCCAGTGACACTAACTGTGGTTAATGAAAAGAACACATATGCAATGATACTGGTGGATCTATATGTGGTTTGTGAAAAGAAAACACATGCAATGAACACTGGAGGATACATATGTGGTCTATGAAAACAATAGACATGCAATGACATTAGTTGTGGTTAATGAAAAGAAAAGACATGCAATGACACGGGTGGATCCATATGTGGTATGTGAAAAGAGCACACATGCAATGACTCTAGTTGTGGTTTAGTAAAAGAACACACATGCAATGACACTGGTGGATCCATGTGGTTTGTGAAAAGAACAAACATGCAATGACTCTAGCTGTGGTTAATGAAATGAACACACATGCAATGACACTAGTGGATCCATATGTGGTTAATCAAAAGAAGACACATGAAATGACACTAGTGAATGCATGTGATTTTTGAAAAGAACAGACATCCAATGACTCTAGCTGTGGTTAATGAAAAGAAGAGACATGTAATGACACTAGTGGATCCATATGTGGTTTGTGAAAAGAACACACATGCAATGACTCTAGTTGTGGTTAATGAAAAGAACACAGATCCAGTGACACTGGTGGATCCATGTGGTTTATGAAAAGAACAGACATGCAATGACACTAGTGGTGGTTAAAGAAAAGAACACACATGCAATGACATTGGTGGATCCATGTGGTTTGTGAAAAGAACATACATTCAATGACACTAGCGGTGGTTAAAGAAAATAACACACATGCAACGACACTAGTGGATCCATATGTGGTTTGTGAAAAGAACACACATGCAATGACACTAGTGGATCCATATGTGCTTTGTGAAAAGAACACAGATGAAATGAACACTGGTGGATCCATATGTGGTTTATGAAAAGACTAGACATGAAATGACCCTAGCTGTGGTTAATGAAAAGAACACACATGCAATGACACTGGTGGATCCATATGTGGTTCGTGAAAAGAACACACATGCAATGACTCTAGTTGTGGTTTATTAAAAGAACACACATGATATGACACTGGTGGATCCATGTGGTTTGTGAATAGAACAGACATGCAATGACTCTAGCTGTGGTTAATGAAAAGAACACACATACAATGACACATGTGGATCCATATGTGGTTAAACAAAAGAACACACATGAAATGACACAGGTCAATCCATGTGGTTTGTGAAAAGAATAGACATGCAATGACACTAGTAGTGGTTAAAGAAAAGAACACACATGCAATGACACTGGTGAGTCCATATGTGGTTTCTGAAAAGAACACAAATGCAATGACACTGGTGGATCCATATGTGGTTTCTGAAAAGAACACACATGAAATGAACACTGGTGGATCCATATGTGGTTTGTGAAAAGAATAGACATGCAACGACTTTAGCTGTGGTTAATGAAAAGAACACACATGCAATGACACTGCTGGATCCATATGTGGTTTGTGAAAATAACTCACAGGCAATGACTCTAGATGTGGTTAATGAAAAGAACACAGATGCAATGATAATGGTGGATCCATGTGGTTTGTGAAAAGAACAGACATGCAATGACTCTAGTTATGGTTAATGAAAAGAACACACATACAATGACACTGGTGGATCCGTATGTGGTTAATCAAAAGAACACACATGAAATGACACTGGTGAATCCTTGTGGTTTTTGAAAAGAACAGACATGCAATGACTCTAGTTGTGGTTAATGAAAAGAACAGACATGCAATCACACTGTTGGATCCATCTCTGGTTTGTGAAAAGAACACACATGCAATGACTCTAGTTGTGGTTAATGAAAAGAAAACACATCCAGTGACACTGGTGGATCTATGTGGTTTGTGAAAAGAGCAGAAATGCAATGACACTAGAAGTGGTTAAAGAAAAGAATACACATGCGATGACACTGGTGAGTCCATATGTGGTTTGTGAAAAGAACACACATGCAATGACACTGGTAGATCCATATGTGGTTTGTGAAAAGAACACACATGAAATGAACACTAGTGGATCCATACGTGGTTTGTGAAAAGAATAGACATGAAATGACTCTAGCTGTGGTTAACGAAAAGAACACACATGCAATGACACGGGTGGATCCATATGTGGTTTGTGAAAAGAACACACATCCAATGACTCTAGCTGTGGTTAATGAAAAGAACACACATGCAATGACACTGGTGGATCCATATGTGGTTTGTGAAAAGAAAACACATGCAATGACTCTAGATGTTGTTAATCAAAAGAACACACATGCAATGACATTGATGGATCCATATGATTTGTGAAAAGAACAGACATGCAATGACTCTAGCTGTGGTTAATGAAAAGAACACACGTACATTGACACTGGTGGATCCATATGTGGTTAGTCAAAAGAACACACATGAAATGACACTGGTGAATCCATATGGTTTTTGAAAAGAACAGACATGCAATGACTCTAGCTGTGGTTAATGAAAAGAACAGACATGCAATGACACTGGTGGATCCATCTGTTGTTTGTGAAAAGAACACACATGCGATGACTCTAGTTGTGGTTAATGAAAATAACACACATCCAGTGACACTGGTGGATCCATGTGGTTTGTGAAATGAACAGACATGCAATGACATTTGCAGTGGTTAAAGAAAACAACACACATGCAATGAAAGTGGTGAGTCCACATGTTGTTTGGGAAAAGAACACACATGCAATGACACTGGTGGATCCATATGTGGTTTGTGAAAAGAACACACATGAAATGAACACTGGTGGATCCATATGTGGTTTGTGAAAAGAATAGACATGCAATGACTCTAGCTATGGTTAATGAAAAGAACACACATGCAATGTCACTGGTGGATCCATATGTGGTTTTTGAAAAGAACACACATGCAATGAATCTAGATGTGGTTAATAATGAACACACATGCAATGACATTGGTAGATCCATATGGTTTGTGAAAAGAAGAGACATGCAATGACTCTAGCTGTGGTTAATGAAAAGAACACACATGCAATGACTCTAGTGGATCCTTGTGGTTTGTGAAAACAAGAGACATGCAATGACTTTAGCTATGGTTAATGAAAAGAACACACATGCAATGACAATGGTGGATCCATATGTGGTTGGTGAAAAGAACACACATGTAATGAACTCTAGTGGATCCATATGTGCTTTGTGAGAAGAACACACATTCTCACGTGGTTTTGAAAAGAACACACATCCAATGACACTGGTGGATCCTTATGTGTTTTGTGAAAAGAACACACATGCAATGACACTAGTGGATCAATATGTGGTTTATGAAAATAACACACATCCAATGACTCTAGTGGATCCTTGTGGTTAATGAAAATACAGACATGCAATGACACTGGTGGATCCATATGTGGTTTGTGAAAAGAACACACATGCAATGACTCTAGTTCTGGTTAATGAAAAGAACACACATGCAATGACACTAGTGGATCCATAGGTGGTTTGTGAAAAGAACACACATGCAATGACGCAAGTGGATAAACATGTGGTTTGTGCAAAGAACACACATCCAATGACTCTAGTGGATCCTTATGTGTTTTGTGAGAAGAACAGACATGCAATGACTCTAACCGTGGTTTGTGAAAAGAACAAGCAATACAATGACTCTGGTGGATCCATGTGTGGTTTGTGAAAGAAAAGAAATTCACTGACTCTAGTTGTGGTTCTTGAAAAGAACACACATGCAATGACACTGGTGGATCCATATGTGGTTTGTGAAAAGAACACACATGCAATGTGACACATTGCAAATGTATCTACAATTTTTGATGTTCCATGCTTGGTTTTATCTACTTTCTTGTGTTTTATCGATAGTTTGGAGTACTTTTCATATGATTTCTTGGACTAACCTATTAACAAGAGCCGCAGTGCCAGCTGCCTGTTTTCTGCTGTTTTTGGTTCCAGGAAGTCAGAAAATGAATATTCTCGGAATTGGACGGGACAAAAGCCAAATTTATTATTTTACCGGGGGACACTTGGAGCCAGAATATGAGATGGAGAGGGGCTGGGGCCTGGCCACACCATCTGGCCGCGCGGCCAGGCCTGACCCGCGACAGGGGTTGGTCTGGCCACCCCAGGCACCCCCTCGGCCTATCCTTCCGCCTATATATTGCCTCTGATACGGAAAACCTAAGGACCCGATCAAAAATCCACGAAAGAGTCTACAGCCGCTGTTATCTCCATCCCTAGATCGGGAGGGATCTGAAGCTCTTCCCGGCACCCTGCCGGAGAGGGGAATTCACCCTGGCGGCCTTCTTCTTCATCATGCAAGCCTCCGGTGTGATGCGTGAGTAGTTCATCTCTGGACTACGGGTCCATGTAGTAGCTAGATGGCTGGTTCTCCTCCTTTGTGCTATCATGTTTAGATCTTGTGAGCTCCATTCATGACCAAGATCATCTATTTTTAATTCTGCATGTTGTGTTTGCGGGGATCCGATGGATATTGAGATGCTATTCCAGATTGATTATTGATTCTATCATGTCTTTGTTATTTGTGATATTGCATGCTTTCCGTTGTTAGTAGCTATCTTGGCCAAGTAGATGCTAGCAACTCCAACAGTTAGTATTTACTATCGATAGTGGGTTCATGCCTCTGGTAATCTGGGGAAGTGATAGAAATCTCTCAGGTACTAGATGTGTTGTTGCTACTAGGGAGAAAACAACAATCCTTTGTTCATAGAACAATCGTATTGTTTACTTTACACGCAATTCGTAATGCAATAATCTGTTGCTTGCAACTTAATACTAGAGGGGGTTCGGATGATAACCTGAAGGTGGATTATTAGTCATAGATGCAGTTGGATGACGGTC
>OU342741.1:391408984-391454028 GCA_910589775.1 Avena eriantha
GATCCATATGTGGTTTGTGAAAAGAACACACATGCAATGACTCTAGTTGTGGTTTATTAAAAGAACGCACATGCAATGATAATGGTGGATCCATGTGGTTTGTGAAAAGAACAGACATGCAATGACTCGAGTTGTGGTTAATGAACAGAACACACATGCAATGACACTAGTTGTGGTTATTGAAAAGAATAGACATGCAATGACACTGGTGGATCCATATGTGGTTTGTGAAAAGAACACACATGCAATGACTCTAGCTGTGGTTAATGAGAAGAACACACATCCAGTGACACTGGTGGATCCATGTGGTTTGTGAAAAGAACACACATGCAATGAAATTGGTGGATCCATATGTGGTTTGTGAAAAGAACACACATGCAATGACTCTAGTTGTGGTTAATGAAAAGAACACACATACAATGACACTGGTGGATCCGTAGGTGATTTGTGAAAATAACACACATGCAATGACACTGGTGGATCCATATGTGGTTTGTGAGAAGAACAAACATGAAATGAATCTAGATGTGGTTAATGAAAAAACAGACATGCAATGACACTCGTGGATCCATATGTGGTTTGTGAAAAGAACACACATGCAATGACTACAGCTGTGGTTAATTGAAAGAACACACATGCAATGACACTGGTGGATCCATATGGTTTGTGAAAAGAACAGACATGCAATCACTCTAGCTGTGGTTAATGAAAGGAACACACATGCACTGACTGTAGCAATGGTTAATAAAAAGAACACACATGCAATGACACTGGTGGATCCATATGTGGTTTGTGAAAAGAACACACATGTAATGAACTCTGGTGGATCCATATGTGGTTAATGAAAAGAACACACATGCAATGACACTGGTCGATCCATGTGGTTTGTGAAAAGAAAAGACATGCAATGTCTCTAGCTATGGTTAATGAAAAGAACACACATGCAATGACTCTGGTGGATCCATGTGGTTTGTGTAAAGAACAGACATGCAATGATTCTAGCTATGGTTAATGAGAAGAACACACATGCAATGACACTGGTGGATCCATATGTGGTATGTGAAAAGTACACACATGCAATGAACTTTTGTGGATCCATATGTGGTTTGTGAGAAGAACACACATGCAATGACACAGATGGATCCATTGGTTGTTTGTGAAAATAACACACATGCAATGACTCTAGCTGTGGTTAATGAAAAGAAAACACATGCAATGACACTAGTGGATCCACGTGGTTTGTAAAAATAATGCACATGCAATGACTCTAGCTATGGTTAATGAAATGAACACACATGCAATGACACTGGTGGATCCATATGTGGTTTGTGAAAAGAACACACATGCAATGAACTCTGGTGGATCCATATGTGGTTTGTGAGAAGAACACACCTGCTCATGTGGTTTGTGAAAATAACACACATGCAATGACACTAGTGGATCCATATGCGGTTTGTGAAAAGAACACAAATGAAATGAACTCTGGTGGATCCATATCTGGTTTGTGAAAAGAACATACATGCAATGACTCTAGTTGTGGTTAATGAAAAGAACACACATGCAATGATACTTGTGGATCCATATGTGGTTTGTGAAAATAACACACACGCCATGACTCTAGTGGATCCATATGTTGTTTGTGAAAAGAACACACATGCAATGACACTGGTGGATCCTTATGTGGTTTGTGAAAAGAACACACATGAAATGAACTCTGGTGGATCCATATGTGGTTTGTGAAAAGAACATACATGCAATGACTCTAGCTTTGGTTAATGAAGAGAACACACATGCAATGACACTAGGGGATCCATATGTGGTTAATGAAAAGAACACACATGCAATGACACTGGTGGATCCATATGTGGTTGGTGAAAATAACACACATGCAATGACACCCGTGGATCCATATGTGGTTTGTGACAAGAACAAACATGAAATGACTCTAGATGTGGTTAATGAAAAAATAGACATGCAATGACACTGGTGGATCCATATGTGGTTTGTGAAAAGAACACACATGCAATGACTCTAGTTGTGGTTTATTAAAAGAACGCACATGCAATGATAATGGTGGATCCATGTGGTTTGTGAAAAGAACAGATATGCAATGACTCGAGTTGTGGTTAATGAACAGAACACACATGCAATGACACTAGTTGTGGTTATTGAAAAGAATAGACATGCAATGACACTGGTGGATCCATATGTGGTTTGTGAAAAGAACACACATGCAATGACTCTAGCTGTGGTTAATGAGAAGAACACACATCCAGTGACACTGGTGGATCCATGTGGTTTGTGAAAAGAACACACATGCAATGACATTGGTGGATCCATATGTGGTTTGTGAAAAGAACACACATGCAATGACTCTAGTTGTGGTTAATGAAAAGAACACACATACAATGACACTGGTAGATCCGTAGGTGATTTGTGAAAATAACACACATGCAATGACACTAGTGGATCCATATGTGGTTTGTGAGAAGAACAAACATGAAATGACTCTAGATGTGGTTAATGAAAAAACAGACATGCAATGACACTGGTGGATCCATATGTGGTTTGTGAAAAGAACACACATGCAATGACTCCAGCTGTGGTTAATTGAAAGAACACACATGCAATGACACTGGTGGATCCATATGGTTTGTGAAAAGAACAGACATGCAATCACTCTAGCTGTGGTTAATGAAAGGAACACACATGCACTGACTGTAGCAATGGTTAATAAAAAGAACACACATGCAATGACACTGGTGGATCCATATGTGGTTTGTGAAAAGAACACACATGTAATGAACTCTGGTGGATCCATATGTGGTTTGTGAGAAGAACACACATGCTCATGTGCTTTTGAAAAGAACACACATCCAATGACATTGGTGGATCCTTATGTGGTTTGTGAAAAGAACAGACATGCAATGACTCTAACTATGGTTTGTGAAAAGAACAGGCAATACAATGTCGTCACGACAGAACAACCCGAAGACTCCCCTCAGCAGGATGGCATACCTCGTCCAACCCGCCTCTCAAAGACTTGTTGATGGCTCAACACCCCTTGCACCGAGTCTAATACAGCAAGAACCCCGTTGAAGCCGGAAGTCAATCACCGATGGATCCTCAATATCCACAAGAAACCCCCCGATAAGTCAACCAAGACAAGATGAGAAAACCCTACTCCGCTAACCTTTGGTATATCTTAACTTCCCACAACCCCAAGAGACTAACTAATAATAGATCCCTCTACCCAACCAACGGGAAGTTCCTCACCAAAATGCTAGAATACTTCGGTTCCCTGAAGACAAGGACGCATGAAGACACCGATTTTACTCCACCCTCGAGCAAAAGCAACACAAGGAATTCGATGAAAGACATTTCTCTGAAGTTATCTTCCCTACCTCGAATGAAGGCTACAAAGATAAGTCATAAATCGCTAACTTACCCTAAGCTAACTCCCTAAGGCTTCATTAGGAACCCCCCGACAAGGTTATGCAATGGAACGTCACCCGAAGACCTCAACTCAAGCGTCATGGCTCTGCTCCAAGACAGAAGATCCGCACCCTTCTTGATGAACCTTAGTGAAGCTCTAAGGTGGAAAGACTGCGTCTTCCCCTCAATCTTCAGAAGACGGTCTACCAGAGGATACTTCAGAAAGACCGCTAGATTTTACGCCTTCTCACCAAACAACAACCCGTGAGACATCAAAAGTGAAACTAACTGAAGATTCTACGACTCCAAGAAGAAAGGACTGTGTCTTTCCCACAAAAATAGAGTAACTCTTCACCAGAAGCAAACCCAGGAGTCCCAACCGTAAGATTGTTAACCAGGCTACACCCCTAAGGAGAGGCATGAATCCTTAGAGAAAGGTACCCCAAGCCGTAGGCTCTGTCCACCGAAGGGTACTCAGTAAAGTTTAGAAGTCGATATAACCTGCCTAGCCTACGCCCTCAAGATATCTAGTCCGGAAGGAAAAGAAGGTCATCTCTCGAAATCAAGACGAGACTCTGCTCAACTCTCCGTGCATCCCGGAAGACTGAAGCTCAACTTCACAGACGTAGTAACAACTTCCAAAGACGGAGTCTATAAGATAGTATGCTTGAAACCAGTAGTGTTACCCTTGACTCAAAAATCCCCTAACCCTACTCTCCGGAATCTCGGGATGAGATTCTTTTAAGGGGAAAGGTCTGTAACATCCCAATTTCAGCAACCCTGATTAGTTGTCCAGAATGCAAAAATCAGGGGGAACAAAAACTTTTTCTGGTTTAATGCTGAAGTGTTTTCTTGTTGTTTGGATATGCTTATGTATATGAATGTGTATTAGATGATATACTCCTTACCTTAACACCAGTTGCCAAAAGCTACTTCCCAATACAGTCTTGGCTTACATTCCATTTTCTCAAATGTTCTCGCATTTCAAAACCTGAGCCAAGAAGCCTTTGCAAACCAACTATTTTAGTAGCTTCTATTGATCAAACTATGGAGAGCTATATAACATAATCTCCTTATTTTTCAGGACAGAACCTTGTACTATTCTTATCTCTAGATTTAAGAAAACCTTTTTATGAAGCATTTGAATTCTACTCTTGGTAGAGATACCAAAGAACCTCATCTTATTCCAAACTACAACCTTTTCAAAATACCCAAACCTACCTCAAGCCAAGCTTGATGGTAACCCTAGTAGTAGTTAAATTGTTTGTAAGATGAATTGCCTTGATCTGCTGCTTGATTTGTCTTCTTAGGAGATAGTATGAGCTACTCTAGGGGCTCATCCCTAGGATCAAGAGGTTTCCAAATCACCACACCCTAAGAAAGAGTACAAAGCAGGATCTAATCTCTAGATACTAGGTGATCATCTAAAACCCTTAACCATATCAATTCTGAAGATATCCCTTCTAAGAAGCTTCCAAGTCCATGAAGACCCATATCAAGCATGGATCCTTTCTACTCCATCTACACTTCAACATCATCCACTTGATGATGCTTTGGTATCTTGCTATCCATCAAAAACCTCCCCCCTCATAATCTAGTCAAAAACCCTAAATCTGCCAAATTTGCTAAGTCTGGAATCTGTTTCAGCATCACCTTTTTGAATGTCTCCCTTTCTCAACCCTTGTGCATTTTTGGTAATGCACTTGAACCATCTTTTTAACCATCCTAAGGACAACCAAGGCCCACTCTTGCCCTTGGTTAGATCATCCTCCAACCCACTTGTTCTTGATGGTTTTTGATGGCTCAGTATTGATGTAGAGCTCGTTGGGAACCCCAAGAGGAAGGTATGATGAGCACAATAGCAAGTTTCCCTCAGTTATGAAACCAAGGTTTAATCGAACCAGTAGGAGCAAGGAAACACCCCAAAGGTGTTGCTAGTTGAGCCTTGGCAGGGCACACTACCGGTGCTAGTAGCAACGTGGAGACCTGCACAACACAACCACAGAACTTCGTCCCCAACTTGCGATGAGGTCGTCAATCTCATCGTGTTTTGCTGAAAACAAAGGATTAAATGTATCGAATGGAAGGAAGTAATAGTTTGCATAAAGTAAACACAAAGCAGTAAACAGTTGATTGTAGATTGAATGTAAAAGAAAGGACCGGGGTCCATAGTTCACTAGAGGTGGCTCTCCTTAAGATAGATAACATGCTGGGTGAACAAATTACATCGGGGCAATTGACAAACATCGAGAAAGCAATACATGCATATACTAATCATCTTGACTCCTTTGGAACTTGATTGGGCATTACAACATTATACATAGACCGCCATCCAACTGCATCTATGACTAATAATCCACCTTTAGGTTATCATCCGAACCCCCTCCAGTATTAAGTTCCAAGCAACAGATTATTGCTTTACGAACTGCGTGTAAAGTAAACAATACAATTGGTCTTTGAACAAAGGATTGTTGGTTTCTCCCTAGTAGCAACAACACCAATAGTACCTTAGAGATTTATGTCACTTCCCCAAATTACTAGAGGCATGAACCCACTATCGAGCATAAATACTAACTCTTGGAGTTGCTAGCATCTACTTGGCCAAGATAGCTACTAACAATGGAAAGCATGCAAGATCACAAATAACAAAGACATGATAGAATCAATAATTAATCTGAAATAGCATCTCAATATCCATAGGATCCTCGCAAACACAACATGCAACATTACAAATAGATGATCTTGATCATGAACGGAGCTCACAAGATCTAGACATGAAAGCACAAAGGAGGAGAACCATCCATCTAGCTACTACAAGGATTCGTAGTCCAAGGATGAACTACTCACGCATCACACCGGAGGCTTGCATGGTGATGAAGAAGGCATCCAGGGTGAATTCCCCTCTCCAGCAGGGTGCCGGGAAGAGCTTCAGATCCCTCCCGATCTAGGGATGGAGATGACGGCGGCTACAGACTCTTTCATGGGTTTTTGATCGGGTACTTAGGGTTTTCGTCCCGAGGGCATCTTATAGGCGGAAGGAGAGGCTGAGGGGTGCTAGTGTCGGCCAGACCACCCCCTAGCGCGGGCCAGGCCTGGCCGCGCAGCCAGGTGGTGTGGCCGGCCCCCAGTCCTTCTCCGTCTCGTATTCTGGCATATGATGACTTCCGGAAAAATAGGCACTTTGGCTTTTGTCCCGTCTAATTCCGAGAATATTCATTTTCTGACTTTCCTAGAACCAAAAACAACAGAAAACAGGCAGCTGGCACTGTGGCTCTTGTTAATAGGTTAGTCCAAGAAATAATATGAAAAGTACTCCAAAGTGTGGACAAAACACAATAAAGTGGATAAAACCAAGCATGGAACATCAAAAATTATAGATACATTTGCAATATATAAACATCCCCAAGCTTAACTCCTGCTCGTCCTCGAGTAGGTAAGTCATAAAAAGAAATAATAATGTTTGAGGTGACATGCACCATCAAAGACTTGATCAAAGTATTTGTAAAACATTCAAAGCTGGAATCATAGTACTTCAATCATTACATGAAAGACAAAGTTCTAGCAATAAGACAAAGAAACTATGATGCAACATGAAAAGGCACAAACAAAAGATTCATGAATAACAATGCTTTGCAAGAAGTTTGTTTGTTTCACATAAAGAAAACATAGCATAATAGCATTCAGCTTGTCCCTCACAGAGTAGCAAATATAAATGCATATGACACCTTCAAAGTTCATAAGAGTGACTAGATAAAAATAGTTTAAAATAAGGAATATCAAGTTATGCATCAATCAACTAGTCTTGGGAAAATGCACATAGAACTAAGAATGGCCACTATGCTCTCAAAGTAGGTGCATAAAGGTAGAAGGTGGAGACTCAACATAAAAGTAAAAGAAGGGCCTTCATAGAAGGAAGTAGGGATTCAAGTCTTATAAAGAGCTTCCAAAAATTATGGTACTTATAGCTTTTAGCTCTCATTGCCCCTATCATAAGCATATTGAAGGTGATTAAGGTTAAAGTGACACAACTAAGAGGATATGCTTGACAAGTTATAAACTGAAATCTCATGTCCCTTGCTTACGAAGACCGAACCTCATGCTACTCAACTTTAGTCACGAGTAAGCTCTTGTCATTGTAAGTACATGTGTATCATAAAGCGCCAACGGGGTACCCCTTGCACATGATACAGGAGCTATCCCATAATCAAAATAACAAGGCAAGCAGACAATGAGCATCTCAGCGATCTTTTTATTTGCTATTTGCATAGGTTTTTATTGAGGATGCTTCATAGAGTGCTCATTATGGTAATGCTGTAAGTTTCAACCATGATTAGGCATGGCTTAGGCTAGTGGCCCAGGCGTTTCTCTAACACACATACAAACTCCATGATCTTACAAGTTCCACTTTTATTTCACACCGCGGGGATCCATAAGCAAAAGAACATGATATCAATGGGGCACAAAGTACAAGTGCAATGTTGAAAGCGTTCCCCATGATACATGGTTATGCTAATTTCAACTTATAAAGCGCAAGCATATACGCAACAAAGAAGGACCCAATGGTTCAAGTTTATTAGATGCAAAAAAGTAAAGTGTGCCATCAAATTCGTGAGAGCTTTAATCACTACTTTTCTCATAACAAGTTTAATTTGGAAGGTAAACAAAAGCATGAATATACTTGGAATAGCATAAGCTAGTAGGTAGGTATGGTGGAATCTTTGGAATAACTTGCTTTAGGGAGTTGGATGCATGAGTTGAACTCATACTTGGTTGTGGAGGCTAGCAAAGGACTGGGAGCGACAAACTAAGAGAGCACTAATGGCCATAATCATGCAGAGCGACAAAACATCATTGATCAAAGCATAAAGTGATACTACAAGTTGAAAACTAAAGGATCATAAAGGCTATGATGACTTGGTATAGTCATAACATGGTGTGAGCATGCGCCAAGTCAACCCAAATAAAGCATCAAAGGAGAATACCACTATACTATGCTTTAATATGCTAAAACAACGCATGATTCATCCAAGGCACATTAAGCAATCTTAATTGTTTATAAAAATTCATGATACAGCAAAGAATACTAAGCATAAAGCCAAAACAATATCAAGCATGGCATGAAAGAGCATAGGCCACGGTCAAAAACAAGCTCTTTTTACCACATAAGTATGAACTTTCCTACTCTTTTCCAATCCAAACCAAACTATTTGAAAACCAATGTATGAAAGAGGGGGTCCAACCAATTTATTCAGAAAACTAAGCAAACCAAGCAAACTAAAAACCAAAACGAAAACGAAGAAGAAGACGCTCCAAGAACAACACAACTGTGCATGAAACAATAAAAATGAAGCGTTTAGAAGAAACCTGGGATTTTTATTGATGAAGAAGGGGATGCCTTGGGCATCCCCAAGCTTTGACGCTTGTACTTCTTGGATATTTCTTGGGGTGACAGGCGTGGCATCCCCAATCTTTAGCTTTAGTCCATCCTTCATCTCATTACTTATTCCTTCCATACACCTGAAATTTTTCCTTCATACAAAACTTCACACAATCTTTATTAGCAACATTAGTGCACTCAAGATAAAAGGTCTTAAGGTTCAGTTATAACACCAAATAAACTTCCATTAGAACACTGGATATTGTAGCACTTCCCTCAAAAAGCTCAATTCCCCAAAATAACTCTAAAAGGAACCAATAAGAAGCAAATGCAGAAAATGGCAGAAATCTGTCAAAATAGACCAGCAGGTAAAGACAAATTTTTTCGAAGACCTTATGTTGCTCAAATCAAAACGTGTTGAACTAACGAAAGTTAGATAAAAACCTGGGGCAGAAGCACAATAATTCACGCCTCAAAAAGACGTTCAGAGATTTTACACGAATTTTTACGGTGAAGCACAGAAATCTGTTCCGGGACAGCAACTTTTCCAATCATTACTTCTCTCTCATTAGAGGTTACTCTTGGCACAAAAAGCAAATAAAAAAGATAAGGAGAGGTTATTACATAGGTAATAACTTCCAAGACTCATCTAAAACTTTTGGGTTATCTCCCAATAAGTACTTTTCTTTAACGCCTTTAAGTTAGGCATAAGAAAGCTTGAAAAGATGCTCACATAAGAAATACGAATTGAAATAAAAGTGAGCATCAAGAAGCAAATTCAAAACACATTTAAGTCTAACCCACTTCCTATGCATAGGAATATTATACGCAAATAAATTCATAGAGAATAAAGCGACATGCATAGGAAGATAAAGTGAGAGTAACTTCAAAACTTTCAGCAAATGGAGAGGTGTTTCAGTACCATGAAAACTTTTACAACCATATTTTTCTCTCTCATAATAATTTTTAGTAGACTCATGAATAAACTCAACAATATAACTATCACATAAAGCATGCTTTTCATGATCTACAAGCACTAGAGCTTTATTATAAACATTTACAAAAGAATCCATAGGAACATAACATTCATCCTCCTTTGGTAAGCATGGGGGACAATCAAATAATGTAAGGGGTAAAGAGTTACTCTCATTAGAAGGTAGGAATGGCTTGATCCATTCTTCCTCCTCTTGATCATCACTCTCCTCCTCTTTTTCATCCAATGAGCTTCCAGTTTCAGCAATTTCTTCTTCCATAGGCTCCTGCAAGGCATTAGTTTCTTCCGCTGGTGGAGAGCATCTATTAATATATTCAAGAATATAGCCATTTTCTTCCTTGTAATTATCAAAGCAAAATTGAAGTATATCATAAACCTCATATTTATAAGGTGCATCATCAGTATTTTCAAGCAAATAAGCTAGTTCGAATGCACCCTTCCAAGCAATAAATTCTTCAATTTGTTCCTCATCATAAAAGTCATAATTTCCCTTAACATGAGAAGATATGGTAACATCATCATTATACTCACATTGAAAAGGGAGGTTTTTATACCTCTTACATCAACAAGATTTATCAAAGCAATAAGTAACATTATAAGTAGAGCACACGTTTCTAGCAATGGTATACAATTTATCAATTTGTTCCCATAAGTGTTTCCCTTTTTGTGACAAGCGGTGTTCCTTATAATAATATTTTTGTTCTTCCGTGAACCCCCTTACCAATTAGATTCAGTTTCAAAGAAACCAACCATTAACAGAAAGCATGATAAAGCAAGACAATAACAGACCAATGAAAATAACCACTATAGTAGGAACTAATTTTCTGTGTGTGTTTTTGAATAAAGAAAGCAAACTTGTAAAACTAATTTTTTTGTGTTTTTTGATAACAAAACAAGCAAACAAAGCAAAAAGAAACTAAGCAAAACAAAAGTAACAAAGTAAAGAGATTGGTTATGAGGGACTCCCCTTGTGAAGATTCCTTGACTCCCCGACAACGGTGCCAGAAAAATGCTTGATGGCTTAGTATTGATGTAGAGCTCGTTGGGAACCCCAAGAGGAAGGTATGATGAGCACTGCAGCAAGTTTCCCTTAGTTATGAAACCAAGGTTTAATCGAACCAGTAGGAGCAAGGAAACACCCCAAAGGTGTTGCTAGCCGAGCCTTGGCAGGGTGCACTACCGGTGCTAGTAGCAACGTGGAGACCTGCACAACACAACCAGAGAACCTCATCCCCAACATGCGATGAGATTGTCAATCTCACCGTGTTTTGCTGAAAACAAAGGATTAAACGTATCGAATGGAAGGAAGTAATAGTTTGCAGAAAGTAAACACAAAGCAGTAAACAGTTGATTGTAGATTGAATGTAAAAGAAAGGACTCGGGTCCATAGTTCACTAGAGGTGGCTCTCCTTAAGATAGATAACATGCTGGGTGAACAAATTACAGTAGGGCAATTGACAAACATCGAGAAAGCAATACATGCATATACTAATCATCTTGACTCCTTTGGAACTTGATTGGGCATTACAACATTATACATAGACCGCCATCCAACTACATCTATGACTAATAATCCACCGTCAGGTTATCATCCGAACCCCCTCCAGTATTAAGTTGCGAGCAACAGATTATTGCTTTATGAACCGCCTGTAAAGTAAACAATACGATTGTTCTATGAACAAAGGATTGATGTTTTCTCCCTAGTAGCAACAGCACATCTAGTACCTTAGAGATTTCTGTCACTTCCCCAGATTACCAGAGGCATAAACCCACTATCGAGCATAAATACTAACTCTTGGAGTTGCTAGCATCTACTTGGCCAAGATAGCTACTAACAACAGAAAGCATGCAAGATCACAAATAACAAAGACATGGTAGAATCAATAATCAATCTGAAATAGCATCTCAATATCCATCGGATCCCCGCAAACACAACATGCAAAATTACAAATAGACGATCTTGATCATGAACGGAGCTCACAAGATCTAGACATGAAAGCACAAAGGAGGAGAACTAGCCATCTAGCTACTACATGGATCCGTAGTCCAAGGATGAACTACTCACGCATCACACCGGAGGCTTGCATGGTGATGAAGAAGGCCTCCAAGGTGAATTCCCCTCTCTGGCAGGGTGCCAAGAAGAGCTTCAGATCCCTCCCGATCTAGGGATGGCAATGACGGCGGCTACAAACTCTTTCATGGATTTTTGATCGGGTACTTAGGGTTTTCGTCCCGAGGGCATCTTATAGGCAGAAGGAGAGGCAGAGCGGGTGCTGGGATCGGCCAGACCACCCCCTGGCGCGGGCCAGGCCTGGCCGCGCGGCCAGGTGGTGTGGCTGGCCCCCAACCCTTCTCCGTCTCGTATTCTCGCATCTGATGACTTCCGGAAAAATAGGCACTTTGGCTTTTGTGCCATCCAATTCTAAGAATATTCATTTTCTGACTTTCCTGGAACCAAAAACAGCAGAAAACAGGGAGCTGGCACTGTGGCTCTTGTTAATAGGTTAGTCCAAGAAATCATATGAAAAGCACTCCAAAGTGTGGACAAAACACAAGAAAGTGGATAAAACCAAGCATGGAACATCAAAAATTATAGATACATTTGCAATGTATCAGTTTTGCAGGCAAGAAAATAACTTTTCCTGCAAATCTAGTCAACATGCCTACTTTGATAGAAGCTCACACCACCATCCAACCTTCTATGGACCAACTCTCTGCATGGCTATGTTCTACTCATATAGTTCTAGCAATATCTACTTCACATGCTCCAAGTGGATCCTTGTGCTTCTTAAACCCACAAGGTTTTGAAGGCTAGTTGATAATCTGCTTTGGCAGGCTTATTTTATTCAAAGTTTGAAATCAATTCTTGGTGAACTCAAGAAAGATCAAGCTCCAACCTCAATACCATGCTGATGTACATCACTTGGTATATCCATCCATCTATCCCATGCCCCAAGGGGAGATCTGAACGCCAAGATACAACCATGTTTTAATGGTATGAAATTAACATCACCCTAGATCCTTAATTTAGGGCATTTCACCAAAATCAACTTGGATTCTCCAATCCCAAGGTTGCAAATGTTTTCTACACCTTTTCTACATCATCTACCTTGATCATCAAGATTTATCAAATATTACCCATAATTATTTTGGCTCCAAATCTAATAAATATCTTTAATAGTCAAAATCTCCAAAACTCCTTTCCAAAAGGAAAGTTTATTTTTTGCCAAAACACTTCCCCAACTCTAAGATCTTTTGAGGCCCATATATCATACCCTATCTTCCCACTTCAAAAATAAATATTTTTGAAGAGCTTTATTATTTCGTTTTGTCCATTTTCTTAAATGGCTGAATTGGAATAATAATTGTTTTAAATATTTTTATCCTCTAATAAATCTTGGGAAAATTCCCCTAAGTATGTATTCACATTTGAGACCCTCCCACACCTAAAAGTAGCCTTGTCCAATGTAAAAATATCAAATGAACTCCAAGAATTCACTTCTGCACTTTTTGAATAAAGGATTCTAAGGGAACTAAAAATCTCCAGAGAAATCCCAAATAATTCCTGGATATCTACCTTGACCTCATCTATGTACCTGTACCATCTTCCCACCTTGTCCTATGCAAAATTTTGAACTTCCTTCACAATCACCTATTTACTCAAGTTAGCAAATCAAGATAGTATTGAGTTGAATCAAGACCAAACCACCACCAATCTTGCAAAGCAATGCACCACAGCACCCACCCCTCCTCTGGTCGACCATCATTGTAGCTAAGCTACTGTAGCACCACCTTCCCCTTGTCTTTTGTCCTTGGAAAGAGAAAAAGAGAGATATGGCATCATCCAAATCTTGGATACCTTGTGACATGGGTATACCCTACAGGTACTCAAGCTTGGTATATACGGTGCAAATATGTACAGGCCCACGGTGTCGCCAAGGCCCGGATGAAAGGACTCGAGTAACCTGCGGACTCTCGATTGCTTGAAGAACAAGCAGAAGCTAAAGATAGAAAGTTTGAAGGGGAAAACCCTAACTTGTAACCGACTCGACCTGCTACCCGAGACCTAGACTATCTATATAAAGGCTAGGAGGGGGTGGCGAGGAGGACACACGCACCCCTAGTTTCCACAACCCTCGCTAGATTGCATCTGTGCACCATTGTAACTTTCGACTCCTTCGATAATTCCATGAGCAGACAAGCAGGAGTAGGGACCTCTACGAGGCCTGAACCTGGGTAAATCCTTTGTCCCCTATGTGCTTGTTTGCTAGCCGATAGATATCTCTAGCTCTCCCTCCTTCCCCAAAACCCAAGTCCATAACAATGGGCATTGATGAGTTAAACCCTCATCAATTGGCACCGTCTGTGGGAATTGGGAGTGTTGATGTCGCGGCTTCTTCGGCCCCATCAACTGCGATCTACAACTCCACAACAGCGGAGATTCGCCATCTCTTCGGCGCCTTCGACTTCACCGTCCACATGCCGGCCACCCGCCCGGCCTTCGAGTCTGTGGGCGACGGAATCAGCCTGGGGATTGGGAGCTTCTGCTTCCAAGTTGGTCAGATGGGCACGCTTCGCATCTGGTAGCACCAGCGATTACCCCGGCATCATGGTTCTCCATCGATCGGTACCCTCAGCGAGCTCAACGCCCTGGTGGCAGTCGAGAATACGATCAGCGACAACAGTCGCGATTCCGATCTGAGCGATCTGGCCACTGAAGATGGAACCTACGGTTCCGGATCTGAAAGTTGTGGAAGCAATAGCTTCCCCAATCACTTCATGTGCGATGTCATCAACGTAGGCGACACCTCCACCAATCGCGACAATAGTGGTAACACTGGTAACGGCACCGATCCACCCAACGCCGGCAACGGTGGCAACAGCGGTAATGGTGGCAACCGCGCTCCCGTCAACAACGGAGGAGCAGTCAAACCTCCTAGCATAATCAATGAACAAACCGGCGAACGCGTCGTAATCAAGCTCAACAAGCAAGAGTGGGATCGCTGCCGCGAAGCCCTACGAGGCACACCTCTACCCTTTGGGTCCCCGCAGGAACTGCTGATGGGCTATCACTGGCTCCTGAAGGAAGAATTCAAGCGCCAACTTCAAGCAATCGCGCAACTTGAGGCACGTAAAAAGGTAGCGGACGAATCAAGCCTTCGTCGTGCTGGGCTCTCCTCCTACGGAGGATCCTCCTCAAGAGGCAACGAATACCTCGCCAAGAATAGGCAGTCGCGGATGGCTCACCTCACCGAACAAGAGCGCATAGAGGCCGTGAAAGTCCTCGACTTCGGTTCTATGGCAGTCGACACGAGAGGCAACGTGGTTCCCAGGACGCCGCAGGCTGCGGTGACGGCAACCAGCATGTACCTCCTCAATAACCAGCCGCCAGCTGGAGATCCCCGAACTGCCATGCACCGATCTACGATCGCGGGTCTGGGGTTAATCGAGGCCGCCCTCGACAAGGAGCCAGCACCGGACCCAAAAAAGGGCAAAGCGCTAGCAAAGCGCCACTCCTCGCCCTCATCCAGCGATGACAGTCCCGACCTGTCTCGACGCCGCCGCTCACAGCGACATGACCGCGACTACGATGCACGCGACGACCTCACGCAGCGGAAGATCGACAAATCAAGGGCACGACGTGCTTGGTCGACTGACACGGAAGAAGAAGATGGGGAGCTCTACGGCGCCCGATGCTTCAGTAGATCCATTTGGCAGAAGCGAATGCCCAAAGGGTTTAAACTCCCATCAGAGAACCCGAAATTTGACGGTCTGCAGGACCCCAAGATCTGGCTGGAGGACCACATCTCCTCCGTCAGGCTACACGGAGGCAGTCGAAGTACTGCCATGCAATGCTTGCAGCTACAACTGCAGGGCGCTGCCTGGGCATGGCTCAATAACCTCCCACGCGGATCCATTCGCAGTTGGGACAAGCTGGTTTATAGCTTTGTGCGCAACTTTAAGGGCACGTACAAATGACCCGCATCAATCGAAGAGCTGAGATGCTGCCAGCAAAGATCTGGTGAATCGCTACGCTCCTACATCCAAAGGTGGTCCATCATCAAGAATTCCGTAGAAAACATCTCAAAAGACCACGTGATTGATGCATTCAACGGTGGTGTCTGCCGCCTAGAGCTTAGGGAGGAGCTGGGCCGCTCAAAGCCCCAGACCATAGACCACCTGATGGAGATCATGAATCGGTGGGCCAATGGAGAAGATTAAGTAAAAAAGCGCGCTCACTCCGACGAGGAGGCAGAACTCGAATGCAGACGCGACCGCTGAGGAAAGCGCCGCATGCGCATCTACGATGACCGCGACGATGTCAACATGGTCGCGGCCGGCTACGTTGATAGACGCGACGATAACCGCAATAGTGGATACCGCAGCGGTGGATACCACGACTTCGGGAAAACCACGCAAGTATGGCAACGCCGCACTCGCGATGAAGCACCCGCGACCTCCATCGAGGATAAATTGTCCGGGCCATGCACGGTACACTTCTACACCGACAAGCATGATGGCAAGAGAAAGTCCAGCCACCTCCTCAAGGACTGCCGCGAGTTCCTCAAGCTACATGAGGGATTGGTTCGGATGAACTGCAATGCAGTCAAAAGAGGCTACAGAGCCGCTCCAGGCGCCGTGGCAAATGGCGCACCACCACTACCACCTGGGCCACCCTCGAACGGAGCCGCACCGGACCAGCACCACGGGGGCGAACCGTACCCACGGGCCATGGGTACCATGATGATCCAAAAGGGGCGCCCCTCCAACAGGGTGCAGAAGGCCATCACTTGCCAAGTCAACTTGGCCATGCACTCGCCACCATCCACCACTGAGTACCTCAGTGGCAGCGAGTCGTGCATCACCTTCGACAAACGCGACCACCCGCCTCAGATACCTCACCCAGGTCATTGCCCCCTTGTACTCGAGGCGCAAATTGGAGGTTTCAACATGAGTCGCGTCTTCATGGATGGCGGAAGCGGCATCAACCTCATATTCGCGCGTACCTTGCGAGCAATGAGGATCCCTCTAACCTGCCTGGAGGCATCAGACACAACGTTCCACGGCATCATCCCATGGAAAGGCGTATACCCCCGGGAAAAATCAACCTCGACGTCATCTTCGGCACGCCGAAGAACTTCCGGCGCGAGCGCATCGACTTTGAGGTCGTCGACTAGCCCTCACAATACCATTGCATCCTTGGGAGCGTCGTATTCGCTAGGTTCATGGCAGTGCCCCACTACGCCTACCTGCAGATGAAAATACCAAGTCCCAACGGCATCATAACGATCAACGGGAGCTTTGAGCGATCTAACAGTTGCGACAGGGAATTCAACAAAATCTCCCAGTCCTTCGGCATGCAGGAGGAACTCGCAAGACTAAAAAATACGACAGACAACAGTCTGCCTCCCCTGAGTAGGCCAAGCTCACCTGACCTCTCCTTCAACTCATCTCTGCACACAAAGAAGGTGCAGGTCCACCCATCGGATCCCTCCAAGACGGCCCTCATCGCCAACAACTTGAGTCCCGCATAGGAACTCGTGCTTGTCGAATTCCTCCGTGAGCACTGGGAAATTTTTGCCTAGTGTCCTGCGGACATGCCAGGAGTTCCTAGGGAATTTGCCGAGCACGCACTCATCGTCAACCCCGACGCAAGGCCAGTCAAGCAAACAATCAGGCGACTATCTGAGCCACGAGCGCAGGCAGTCAGAATGGAGATCAACAGACTCCTCAAGGCCAAGTTCATACGCGAGATCAAGGAAAGCACTTGGCTAGCCAATACGGTGCTGGTACCAAAAAAGGACACGGATATCCTATGGATGTGCGTAGACTTCACTTCTTTAAACAAGCACTGCCCAAAAGATCACTTCCCGCTGCCACGGATCGACCAGATCATCGACTCCACCGCTGGATGCGAGTGCCTCTACTTCCTCGATGCCTACTCAGGCTATAAACAAATTCGAATGAAGGAGGAAGACCAGGAGAAAACAACATTTACAACACCCTTTGGTGTGTTCTGCTACAAAACAATGCCCTTCGGGCTAAAAAACGCGGGAGCCACCTACCAGCGGTGCATGCAGGCTTGCCTCAAGGAGCAACTGGGTCGCAACATCCAAGTCTATGTCGACGACATAGTAATCAAGACAAAAGAGGAAGCCTCTCTAATCGACGATTTGCACGAAACCTTCGCCAACCTCGATCGCTACCGGATTAAGCTCAATCCAGATAAATGTGCCTTTGGCGTACCATCTGGGCAGCTACTCGGATATCTCATCTCCACGAGGGGAATCGAGGCGAACCCGAAGAAGATAAAAGCCATACTGGCCATGGAGAAGCCAAAGAACATAAGAGCCGTCCAGCAACTGGCCGGACGAATCGCGGCCCTCAGTCAATTTATCAGTCGGATGGGTGAAAAAGTGCTGCCTTTCTACCAGCTCCTCCGCAAAGCTGAAAAATTCGAGTGGACCAATGAAGCGCAAGAAGCATTCGAAGATCTCAAGCGCCTACTATCCACTTCGCCCGTACTGGTGACTCCACGAGAAAGGGAACCACTATTGCTTTACATCTCCGCCACCAACCAGGTGGTCAGCACAGTGCTCGTCATCGAGCGAGCTGAGGAAAACAAGGTCCACGGTGTAGAACGCTCGGTATACTACCTCAGCGAGGTCCTCACGCCAACAAAACAGCGGTACCCGCACTACCAGAAGCTGGCGTACGGCGTCTTTATGACCGCCCGGCGACTGCGCCACTACTTCCAGGAACACCCAATCGTGGTAGTCAACGACGCTCCATTGGGACATATCCTCAATAACCCCGACGCCACGGGGTGCGTCGCGCTTTGGGGAATAGAGCTGTCTCCACGAGACATCACATACGAAAAACGCGACGGAATCAAGTCGCAAGTGCTCCCTGACTTTCTCGTGCACTGGATGGAGAACCAGCTCCCGGACAAGCCAGATATGTCCTACCTCTGGACAATGCACTTCGATGGGTCCAAGCGGAAAGACGGTGCAGGCGCAGGTGTCATACTAACATCACCTCAAGGGGACAAGCTGAAGTATATCCTGCGAATGCAGTTCACAGCCTCAAACAACGAGGCTGAATACGAGGCCCTGTTGCACGGGATGAGGATGGAAAAAGCTTGCGGCGCCAAGAGGCTCATCATATATGGCGACTCCAAGTTGGTCGTCAACCAAACAATGCACGAGTGCGACGCACTGAATGACAACATGATCGCGTACCGCGACCTCTATGATACACTCGAAGGAGACTTCGATGGTTGCGAGTTGCAACACGTAGGTCCCGAAAGCAACGAGGAGCCAGACGCACTCGCCAACATAGGCTGTACCTGCGCCCCATACCACCTGGGGTATTTCTCGAGCGCATATGCGAACGCTCCATCAAGCCAAAGGCCGCAGAGAAGAAAACAAGCGCAGTAACGGACTTGGGGGATACGCCACCCAATGAGCCAATGGCACTCGATGACTTGGAGTTGGACACAGGACTCGAGGGACCAATGAGCGTCATGATGATCGAGCAATCTTGGACGCAGCCGTACATTACGTACCTCCTCAGCAAGAGACTACCGGACGACCCGACAGATGCACGGCACATCGCGCGGTGCTCCAAGGCATTCGCCGTTATCAACGGCGAACTGTATAAACGCAGCATCACAGGAGTGCTACAACGATGCGTCTCCACGGCCGATGGAAGAGCAATTCTCCTCGACATCCATGAAGGGACCTGTGGGCACCACGCCGGAAGTCGTGCCCTCGTTGCCAAAGCTCTACGAGCTGGATTTTACTGGCCCACGGCCATGCGCGACGCCAAAGACATAGTCCAAAAATGCAATGTTTGCCATCGTTTCGTGGACAAACCACACGCACCAAGCGCAGAGCTATGTCCTATTCCATTGGCCTGGCCCTTCGCACAGTGGGGGCTCGACATGGTTGGCAAGCTTCCAAGGTCCTCACGCGGAGGTTACGTCTACCTCTTTGTTGTAGTCGACAAGTTCACCAAGTGGATCGAGGCCATGCCGGTGACCAACCAATCAGGGCACAGTGCAGTCAAGTTCTTCGAGTCCATCGTCTACCGCTTCGGTGTGCCGCACAGCATCATCACCGACAATGGGACGAACTTCACATCCAAGGAGTTCCAAGAATTCTGCGAGAACCTGGGGATCAACATCATCTACGCCTCAGTAGCGCATCCACAGACCAACGGTTAGGTGGAAAAAGCAAACGGGCTCGTCTGCGGCGGCATTAAGAAGCGACTCCTCCAACCACTCGAACAAGCTGCGGGTTGCTGGCCAGATGAGCTGCAATCCGTACTCTAGGGCCTATGTACAACTCCAAACAGCGCCACGGGCTACACGCCATTCTTTATGGTGCACAGAGCAGAAGCAGTACAACCCGCCGAAGTACGGTACAAGGCGCCACGCGTGGTCTCTTACAGCGAACAAGAGTCATCCCTTGCACTCGAAGACTCTGTCGACCTCCTTGACGAAGCAAGAGAAATCGTCGTAGAAAGATCCACGATCTACCAGCAGAACCTGCGCAACTACCATAGAAGGATTCGCCCCAGATCCTTCGTCGAAGGTGACCTAGTCCTGCGATTGAAGTAGCAGGGGCATCTCAAGCTCGAGTCCCCCTGGGAAGGACCGTACGTGATTACAGAAGTAATCCCAGGTGGCGCCTATCGCCTTCAATATTTAGAGACAGGAGTCGCATACTCCAACCCTTGGAACGTCGCACAACTACGACGCTTCTACCCCTAGTCGTTTTTTTACTTTTACATCGCAAATAAGGCTACTCAGCCAAGGCTACTTAGCCGCACATTGTACCTCGCACTATTCTTCGAATAAATAAAAGCTAAGTGCCCCAAAACTCCGTGTTCTCTTTCACTTTGTCAATTTTTATACTCGGGGGCTACGCCACCCTACATACATCTGTTCTTCGAACCAAAAACGTGATATCCTGAGTAGCTGGCACATCAATCGAAGCCCTTAACACAAACTCAACCCAACTGCAACGCACCTGACAGGTTGACAAGGGACTGAGATAAAGGATGGCCAGGCTAACGAAAAGGACTCGCATAGTGCAACGCACCTCACGCTCACAAAGCTCTTTATACTCATTCGACAATAAATTATCTACAACATCTATACGAACTTTACAACACAAGTACACTTATGTGCAGGATACAAATGTGGCTACTCTTGCAACAGAAGAACGTTGGTTTGTTCCTCAAAGAAGTCGACGATCTTCTCTGCTGGATGGTCCACCGCCTGATAGTGCGGTACCATATTCCAGGCAGATCCTGCTGCTGGCGCTGGCGGCCCAGAGGCAATGGCGGCAACATCCACGTCAAGCCTGTGCAATCGCACCATTGAAAGGGCAACCTTGGCACCAGCCACCAACTGCTGCCTCACGCACTCACGAACCGCGGACAGATCTTGAAATTTGGCAAGAAGAGCCAGCAGGCTTGATGGAGTGTCGTCCAATGGGAACATCGCCCGATAAATGTTCTTCAAGCATGACTGCGACTTCTTCAGGAAGAGCAACACTCACGATGCGCAATCCTGCAGGGTCGCCAACGCGGTCGCACGATCATGATCTACCTAGAAGTATCCACTCTCTTGAAGTTGCTCCTGGGTGAGATCATGAAGGCGAATGGGAATTCTATCCTTCTCCTGCTGCGGTTGGCGCGCGCTAACAACTACACAAAGCAGCATCAATAGCATGTGTACAACGTATCGCTGCGAGTAACTACAAAGGAAAAGATGAGAATAAGCAAAACTAACACTTAAACTGATCGCCCAGTTGCGTCACCTTGCCAAGCAGATATTGCTCGCGGGCGGCGGCTTTTTCCGCCTTCGACTTCCACATGTTTGCGCTATTGTGGATCACGGGAAACTCACGCTCTAGCTGCTTCACGCGATCACGAAGTCGCGAAAGCAAGGATAGCTCCTCTACCCTGGAGCGTGGTGGTGCCACTGTATCATCGAGAGATGGCGAGTCTTGGGTTCCCCCCACGGGATCACTTGATGTACCCTACCACAAGTCAAGACAGAGGCAAATAAGGTGACCAAATTAACACAAAGGCAAAGGGAACAGATGCATTCAGGATCGGCATAAGTATTCACAGACACACTCGCCAGTAGGCATGTTCTTAAACTAAAAGAACAATCAATCAATTATTACAAAAGATAACTACGGAGCAGCTGGCTTCTTCGACTTCGACGGCTTTGGGGGCTTCATCAAGTCCGTGGCAGTGTCAGACGCCACTGACTTTCCGCCAGCCCCTGAGGCCGAGGTTTTCGCCGCCTTCTTAGCACGTTGGAGCTCCTCCGAGTACTTCGTAACAGTATTTATCAAGTGATGGCCATATTTAGCACAGGCAGTCACAAAAGGAGCAAAGACTACCTGCTGACCATCCGCGCTAACAGGCATCGCCTTTGACACCGCGGAAGGATCGATATTAGCTCCGTGGGCCTGCACCATCGCGAGTGTCATGGACGCGCCAGCCGCGCGGAGGGAGTTCTTGTAGGTGGAAGGCACACCACCGGCGAAT
Source organism: Avena eriantha (assembly GCA_910589775.1). NCBI lineage: Eukaryota > Viridiplantae > Streptophyta > Magnoliopsida > Poales > Poaceae > Avena > Avena eriantha. The sequence goes on from OU342741.1 coordinate 391,431,364, forward strand.
GACTCCACCAGCTCGTCCATGTTATCGATCAGCTCAGCCTTCGGCATCAACTCTTCATGGAGGCTACTGAGGGCGACCTTGGCCTTGGAATGTGTATCTTGGACAGCGGCGCTGCGGTCCTCGACTGCAGACACCGCGCCTGTCAGAGCATCGTCACGACGAAGGGCCTGCGGGTCAAAGCTCAGATCGCCAGCATCTGCACATGAACCCATACATGGATCAAAAACTTCAGTGCTACCAGCAAAAAACACTAAGGGTAGAGAAGGACAACAATATCCACAAGTAAAAGGTACCTGAGAGAGCCTTGGCGACTGAGAACAGTTGTTCTTTGAACAACTTCTCCCTGGCCGCAAAGGAGGCACGCAGATCCTCTTAACGCTTTTGTGCCTCGTCACGAGCTGTGAGTGCCTCGTCGCGACCCTTCACAGCCGCGGCAAGCGTTTTCTCCAAGGTGGCGACATTGTGCAGTAAAGCGTTATGCTCAGCTACACGACAATCAAAAGTTGACTGTCAGTCAACTATACCAAAAAAGGAGAAGACAAAAAAGAATAAGTGTAGAACACTCACTTTCGACCACGCGGTGACACGTCTCCAGCATTGCATGCTGGCGACCTATCGCCATCACATGCTCTGCCACATGCGCGACTTCCTTTACAAGGAGCTGTCGCACAAACAAATAATTAGTGAAAGCAACGGATAACGTCGACTGCCACACTAAAAAGGAAAGATATACATACATGATCCTCCAATGACTCCGAAGAGGTTTGCTGTACCGTCATCCGAGCAACCATCCGATGCTCCCCTACATGAGGAGAGCTCGAAGAATTGTGCCCGGAGTGGGCCGCCACCAGAGGGGAAGGAGCGCGCTCGACCTCTTCCTTGGCCCTTGAGGTCGCGACTCCCGATTCCTTCAAAAACTCGACGTCGCCAGAAGATGACGACGCCTCTTGACTATAAGACAAAATCCACATTGAGAAAGGGCAAAGCCAACAAGAAGAAAACAGAGAAGAACAAATGAACTCGAAAACTTACCAGTCAAACTTGTCAAAATCAAACATGGCCTCCACCGACTCCGACGAAGACTCCTTAGGCAATCACATCTTCTTGCGAGAAGATGGTGCCACAGCTCTCACAAGAACGGCAGGAATTGGCGACTCCGCGCCAACAGTCGTGCCTTCGGGAGTCAAAGGAGACGACGCGTCGGAATTCTCGCTGCGCGAACGCTTGCGAGTATCCGGGCTCTCGGACTCGGGGGTTTCCTCTTGCACATCAGAAGGGATAGTCGACTCAGATTCGTCCTCTTCCAAAGCTTCGCGAGGAATAATCCCCTCAGGGAGAGGGGGCATACAGGGCGACACCACCCAATCCTGCGTACAGACAGCAAAGATCAGCAAAAAAACAAGTAAGCAACAGAAAAGCAATCGAGAAAATAATCTACTGCGTAGCGCAACTGTACCTCATGAGGAGGATTCGAAGCATCAAAAGGAGGAACAACTGGCTCACTCGGAAGCACATCCTTGCCAGTGTACTTCGTGACCAGTCGAACCCTCTTATCCACCTCACTTGCGGACATGCCATCGGCAGACACGCGAGTGGCATCATCAGCGCCAACCCATTGAAACATGGGATGAGCTCTGGCTTGAAGGGGTCGGACACGACGACACAGCCAGGTTCGGATAAGGGCGCAGCCTCCCTCTTCTACGCCTATGCGACTCTCGAGGTCGCAGACGCGTTGATACAATACGTCTGTCTCTGCGAGTTTGGCAGGCATAACTACGTTCTTCCAATAACGCATCTTCTTGCAGGGAGTCGCGGGATCGAAGGGCGTGAGTCCAAAGTGCTCATCTTTGGACTTCTGATCACGGACATAAAACCATTTGTCCCTCCATCCCTGGATGGACTTGCTGAGCTTGATGTCGAAGTAGGTGGCGGATGGGTCGACGTGCATTCCGCAACCACCTACGTCATAAACTAAAGAGCCAGATGTGGACTGGCGCTTCGATTTAAATATGCGCTTGAAAAGACCAAAGTGTGGCTCGGTTCCGATCCAACGCTCGCAAAGAGTGATGAAGCAGGTGATGTGGAGGATCGAATTTGGGGACAGCTGATGGAGCTGGAGCCCGTAGAAACAAAGAAGACCCCTAAGAAAGGGGTGGAGAGGCAAGGAAAGACCGCGAATGACGAATGAAAGAAACATCACTCAAAAACCAGCGGGAGGAGCAGGAATGGTCTCACCACTGGGGACACGCGCATCGGCGACTACTGCGGAGATAACTCTGTCTTGGCAAAGAAGACGGAGATCCGACGCCTTGATGATCCAAGGGCGTCATGCACCATTTGTCACGCGGGTGCCCGCGACCTTCTTCTTCCCGCCGGCGGCAACGCTGGTGTCCGCAGCAGCAGAGCCACCCTTCTTCTTTGCCGCGGCGATGGTGGCCGCGGAATCAGCAACAGCGCCTCCTTTCTTCTTCCCCATTGAACGGCGGCGATGCGAGCGCAGAAAGTAGCTCGGAAACGAGCAGAGGTGGTCCAGCGTCGTGGAGGAAACGAGCGCAAGAAAAAGCAGAAGAGCAGCAGCAATGGCGATGGCAGCAAGGAAGAAAAGAGCGTAGATGGGAAATTACTGCCGTAACATCGCTACTTAACCCCTAGAAGATGCAATACAACGGCTCAGAAAAACCCTACTGGACGCGTGCACACATCATGTTGGACACGTGGAGAAGGTGAAGCGTGAACCGTCCCTCCACTACTCCCATTACGCGCGGAAATCGAGGAGGCGCAGTTAAAATAAAGATTACGCACGCCCAGTCAAATCAAAGTCAGGAAGTGGGACCCACCACTCGTCACGTCCCGTCAAACTCGCTCACGCGGGCAACTGAGGTCATACAAGCGTCAACACTAACGTCATCAAAGCTACGCAGTGGAAAATTCGACTACTTTAGTCCTTGCTGGAGTCTTTGACTCCACCAAGCACTCGGGGGCTACTCCCATAGGGAGCGCTAGCCGCGCACCCTATGATTTTCTTTTCTTTTTGCAGGAACAAGGACAATCAAAAGAAAACCCAAACCATTCGAAAATACAATTTGACTATGACATGGGTTACTCCCATAGGGAGCGCTGGAAAATTTTGACTGAAACAAGCAACGAAAAGACGACGGCAGTCGCAAACGTTATTTAGTCCCTGCCTGAGTCTTCGATTCAACCAGGCACTCGGGGGCTACTCCCATAGGGAGCGCTGGTCGCGCACCCTATGATTATTTGCATAGAAAACTATGTGTTGATAATGTCCGCACTCGCAGCTCATGGCGAAACCGCCTCATAATTTTTCCCTACAAAGAGATTACGTCTCCTGGGTCGCCCGATTGGTCTCCGCGATGATAAAATTCGGATGCCGCGCTTACAGCGTGAAGGTAAGACCTAAATAAGGCCTGGCAATGCATTTAGCTGCGCACTACTAGAAATATATCCGTGCCTACAAGCACGATGAATATGCCTTGACGGACGCGTCGAGTGCTCACACCCGTATAACTGGAATTCGACTCCTCTAAGACCTCCACGGCCTGAGTCGAATTACGCCAGCACTTTTCCGGATTCGAGTCCGAGTACTCGAGTTCAAGTAGATTGCATTGTTTCACCCTAAGGTGGTTAACTGATACCGATACTTCGGTTATATCAGGCACGTACATCAACAATCCCTATGACACAAATAAAGCAGTCGAAATGTACTCATTCAGGCACTCGAAGACTTCAAAAAAGTCCCCAGTCAAATCTGTGATTCCACTGGACACTCGGGGGCTACTGACATGGGTATACCCTACATGTACTCGAGCTTGGTATATACTATTCAAATACGTACATGCCCACGGTGTCGCCAAGGCCCAGATGAAAGGACTCGAGTAACCTGCGTACTCTCGATTGCTTGAAGAACAAGAAGAAGCTAAAGATAGAAAGTTTGAAGGGCAAAACTAAAGGAAATATCCCCTGAGAGGCAATAATAAAGTTGTTATTATATATTCCTTATATATATGATAGATGTTTATTTTACATGCTAGAATTGTATTGATCGAAAACATCAATACATGTGTGTTTAATAAACAAAGAGGGTTCCTAGTTATGCCTCTCTTATGGACTAGCTTGTTGATTAACAAGATGATCAAGGTTTCCTGATCATGGACATTGGATGTTGTTAATAACAAGGTCATACCATTGGTGGAATGATGTGATGAACATTCATCCGAAGTATAGAATTACGATCAAGTCATTATGTTTATATTTCTATAACATCATACGAAGTAATCTTTATCCTTAGACCATGAGATCATGTTAATTTCTAACACCGGAAGAGTATCTTGATAACATCAAATGTCACACCGTAACAGGGTGACTCTAAAGATGGGTTCGGTACTACGAAGGTGTTATGTTGAGGCTCATGGATCAAGAGTGGAATTTGTTAATCCAGATGACGGATAGATATTCTCTGGCCCTCTCGGTGATATCACATTGAGATAGCTTGCAAGCAAGTGATATGATCACTAGAATGTTATATCACGGCTACGAGAAAAGAGTGCATGTCGGTAACGAGATCAAACTAGGTATGGAGATACCGATGATTGAATCTCGGACATGTAATATATCGAGAGACAAAGGGATTTAGTTACAAGCGTTAAAGGTTCTCACGATCACAGAAGTCATCGTGGAATGTGTAGGAGTCAGTACGGATCTCCAGGTCCCGCTGCTGATTATTGATCGGAGAAGGGTCTCGATCATGTCTGCATTATTCGTGAACCGTAGGGTGGCACACTTAAGAGTTACCGGACACCATTTTGGAACACATATGTTTCAAACGAAAGAATTGCAAAGCGCAGGAATTGTTTCAATAGAAACTGGAAATTGTTTTGGGTGAAATTGCAGAAGGTGGTTCTGCATGTGATATTGAAATATTGCGAGGGGCTATATGTGAATGTTTGTTAATTAAAGTAATTAACAAAATTCTGAATAAATTTAATAAAAAGAGTTTTATTTAATGAGAGAGCATTAAATTTGTTGAAATTTAATGCATTTAAAGTGGAGACTTTAAAAGGGAATGTGAAGAGGAATTTTAATGTGGAGGGGTTACCACCACATGAATGGGGGGAGGTGAGGGGTCACCCCCCATGCGCCGGCCATGGAGAGAGGGGGCACCCCCCTCCTCCTACAACAGGCCACCCATTCCCTCCTTCATCCTCACACCTCCTTGTGAAGGATCTCTCTCCCCCTCTAGAATTATTCCCCCATGGTCTCGGATTAGCGAGATACGTGTTCCCGGTGGCATTTCGTCTAGAAGGAGTTGCTGCTTCCGCTGGATCGCTGGCGCGAGGAGGTGGAGGTTGTCCGGTGGCTTGAACGCGTGTGCGAGTGCGGATGCGCTGCTGAGTTATGGTGCTCGGACTTCCTCACGATCTTGAGATCGGCAAGTGTACGACTACATCAACCACGATTTCCTACTCGTTAACAAAGCTCGTTGTCTACGAGGGTAAGTTCTCGTTGGATGTATGTCCACCCGTTGCTTTGTACCTAGTAGATAGATCTTGGCGTGTAGTTCACACCGTAGGAATTTTTTTTGTTTTCTATGCTACGGACCCAACAGGGGTATCAGAGCCTGATCTATGCGTAGGTGCTTAGGACGGGTAGTACACATATGTTGATATGTGGGCGATGATGATCATGTTATAGCATCTTCTATGTATTTTGGATATTGGTGGCATAGTGGGATGAAGCGGCCCGGACCAACCTTACATGTCATCGTACATGAGACCGGTTCCACGACTGACATGCAACTTGTTTTGCATAAGTGGCTGGCGGGTGTCTATTTCTCCTGCTATAGTCAATATCTGATTTACAACGAGTTTCTAATAACTTAGTTATACTCGTTGCGGTTCATGTTCGTAGGTGAGAACGGTTCTATCTCCGAAAGCCCTAAGCCACGTAAAACTTGCAATTGATAAATTAGAGGCGTCTAGTTTAGATCGTTGCTGGGCTAGTGTATTGATATGGTATTGTTGTAAGTAGATGTATGGTAGATACTCTTACAACACAGTCAACGTGTAAGTTCCATAGACCTTGGCCTTATACACAAACGAATGATAGAGATCATACCACGATGCAAGTGATAGAGATCAAATGCATGGACCATATAATCTCATTTTACACATTAGATGTTAGCATCTTATACTGCTAGTTTGGCGCGTTTGGTAGCATTATAAGATGATCCCTCATTTAGATATCAAGATAAAAATGTCTTCTTCCTTGAGTATGCACCGTTCTATGGATTGTGTTTCGAGACATCACGTGATGATCGGGTGTACTCGAATTTACGCTTTCATAGGAACGGGTGTAAGACAGTTTTACACACGCGAATACTAAGGTTCTTACTGGGCGAGCCTAGCATGTACAGACATGGCCTCAGACCACGGACCGAAAGGTTAAGCATGAGTCATATGGTTGATATGATGCCCATATAGATGCTCGCCTTTGAAGCTATATCAACTCACGTGATGATCAGACTTGGTGTAGTGGATTTGGTTCATGTAATCACCAAAAGAACATGAGGGATGTCGTTTTTGAGTGGGAGTTCATTAGTAATTTGGATTAGTTGAACTCAATCTATCATAAACTTAGTCTAAATAAACTTTACAAATTCTGTTGTAGATGGCACCACCTGCTTTTAATTTCAATGTGTTCATGGAGAAAGAGAAACTTGCTGCGAATGGTAGCAACTTCACCAACTAGGCTATGAATTTGAGGATTCTCCTCACTGCTGCACAAAAGCAATATGTGCTAGATGCGCCGCTAGGCCCCCCACCAGCTCCTGATGCCCCTGACGAGGAAAAGAATGTCTATGTGACTCGTCAGGAGGACCACAACTTAGTTCATTACGGCATACTATATGGGCTAGAGCCAGAACTTTGAAAGCGTTTCGAAAATGGCAATACCTTTGATACCATGGGAGAACTGAAAATGATTTTCGATACCCATGCTGCCGTAGAGAGTTATAATGCTACAGAAAAGTTCTTTAGCTGCATGATGGAGGAAAACAGCTCCGTTAGTGAGCACGTACTCAAAATGTCTGGGTACGCCGATAAGCTTGTGTCCTTGGGAATAACGATTCCCATTGACTTAGACATACATCGTGTTCTCCAATCTCTGCCACCTAGCTACAAGAGCTTCGTGATGAACTATAATATGCAGGGCATGAAGAAGTCTCTTCCCGAGCTTCTGTCAATGCTTAAGACTGCAGAAGTGGAGATTAGAAAAGAACATCAAGTGTTGATGATCAATAGGACCACCAGTTTCACGAAGGACAAGAAAGGCAATCACAAGGGAAAGAAGGGTGGCAAGTCTGTTGCCACGCCTGAAAAGAAACCAGGGGCTGGCCCTAAGTCTGACACCGAGTGCTACAATTGCAAGGGGACTGGCCATTGGAAGCGCAACTGCCCCAAGTATTTGGCGGACAAGAAGTCCAGCAAGGCAAACAAAGGTATATGTGATATACATGTTATTGATGTGTACTTGACTAGTACTCGCAGTAGCACCTGGGTATTTGATACCGGATCGGTTGCTAATATATGTAACTCGGTTCAGGGGCTATGGAACTATAGCATCCCAATTGTCTAACAATTGTAATGCTACTTGTTCTAGTAAGATATTGGCTACTTCCTAAATACATTTGTTGCATCATAATTATATCATGCTCATGTCATCATGCCACCTTGCATTTGAGCATCATATGAAACCCTGGTTCTTTGGTTCTTCTCTCATATGCACTATTAATTGTATTTGCCTCTTGATATTGTATTTGGTTATTGATATATTGTCTAAATGCCCAAGTTGAGTTGGGGGCATATCTTTTATTCAACTCCATCACCTTTCTTTTCCACCACTTTATAATTCCACCATCCTACTAGTCCATGAGCTTGTTTGTCTTTCTTTTGATTTTATCTAGCTCATGGGAAATAGGGTGGATCTAGTTCCTTAAATTCTCTTGCTTGGCCTTGATTCTACTTCATGGGAATGCATTAGAATAATGCCATATAATTACTTTTGTTTTCACAAAATAAATCATAGCATTTATTATTTTGCATGGGCCATGCAACCATCATCACCATCTTTAGCCATTTTGATTCCTCTAGAATTTATTGGATCTTTTCCTTGTGGATCACCTCCACACCTTTCCACCACCCCATTTTCTCATCAACATCATTTCTTCTAATTATCTCCATGCATGAATCAAATGAGGGCTCCTTCCCATACATCTTTCTTTCTCTTTTTATTGATTATTCCTCCACCTCATCTTAGCCTAAATCCAAGCCTATTCCTCACTCCCTAGCTAGCCCTGTTCCATTATTCAAAATATGCAAAAGCTTCCAAAAAGATTATTTCTTGGGCTGGTTTAAATCTGCAACAAATCAAAATATAAATCAAAAAAGATAATGAAATAAAAAGAAATAAAAAGAGAGGAACCTTACCTGTAGCCCAGAGCAGCAGCGTCATCTGTTCGCGGCCCATCTCCCGGCCCACTTCCCCCAGCCGGCCTCCCAGCCTGTACCGCTTCAGCGCTGTCGCCCCGCCCTGTTCCTCTTCTCCCTCTGTCTAACGCCGTTCGCCCTCTCTCTCTCAACAGCAAACGGAAAGCAGCGGCGACGGACAGGTGGCCGTCCCCCCCCCCCCCCCCGCTGTCTGCCGCGTCAGCTACGCCTCCCGCACGCCAGCCTCCTCCTTATCCTCGCGCTGAGCCGCTTTCTCCCTAACCCTAGCTACCTGCTCGTTCCTCTTTTTCTCCCCTCCGCGTGCCGCCACCAGTCTGAGGGCCGCGTTGCCGTTGCCGTCCTCACCGGTGACCGGGGACACGCCGGAGAGCGTCGCCGCGGTCCGTGTCGGTGATTCCGCCAGCTAGGAGATCCAGGATCGCCCGCAACCGCCCCACGACCGAGAGCCGCCAGCACCACCGCCGCGACTTCGCCATTCCCTCCGCTCCGGCCGTCCCTGCCTCCGAATTCCACGGGAATCGGACGAGGTGAGCTCCCCCCTCGCCCTCTTCTGTTTTTCCCCCTCTGCGTGCCGTTCGCCGCCTGTTTTTGGCCCCCGCCGGTGAGCCGCCCCACCGAGGCGCAGTCCCAGCCTGGAGCCCCCCTCTGTTCCCCGACGTGCCCCGACCAACACAGCCCGCCACCGCCCACCCTTCCTAAACGAGATCGGTAGCCGAAGCCTCCCTCTGCAATTTCCGTTTTGGCGGCCAGAGCTATCTCGCCGTGGATGCGACGCCACCCTCGCCGGAACATCTCGCCGTCGTCAGTCATCGTCGAGGTTCAGAAAAACAGCGCCAGATTTAGTCAGAGCTTGCGCGGTCATTTTGCGAAAAGGACCCCCCGCGCTATTGGCGATCACGCCCAGGTCCCTAGCAGCCCCAGTGTCCCCACCTGTCAGCCGTCTGGCAATCTAGCCGAAAACCCCCCAGGTTCCTCGGGCCGTAACCCGCGCTCCCCTGCCCCGCCACTTGGTCAGCCCAGCGCTGCCACTGTCATGTGGGCTCCGCATTCCCGTTGGGCCCGCACGTCAGCCCCTCGGCTAGCCTCTGCCTCGGTGCAAACCTTTTTCTCGCGCGCGTGGCCCCAGTCCGCAGTGGCCCACCCGTCCGCGTCTGGGCTAGGGTTGCCTGACGTGTAAAAATGTTTTCTGTTTGTCTGTATTAATTAAACCTTTTCCAAATTGATTTAAATTCAAATTCAAATCAGATTTAAATAACTTTTCAAATATAAATCCAAATAATACAAATAATATATGTTTTGGAATCAGAAAAATGTGAGGAATTCAAATATACAATTCAAAATATTAATTGAGCACTCTAAAATTTCGAGATGATTAAAATTACAATAAAATGCCCTTTTCTTAATAAATTCATAACTTTAATTCTATAACTCCAAATTTGGCAAATAATATGTCTAAAACGATTAGCGCGACGAGCCCGTTCTATCTACGCAGTCCTTGTTCTGAATGGAAGCATGCATCATGTCATTATTCAAAATCTGAACTGTTTATGACAATAAAACTTGGTTAAATAAATGACAAAATGCTTTATTTCTTGTATCAACACCTCACCTTTGCCATGCTACTTTGATGCCATGTAAATTGTGCACCATTCATCATGGCATGCTTGTTTGCTTGTCGCATATTAATTGTTATGCTTGTGCACTTTATTTATGTTGGCCCTTGTTTGTTTGGTTCTTCTTCGAATAGACGCGTAGCAGGAGAATTACCAGGAATCACAGGAGTACTACCCAGATCCATCTCTCGCTTCACCTGAGCCGCCAGGCAAGCACTACCACATGCTTGCATACATACTGTACCTATTGCCTCTATCTTATTCTTGCATCATTGAGTCGCGAATGCATTAAATTGAATCCCAAGTACTGCATAGCCTTTACTTTTAAACCCCACCGAAGCTTGTTCCTCCATCCCATGAGCCATTACTACAGGAGTTGTTTGAGCCATGCGAGTCTTAGAAAAGCATGTGTAGGGTATGTGAGTGTCTGATGAATCATGAGGTACCTAAACAACTTAACCTGAGTAGTAATGGGATAACTAATGAAAGAGGCACCGGTGAGCAACATCTGCTATTTGGTTTTTCATGCTCACTTGTTTCCCGTAGGACCCCGAGTACTTGATTCCTGTTCCTTGTTTATTCGCACTATCCACATCCAGGAGGCCTTATGGACCCCCCTGAGCCAGAGCTTGATTCATTCTTATTTCTTGGGGCCACAAAGTAGTTTGGGGCTTTATTACTATCCTGTACTTATGCCATGTTACTGCTTTATTAAGATTGTGCGTGGAGCACCTGTACTGTTTTGGATCGTGGAATGTTTTCGCGGTATCGACAAGCCCAGTCACACTTTCAGGTTCCCAGTCATTTACAGCCATTGACACAAACCTTGGGTCCGTCTCAGAGCCGGCCAACTTCGTCGCGGGTATCTTAATGGGGTGGCCCCCTGAAATCTTTCTGAATCTTGTGATTGCTTTGTCGTGAATGCCTCGTCGGGTTTTGATTTGGTTTTTCCGAGGTTGATCGAGTGTGTGTTGCTATTCGTGCACCCCTGCAGGGTAAATCTTTCTGAAAGCCGTGTCCGCGGTTATGGACGACTTGGAGCACAGTTTCTCGATCATAGACAAGTATAACTAAAGTAACGCTTTTAAATTGACTAACTACTTGACTAGTAAATAGTGCAATACTCATGGGATGGTTAATAAAACTGCCAACGGATGATGGGGGGTTGTTCGTCCCCTTCCTCGTTGGTAAGCGAGGAGGAGGATGGATCTGTTAATTATACTGTTATAACTGTTGTTCTACATTCACGGACATCCGTCTATCATTGGTTAGGCGGGTGGTTAGCAAGTATCTATAGACTTGTTAGTTGTGATCTTTTGCTGCAATTGCGTCACCCCAGGTTGTGTCCCCTTTAGCGGCATAAACACTTGCTGAGTACCCCTAGGGTCTCACACGATAAATTGTTTGATTCAAATGAACAGGTGTACCCGCAAGATGGATACTGGGTGGAAGAGACAGATGATGTTGGCAACGATCGTTCGGTGTAGAGATTCCGGGAACAGGGATCCGGGAGATTTGTGGGCGGGATGTGTTTATTTATGGGGCATCTTATGCCAATTCGCTTCTTATCCGTACTCAGATCTTGTTTTCCGCTTCCGCCTAATACTCTGATGTTTGTTGTATGAGGAGCTATCCTAAATTATTATCTCTATTTAGGATATTTGAATCTTGCTGTATGGCGTTGCAATATTTCTATTTCTTTTAGATGGAATGGCTCTGAGGACTGTTGTATGTGGCTTGCATACATACTCATTTGTGTATGTAGTTGATCCCTTCACTTGCCGATTACGCCGCTCGTTCTTGTCCCGATGTCTGAAAGTGGTTAGGACGGCCGAAAGGTCTACCGTGAGTGGCCCTGGGCCCCATCGTACTATTTTAACCACTTTCGTTCATCCAGGCATGTAACTAAGAGCGTAATTCAGCGAGGTAGTTACAGGAACAAGCGACAACTAGCAAGGGATGAGGTCAGGATGCGGGTCGGCAATGGATCAAGTGTTGATGTGATTACCCTCGGGACGCTACCTCTCCATTTGCCATCGGGATTAGTTATAAACCTAAATAATTGTTATTTGGTGCCTGCACTTAGCATGAACATTGTATCCGGATCATGTTTGATGCAAAGTGGTTATTCGTTTAAATCTGAAAACAATGGTTGTTTGATTTAGCTGGATAATATCTTTTATCGTCATGCACCTGTGTTGAATGGTTTATTTCTGATGGATCTCAATAGTAATATTACGCACATTCATAATGTCAATGCTAAAAAGATTAAACTTGATGATGATATATCTGCATATATGTGGCACAGCCGTCTAGGTCATATTGGCGTTAAACGCATGAAGAAACTCCATTCTAATGGACTTTTGGAATCACTTGATTTTGAATCATTGGATACATGTGAGCCATGCCTTATGGGCAAGATGACTAGAACGCCATTTTCCGGTTCAATGGAACGGGCGACAAATCTATTGGAAATCATACATACTGTTGTGTGTGGACCAATGAGTGTGTCGGCGTGAGGTGGATATCGTTATTTTGTTACTTTCACGGATGATTTGAGTAGATACGGGTATATCTATTTGATGAAACACAAGTCTGAAACTTTTGAAAAGTTCAAGGAATTTCAGAATGAAGTGGAAAATCATCGTAATAGAAAGATCAAATTTCTACCGTCTGACCGTGGAGGAGAGTATCTAAGTTATGAGTTTAGCACACACATGAAAAAGTGTGGAATAGTTTCACAACTCACGCCTGCCGGAACACCACAACGTAATGGTGTGTCGGAACGTTGTAATCGTACCTTATTGGATATGGTTCGATCTATGATGTCTCTGACTGACTTACCTCTATCATTTTGGGGTTATGCACTGGAAACAGCTGCATTGACTTTAAATCGGGCACCATCTAAATCCGTTGAAACGACACCATATGAAGTTTGGTTTGGAAACAAACCTAAGCTGTCATTTCCTAAGGTTTGGGGATGCGATGTTTATGTGAAGAAACTTCAACCGGATAAACTCGAACCCAAAGCGGAAAAATGCGTCTTCATAGGATACCCTAAGGAAACAATTGGGTATACCTTCTATCACAGATCCGAGGGCAAGGTTTTTGTTGCCAAGAATGGATACTTTCTTGAGAAGGACTTTCTCACGAAAGGTGTGAGTAGTCGGCAGAACTCGAAGAGGTTATTGAACCTTATTTTCATGGAATGGCAAGTGGCGCAGCACCGGAAGTTGTTTTGGAGTTGACTTCACCTGATGAAGAGAGAGCTAATGATAATGATCATGAAACTCCGAAAGAGGACACTACCGAACCTCGCAGGTCAAGCAGGACACGTGCAGCTCCTGAACTGTACGGCAATCCTGTTGTGAATTTCATGGTTGATGAAATGGATGACCCTGCGACGTATGAAGAAGCGATGATGAGTCCGGATTCCAACAAATGGCTAGAAGCCATGAAATCCGAGATGGAATCCATGTACGAGAACCAAGTTTGGAACTTGGTGGACTTACCTCATGACCGAAAGGCCGTGGAGAATAAATGGATTTTCAAAAGAAAAACTGATGTTGATGGTGATGTGACCATCTATAAGGCTCGACTTGTTGCAAAGGGGTTTCGACAAATTCAAGGAGTTGACTACGATGATACATTCTCTCCCGTAGCGATGCTTAAATCGGTTAGGATTATGTTAGCAATTGCTACATATTTTGATTATGAAATATGGCAGATGGATGTCAAAACTGCGTTCCTCAATGGTAAGATTGAAGAAGAGTTGTATATGATACAACCTAAGGGTTTTGTCAATCCTAAGGCTGCTAATAAGGTATGCAAACTTCAGCGATCCATCTATGGACTGAAGCAAGCATCCCGGAGTTGGAATCTCCGCTTTGATGAGGTGATCAAAGAGTTTGGATTTGTCCAAACTTATGGAGAGGCTTGTATTTACAAGAAAGTGAGTGGGAGCAATGTGGCATTTCTGATATTATATGTGGATGACAAATTATTGATTCGAAATGATATAGTTCTTTTAAACAGTGTTAAAAGTTATCTAAACAGCAAATTTTCGATGAAAGACCTTGGTGAAGCGTCATATATATTAGGCATTAAAATCTATAGAGATAGATCAAGGCGCCTAATTGGGCTATCGCAGAGTACATACCTTGATAAGATATTAAAGAAGTTTAATATGGACGAAAGTAAGAATGGGTTCTTACCTATGTTGCAAGGCAAGACATTGAGTAAGACTCAAAGTCCGGCTATGACGGAAGAAAGAGATTTGATGGATAAGATCCCCTATGCCTCGGCCATAGGCTCTATTATGTATGCCATGTTATGTACAAGACCGGATGTGGCACATGCTATTAGTTTGACTAGTAGGTACCAATCTGATCTAGGTTCGGAACACTGGATAGCGGTAAATAACATCCTCAAGTACTTGAGAAGAACTAAGGATATGTTTCTTATATACGGAGGTGAAGAAGAGCTAGTCGCTAAGTGTTATGTGATGCTAGTTTTGACACCGATCCCGATGACTCTAAGTCTCAATCCGGATACGTATTTCTCTTGAATGGAGCAGCAGTTAGTTGGAGGAGTTCCAAACAACCTGTGGTGGCTGGATCAACGACGGAGGCGGAATATGTTGCTACTTTAGAAGCGGCGCAGGAAGCAGTTTGGATGAAAGAGTTCATTACAGAACTAGGTGTGGTTCCTAGTGCGTTGGACCCGATGGTGATCTATTGTGACAACAATGGAGCCATAGCCAACGCAAAGGAACCGAGGTCTCACAAGAATTCCAAACATATTAAGCGCCGGTTTCACTCCATCCGCGAGCATGTCGAGGATGGAGATATAAAGATTTGTAAAGTACAGACGGACCTAAATGTAGCAGATCCATTGACTAAAGTTCTCCCTAGGGGAAAACATGATCAACACCAAAACTCCATGGGTGTTAGATTTATCACTATGTGAACTAGATTATTGTCTCTAGTGCAAGTGGGAGACTGAAGGAAATATGCCCTGAGAGGCAATAATAAAGTTGTTATTATATATTCCTTATATATATGATAGATGTTTATTTTACATGCTAGAATTGTATTGATCCGAAACATCAATACATGTGTGTTTAATAAACAAAAAGGGTTCCTAGTTATGCCTCTCTTATAGACTAGCTTGTTGATTAACAAGATGATCAAGGTTTCCTAATCATGGACATTGGATGTTGTTAATAACAAGGTCACACCATTGGTGGAATGATGTGATGAACATTCATCCGAAGTATAGCATTACGATCAAGTCATTATGTTTATATTGCTATAACATCATACGAAGTAATCTTTATCCTTAGACCATGAGATCATGTTAATTGCTAACACCGGAAGAGTATCTTGATAACATCAAACGTCACACCGTAACAGGGTGACTATAAAGATGGGTTCAGTACTACGAAGGTGTTATGTTGAGGCTCATGGATCAAGAGTGGAATTTGTCAATCCAGATGATGGATAGATATACTCTGGGCCCTCTCGGTGATATCACATTGAGATAGCTTGCAAGCAAGTGATATGATCACTAGAATGTTATATCACGGGAACGAGAAAAGAGTGCATGTCGGTAACGAGATCAAACTAGGTATGGAGATACCGGTGATCGAATCTCGGACATGTAATATATCGAGAGACAAAGGGATTTAGTTACAAGCGTTAAAGGTTCTCACGATCACAGAAGTCATCGTTGAATGTGTAGGAGTCAGTACGGATCTCCAGGTCCCACTACTGATTATTGATCGGAGAAGGGTCTCGACCATGTCTACATTATTCGCGAACCATAGGGTGGCACACTTAAGAGTTACCGGACACCATTTTGGAGCACATATGCTTCAGACGAAAGAATTGCAAAGCGCAGGAATTGTTTCAATGGAAACCGGAAATTGTTTCGGGTGAAATTGCAGAAGGTGGTTCTGCATGTGATATTGAAATATTGCAAGGGGCTATATGTGAATGTTTGTTAATTAAAGTAATTAACAAAATTCTGAATAAATTTAATAAAAAGAGTTTTATTTAATGAGAGAGCATTAAATTTGGAGAAATTTAATGCATTTAAAGTGGAGACTTTAAAAGGGAATGTGAAGAGGCATTTTAATGTGGAGGGGTTACCACCACATGAATGGGGGAGGTGAGGGGTCACCCCCGCATGCGCCGGCCATGGAGAGAGGGGCACCCCCCCTCCTCCTATAAAATGCCACCCATTCCCTCCTTCATCCTCACACCTCCTTGTGAAGGATCTCTCTCCCCCTCTAGAATTATTCCCCCATGGTCTCAGATTAGCGAGATACATGTTCCCGGTGGCATTTTGTCTGGAAGGAGTTGCTGCTTCCGCTGGATCGCTGGAGCGAGGAGGTGGAGGTTGTCCGGTGGCTTGAACGTGTGTGCGAGTGCGGATGCGCTGCTGAGTTGCGGCGCTCGGACTTCCTCACGATCCTGAGATCGGCAAGTGTACGACTACATCAACCATGAGTTCCTACTCGTTCACAAAGCTCGTTGTCTACGAGGGTAAGTTCTCGTTGGATGTATGTCCACCCATTGCTTTGTACCTAGTAGATAGATCTTGGCGTGTAGTTCGCACCGTAGGAATTTTTTGTTTTCTATGCTGCGGACCCAACAAAACCCTAACTTGTAACCGACTCGACCTGCTACCCGAGACCTAGCCTATCTATATAAAGGCTAGGAGGGGGCGGCGAGGAGGACACACGCAACGCTAGTTTCCGCAACCCTCGCTAGATTGCATCTGCGCACCATTGTAACTTTCGACTCCTTCGATAATTCCACGAGCAGACAACCAGGAGTAGGGACCTCTACGAGGCCTGAACCTGGGTAAATCCTTTGTCCCCTGTGTGCTTGTTTGCTAGCCGATAGATGTCTCCAGCGCTCCCTCCTTCTCCAAAACCCAAGTCCATAACAATGGGCATTGATGAGTTCAACCCTCGTCACCTTGTGAAACAGCAAACACCACCCCTTCCTCCACCCAGTGCTCGAATCAGAGGCCTCATCACCCCTCACTCCACCTCCCTTATTGCCCAACCACTGGCCAGCACCTCCCTCCCATGTCCAAAATGGGAATTTCACATCCTCATCTCCCTTCTCGAGATAAATAGGCCACGGGACAGTACAACCCCCTCTCGGCTTCTCATTTGCTCCCTCCTACTCTCACTCTCCTCCCCCGAGCACCACTCCCTCTCCCTGCCTTGTTCTGCTCAAAAGAAGGAGAAAGAGGAGCTCTCGGCCTCCTCAAGAAATCGAGCCAGGAGCTCTCTTCTCTGCCCCTCCCTCTCTGCATGTCACATGCTACACTCCCCTCCTTCCCCTCTCTCTGATGCTGCTGTTTTGGTGGCCAGGTACTGCCCCTTTCATCGCCGGTGTCGAGCTCCGACGAGATCACTCTCGGGCATCCTCGTGTGAGCCCTGCACCCACGTCGAACCACCTCGTGCCGCCCCTCCCCAGGCTCGCCGTCGAGCGCCACGTCGCCTCCACCCCTCCTCACCGCCTCCTGAGCCCCCGGTGAGCCTCCCTGACCCCGCCGTCGCCGCCCCTACGGTTTCCCCTCTGTTTTCTCTGGCCCATCGAGGAAGAAGAGCCCCCGCCGTCCATCGCGGCTTGATCCAACGGCAGAGAGTGCTCCATACCCCCCTCGCGCCCCACGGCCACTGACGTCGGGCCCAACCTAGTAGTTTAAGCCGCGGGCTCCCGCGCGCAGCCCTAGCCCGGGTGGGCTGATAAGGCCCACTACGGTTGCAGATCCAGCCCGGCCACCCTTGCCTCTTTTCTTTTCTTAATTCCTTTTTCCAGATCTATTTAGTAGACTCTTTAGTTTAATTCCTTTTTAAATCGAAAAACAACTCTTATTTCCTTGAAACAAATTTTCCCAGGTAAACGAATGTTTTCTTAAACATTCCAGAGACTAGAGTTTTACCAAGTATTAATTTCCCATTTCCTGGAAATTAATCTACCAGAACATATCCTGTTTAGTAAATAAATTCCTTAGAGAGTTTCACATTTAGAAATTGGGTAATCCAAATTTTCTATGGTAGGTATATCAATTACGTACCTCATGGCATTAATACTTTCCCAAGGTGAACTGTAGTTTGCTCGTGGCAATATTAACAAGTAGTCCCTAGTTTTGTCTTTAGAAAAAAATTCCTGAGATCAAACCAACTTGGGTATGGACCTAAATCAACCTCCCAGTGATGTGGTACATCATTCCCTATCAAGATATTGGAGATCTCTATTTGTTGATCTTCTGTTGATTTTTAAGGAATTAAACAGTTCTGTATATAAGGTTATCACTAGTTAAATCACCCCAGTAGCTCTATAACTCCAAAATAGGTGATTCCAATTTATACAGAAAGGTATTCTAAATTCATACCATGTGTCCTTGGAATCAAATCAAAATCTTCTATAGATTAAATCTAATGAAAAAGACAATTTGTCTATAGAACTGCCTTTGGGAATTTCCTGAGGGCATTCTGGTAAATATTTTGACCTGATTCCAACTCTAAGTGATCAAGTACATCAATCCCTACCTAACCATCCAAGGAAATAATTTTTCGAGCTCCAGAAATATTCTCGTGAATTATTTCCAAAAACTAGAGCCTCTAGCACTAGAAAATGCATAAGTAATTCAAGAAAAGTGATAAAATAGTGAAACCACTTTTGATGGCCTGGTTATTTCAATACCTATCTGTAGATATGATTTGTGTCTAATGATATCATACAGAACCCATCCTTAATCCAAAACCCCTCTTAGGTATATCCTAGACTATAAATCCTAAGGGGATTTTCTTCCATGTTTCCAAGACAAGGCCAAATCTTATTAAATCCATTCTTCCTAAGACCTACTGATTTGTAAACTTGTATTGATGTTTGCTTGATGTATGGTTTTTATGCTTGAATGCCTTGATTGATTATGGACTTGTTTGTTTGCATGTGATGTCTAGACGATGATAGTTGCGATGAAATCGGAGAGCAGGAGAAGTGGTAATTATTATTGGTATTATTGGGTATTCTAAGAAGAAGTCCAGGGACATATTTTGCCATATTGTTGATCATCAGGCAAGCCTCCTTCTTTCTCATAAGCCTTGTCCTCTGAACTATTACACTTATGTACTATTAAGTACAATCCCCTTGGTGACACCTACTTATCCCTAGTAGAATAGATGGTGTAATACACCATACCCTTTGGAGACCCCGTTTTAGCCGAAGCAAAAACTAGAGGATGGGAAGACCCTGGAAAAATGTTTTACCAAAGGTTTTATGATAAAACCTTGGTGAGGTGGGACCTCCCAAGAGATGTTGAGAAAGAAAAAGGTTTTGTTTTACAAAATGCTGAAGGAAAGATGGAGGAAAAAGGTTTACGAAAATGCACCCGGTTCTTTGCAGTTTTTCTAGAACAATTAACCCGTGCAACCACATTACTCAGGAATGGGACAAGGCTAGATTTGATGGTTGTTTATTCCGGTATAAGCTGCCTCATAACTACTACAGGGGATCGGGGATCCCTGGAGGGTGGGCCTTCTTCGATAAAGGTCCATGTGGGACATCGACCTAGAGAAGGAACGAAGGGTCTGCTGGCCTCCACGCGTTACTATGAGCCCCTCATTGAAAGCGCACACTCGAGAAGTGGAAAAAGTGCCCCGGTTGGTCCTCGGTACCCGACGTCCTGGTTTTGAGGGCAATAAAACTCATAGGGTAGGCACTTATATTGGACTGGGCATCCGGAGAGTCTTGATCGGTTACTCGACCCACGATCGGTGAAGATCAGGGTAGTGTACCCGGATGGTGTGTGTAAAGTGTACAACCTCTATAGAGTGTAAATATATTCGATTAGCCACGTCCGCGGTCATGGACGGTTGGGAAGGTTGCTGTAGAGCGGTGCTGGTTTTGATTTCAAAAAGGATTTTGGAAATGAAATGGCTTTGAAAATGTTTTGACCATGGGATGGTCGGAAAGGATACCTGTTTTGACCATGGGATGGTCAGAATAGGAATGAAAGGAGTTTGGTCATGGGACGACCGGAAGGAGGAACAAATGGGTGACCCAGTCCGGATGTTTTCCAAAATGGTTTCCAAAATGTTTTACAAAAGTTTTTCAACAAAGATATGTAGATGCTATACCTACAAGAGAAACTATTTGAGAAAAGAACCTCCCTTTGAGCCCACCTACTACCACAGCTATATTGCATATCCTCCTGTTTTATTATTCTATTAAGGTGGTTTGCGAGTACATTCGAAGTACTCACTAGCATTGTTCGTGGCTATTTACTTGCTCAGATATCAAGAAGGGGAGGAAGTTGATGACTATGCCAGCTAGGCCGTTCTCCTAGTCAGTTGCCTGTTGGTTAAGGCATGGCTCGGGCTCTACGCTTAATGAAGTTCCGCTGTTGTTGATCGATGTAGCCATAATGGAAAATAAGGTATGACATGTATTCGTTATGTATTGGATGTTTTCTTTGATAGTTTTCAGTTATGTGCCATGACTAACTGATCATAGGATCGTGGTGGTATGCATAACAGGGATTCTTGGAGGATTAATCCGGGGGGGCCACAATGACTCTAGTTGTGGTTTATTAAATGAACACACATGCAATGACACTGGTGGATCCATGTGGTTTGTAAAAAATAGACATGCAATGACACTGGTTGTGGTGAATGAAAAGAACACACTAGCAATGACTCTGGCTGTGGTGAATGAAAAGAACACACATGCAATGACTCTGGTGGATCCATGTGGTTTGTGAAATGAACAGACATGCAATGGCTCTAGCTATGGTTAATTAAAAGAACACATATGCAATGACACTGGTGGATCCATATGTGGTTTGTGAAAAGAACACACATGCAATGAACTCTGGTGGAGACATATGTGGTTTGTGAGATGAACACACATGCTCATGTGGTTTGTGGAAAGAACACACATCCAATGACACTGGTGGATCCTTATGTGGTTTGTGAAAATAACACACATGCAATGACACTGGTGGATCAATATGTGGTTTGTGAAAAGAACACACATCCAACGACTCTAGTGGATCCTTGTGGTTAATGAAAAAACAGACATGCAATGACACTGGTGCATCCATATGTGGTTTGTGAAAAGAACACACGTGCAATGACTCTAGTTGTGGTTAATGAAAAGAACACACATGCAATGACATGGATGGATCCATAGGTGGTTTGTGAAATTAACACACATGCAATGACTCTAGGTGTGGTTAATGAAAACAACACACATGCAATGACACTAGTGGATCCATGTGATTATGAAAAGAACACACATGCAATGAATCAAGCTATGGTTAATTAAAAGAACACACATGCAATGACACTAGTGGATCCATATGTGGTTTGTGAAAAGAACACACATGCAATAAACTCTGGTGGATCCATATGTGGTTTGTGAGAAGAACACACATGCGCAAGTGGTTTGTGAAAATAACACACATGCAATGGCACTAGTGGATCCATATGTGGTTTGTGAAAACAAAACAGATGAAATGAACTCTGGTGGATCCATATCTGGTTTGTGAAAAGAACACACATGCAATGACTCTAGTTGTGGTTAATGAAAAGAACACACATGCAATGACACTTGTGGATCCATATGTGGTTTGTGAAAAGAACACACAAGCAATGACTCTAGTGGATTCATATGTAGTTTGTGAAAAGAACACACATGCAGTGACACTGGTGGATCCATATGTGGTTTGTGAAAAGAACACACATGAAATGAACTCTGGTGCATCCATATGTGGTTTGTGAAAAGAACATACATGCAATGACTCTAGCTTTGGTTAGTGAAAAGAACACACATGCAATGACACTAGGGGATCCATATGTGGATAATGAAAACAACACAGATGCAATGACACTGGTGGATCCATATGTGGTTGGTGAAAAGAACACACATGCAATGACACCGATGGATCCATATATGGTTTGTGAGAAGAACAAACATGAAATGACTCTAGATGTGGTTAATGAAAAAACAGACATGCAATGACACTGGTGGATCCATATGTGGTTTGTGAAAAGAACAGACATGCAATGATACTGGTGGATCCATGTGGTTTGCGAAAAGAACAGACATGCAATGACTCTAGCTATGGTTAATGAAAAGAATACACATGCAATGACACTAGCTGTGGTTAATGAAAAGAACAGACATAAAATGACACTGGTGGATCCATATGTGGTTTGTGAAAAGAACACACATGCAATGACTCTAGTTGTGGTTAATGAAAAGAACACACATCTAGTGACACTGGTGGATCCATTTGGTTTGTGAAAAGAACAGACATGCAATGACACTGGTGGATCCATATGTGGTTTGTGAAAAGAACACACATGCAATTACTCTAGCTATGGATCCATATGTGGTATATGAAAAGAACACACATGCTCATGTGGTTAATGAAAAGAATAGAAATGCAATGACTCTGGTGGATCCATATGTGGTTTATGAAAAGAACACACATG